>JABTTQ020003270.1:600000-832435 GCA_016081115.2 Rehmannia glutinosa | reverse complement strand
ATGTTTTATCTTGTGAAACTTGCGGAGGATTGCATAATCATCAGGGACTGCCCACACACAATACCTCAAGTTGAACAGGCTAATTACGTTGGGAATCAAGCGAAATTACCCAAGTAATCCTTACAAAGAACACATATAATCTTGGGTGGAGACAACATCCAAATTTCGGTTGGGGAAACCAAGGCCAACCACGACCTAATCCCAATCTTGATCTACACGCGTCTCTCGGTTTCAGCCAAATCAAGGTAAGCTTAACTTGGAAGATCTTATAACAAAGTTTGTGCAATCAATAGATACCCGATTCCAGCGGTGGAAACATCCTTGAGAAATCAAGAGGCATCTATCCATAATCTGGAAAATCAAATAGGCCAGATTACGAGAAGATGATTTCCGAAAGGACACAAGGTAGTTTGCCGGGTAATACCGAGCCAAACCTAGGGGAGCACGTAAAGGCAATCACCATAAATTTTCCACATGAGCATGATTATGCCAATGACGCCATGCGAAAATACGTGGAGGATGACATGCCCAAAGAAAAGCTCATGAAAAAAGAGATTGCAGAATACAAGCCCAAGATCCCTTACCGAAGTTTAACCGAAGAAGATAGAAGGGAGGACAAATTTGGTAAGTACATTGATTCTTTCAAACAATTACATGCCAATATTCCATTTGTTGACCCTTCTTCAAAGCATGTTAGGGATCTTAATGACATCATTCCTAATGAAAATAAGCTTAACAAATTATCAAATGTGCAATTGAATGATAAATGTCCTTCCAATGAACTACCACAAAAATTTAATGATCCAGGAAGCTTTATTATCCCTTGCACAATTGATGGTTTACTGTTGATAGGGCACTAGCCGACTTGGGAGCTAGTATCAATGTGATGTCTTATGAAACATTTAATCATGCGGGATTAGGTCAACTTAAACCTATTAGGATGGACATTCAATTAGCCGATAAATCGATTAAACATCCTAGAGGTATTATTCATGATGTGTTAGTCAAGATTGATAAATTCGTGTTTCGATCGATTTCGTTATTCTTGACATGCATGATAATATAGAAGTTCCCTTAATTCTAGGGCGTCCATTCTTGGCTACGGCGAAATCTATCATTGATGTGCATGAGGGAAAATTAACTTTGAGAGTAGGAGATGAACAAGTAATTTTTAAAATTCATGTTGATATTGAAAATGATACTACTTGTTCTTTTGTCGATTCAATTCCTTTGCATGATGAGAAACTCTTGGAGAAAAGTGTTGTTCAAAGTCCATGTTGGAAGCTTATGCCCAAAAAGGGGATCGACAAGGTCGAAATGCACATTTTGAAGCTTGAGGTTGGGGGTAGTTCTCCTAAACACCAAAGGGATTTTCATAAGTTTGAAGCTCACCCACTAATCTTCACATTTAGGTGAGTTAGTCCAGCTATACAACTTTAAAGAAGCGCTAACCGGGAGGCAACCCGATGTTTGTGTGCAATTGTTTCCATTTATTTTTATTTATTTTTATTTATTTTTATTTATTTTTATTTTATTTTCTTTCAAAATAATCATAAGTCCTTAGAGTCATTTTCAAATCAAAAAAAAAAAAAAAAAACTCTTGGGCTTCTTCTTGGTTGTCCTAATTGGGAATGTTTGAGATTTCACGGTATTCGAGTTGTGTGTTGCTTAACTTTGATTAGGTATGAAGATGCCGTTGAAGGTCCTGTACCAAAACAACCCAATGATCGCTCAACACCGATTCCACTATTGTAGTAAGGTCGTATTTTTCTTTTTCCACCTCTTTTATATCATTCTAATTTCTTTGCTTTTTGAGTGTTTGGTGTGTGTTTGTCCATTTCTTTCTTTCACATTGAGGACAATGTGAATCTTAAAAGTTGGAGGTGGGTACAATAACATTTTCGGAATGATTGTATGCTTGTTTGTGAGAGATGTGATTTTTATTTTTTTAACAAATTGAATGTTTGCTAGTCAATAACTTGGCCCAATTATACCTACATTAACTTGTTAATTTGTGTTTTCAATGTGAAGCAATTGATTGTCTAGGATAGATTGACGTGGATGCAGGCAAAATTTTGATGAGATTTCTAACACCATAAATACTTGATGTGTTAAGGCATATACAACGATACCTAGCGCTATGAACGCCGAGAACTCGTGATTTAGTAGTGGTTAACTAGTTGTTAAACCAAGCTTGCGAATAAAAAAAAAAAGAAAGAGAAAAATGAAAAAAAGAAAAAGAAGAAAAAATGGACCAATCGAGGTTATACTCCTCTATTTGTTGTTGCTTAGTAACTAGGAGCATTCATGAGCCCCATATTTGTCTTTTACGTAAAACGGCGACACAAATATGAGTATGGGAAACCACCCTAGGAGGGTTTGAACAAAATTCAAAATTTAAACCTAGTGGAAGCATGCTTGAAAGGTCCTAAAAAAAAAGAAAAATAAAAGGGGAATGTATACTCCTTGACTTCTCATCCCAATAAAGTTCAAGAAGTTTGGTTATATAACTAGTAGGCTAACTACAAAGATCTATTTAGTTCTTGTATTTTCATAGCATTATTGAATTGAAGTTGTTCATAACTATCAATATTTGTGGAGTGATGATTTTAAGTCTCAATAATGCCTACTAATATTACGGTCTTTCTTGACAAATCGATCGCTTTGCAAAATAATGTTTTTTTACTTGAATGGTTAATTCGGGTTGAGAAGGCTAAGAACTTGACTTGCTTGTATTCAATGTGTTAAAAAAAAAAATTGTGTGTTGTGATTTATTGAATCCCTCTTTTTGATATTATGTTTTGCTTGAGGGCAAGCAAAGTTCAAAGTTGGAGGTGGTTTGATAAGGGTCTTTTTATGCATGTTTTATGTGTATATTTGAGTAGAATTTGAGTTATTTTGTTGTTACTTTCGTTAGTTTTTGATTGTATATTGTTTATACTCTTTGTGAGGTGCTTTTATTGGTGTAGATTGACCATTCGGGGCTAATTTTGGTGAATTTAGGACCATGGATTCATGTCAAAACATACCGGGAGTTTCGGGATGCAAAAACGCTCGAAATCCCAAGCCAAACGTGTCATTTTGGAGACTTTTTGGTCCAACACGGCCAGGGGTGTCGGGCAACACGGCCATGTTCAAACAGGCGAAAAATCACAATTTTTAGGCTTGGGCAGACTCGAACACGGCCTGGCCGTGTCGTTAACTGACGCCATGTTGTACAACATGGCCTGGCCGTGTCGTCGACATGGCCATGTCGCACAATTTTCAAAGAAAATTCAAGCGGACGGCCGGGCGTGTCGGCGACATGGCCGTGTTCGGGGGACTTTTTTGCAACTTTTCCATGCGAAAATTATGGAAAACTCACCAACCAAGCTTTTTGACCACTTTTGTACACCTTTAACACCCTATTTTGCTACAACATGTCCCCATATTCCCTCAATTATCATTTGAATACAAGAATTCACCAACCCAACAATGAATTGGAGCATTTGTTTAACAAAGGATGGCATTATTAATGTGTTCTTGCACAAAAATAATGTCTATAAAAGCCAAGAGTATGAGTTGGGGGAATAATTCCATTCATTGTATATTCATTGATTCATTCTCTCTAAGTTACAAAGCAAAATACATTGAGAGAAGAAAAGAGAGGTAGAGTTGGAAGTTGAAGAGCATCAAAGGAGAAGGCTTGGAGCTCAACATCATCAACCAAGGATGAAGTTTTGTATTGGTCTTGAATAAGAGCTAAGTACACCATGTCCATTTTATTCAAATTATCTTGTGTAGTATACTCTTTTATCAAATCCATGTGTAGCTAAACTCCTAGTGCTTGAATGTAATGAACTCTAGAATGGATTTGTGATTAAGGTGTGTATGTTTTTAATAAAATCTTCATATTTTGTGTGATTCACTTATATTATGCTTCGTTCATTCGAATTGATATATGCGCAATATTGATTTGAAGTTTATTTTTGATCCGGAAATCGAGAGATTCATGGTGAAATAGAACCTATATAAGTGAAAAGAGTTGCATGCAATCCTAGATATAGGGCGACATAAATCTTCCCGGATTAGGGTCAAACCTAATATGGGAATTCACAAATCGTTATAATCTTTGTCTTGGGGTTTTAACTAGAAAGAGATTTCAGTTAATCAACTTGAGATTAGAAGTTTTTCGCCTTGAGAAAGGGTTTAACTTAAATTGGGAATTTCTACGGTCCACAAGACATGAGATTTTATTAAAAGAGGTTGGTTTTTGCTTAAGGGCCTACGGTTGTATTTTTAACTTGTCAAATCACAAAAACATTCTAGAGGGATTTACATTCAAACACATTTCTAGCTCTTGATTTCTTATTTTACAAATCTTCCTTCATTTTTACAATTTATAATTTGTTTTCCTTTTTCATCAAACAAAAAAAAAACTCTGAAAATTGTTAGATTAAATAACAAAAAGACGGTAATTATTAGTACTTACAATCCTCGTGGGAATGACACTCGGTACTCAATAATCTATACTATAAAACAATAGGTGCACTTGCCTACGGTTTTAAAGGTAGCTTTTGAGCCATCGGACAAAAGAACATGTATGTGGTGGATTGGTCAACCGCAACACCAAGCACTTGTCTACTAGCAAAGAGCACAACCGAATCAAGTTGGGTCAGGGCACAAGAAGTCACACCAATTTCAAAACTATTAACAAACTTGCAAGAAGTAATCTTGTAGAAGGACTTCCGGACTCGATATACAAGAAGGAGAGTGTATGTGATGCATGCCGATGGGAAAGCGGATCAAATCATCATTCAAAAAAAGACATGTCCATCTTCAACAAGAATATTGCACCTGTTACATATGGATCTATTTGGTCCATTGAACCAAATAGCATAAGTGGAAATAAATACACCTTGGTGGTAGTAGATGATTATTCAAGATATACATGGACAATTTTCATGTGTAAGAAGAAAGAAACCTTGCGAAGCTACCACAACGGTGATGAAGAGAATTCAAAATGAGAAGAGTCAAACCATCATTAAATAAGATCGTCGAGGAGGAACCGAGTTTGTCAATGGAATAATAACTCGAAGATTGTGTTGAAAATGGTATTGCTCATGAACTATCTGCAGCAAGAACTCCACAACAGAATGGAGTTGCAGAAAGAAGGAACAGAACTCTCAAAGAAGCAGCAAGGACCATGTTAGCTGAAGCAGGGCTACCCAAAAGATTTTGGGCTGAAGCAATAAACACAGCATGTTATACTCAAAATAGATGCATGATAAACAGACAGCTGACAAAAACTCCCTATGAGATTTGGACAGGGAGAAAGCCAAATGTTGCATATTTTAGAATATTTGGATGCAAATGCTTCATCCATAATAATGGCAAAGACAACTTAAAGGCTTTTGATGCCAAAGCTGATGAAGGTATCTTCTTGGGATACTCAGCTGAAAGTAAAGCCTATAGAGTGCTCAACAAGAGGACAATGGTTACAGAAGAATCCATCCATGTGGTGTTTGATGAACCCAAGGTAAATGAAGAAGACATTGAAGAGTTAGCTGATAAGCTGAATCAGCCAACTATGCAGAAGAGTCCCTATGTTGAAGCTCAAGTGGAGTTATAAACCAAGATGAAGATGAGACAAATGAATCTCAAAGACAAAATGGAAAATTTGCGGCTAAGTGATGGCGAGAGAGCGATCAAAATAATGCAAACGCAAGACGATCAAATCCAAACTAACTTACTCTAACCGGATGTAAGATAGCTGAGAGATTATTCACGAGAACTAGTCATTGGAAATGTAAGAGAAGGTGTAAGAACCAGATCCGAGCTCAACAAGAAGTAATGTTCACTTGTTTTATCTCACAAATAGAGCCAAAAGATGTGTCACAAGCATTGGATGACACACATTGGATTCAAGCCATGCAAGAAGAGTCAAATCGGTTTGAAAGGAACAAGGTATGGGAATTGGTTCAAAGACCAACTCATCAAAATGTCATTGGTACAAAATGGGTTTTCAAAAAAAATGAATGAAGAAGGTTACGTGGTAAGAAACAAGGCAAGATTGGTAGCCAAAGGGTATTGCCAAGAAGAAGAATAGATTTTGATGAAACTTTTGCCCCTGTTGCAAGATTAGAAGCAATAAGGATGTTTCTTGCCTATCTGCACACAAGAATTTCATTGTATATCAAATGGATGTAAAAAGTGCATTCTGAATGGATTATTGGAAGAAGAAGTCTATGTTGAACAACCTCCATGATTTGAGCGGGAATACTCTTGGAGACAAGGTGTACAAGCTCAAGAAAGCTCTATATGGATTGAAACAGGCACCAAGAGCATGGTATGATACATTATCACAATTTCTAACAGAGAATGGATTCACAAAAGGCAAAGTGGATAGAACACTCTTGAATTCAAGATGGAAAGAGTATCTTTGCTTGTTCAAATATATGTGGATGACATCATTTTTGGATCCACAAACAAAAAGTCATGTGATAAATTCTCAAACCTCATGCAAAGCAAATTTGAAATGAGCATGATGGGAGAGCGACATTCTTCCTAGGACTCCAAAAACGGTGAAGGATGGAACCTTCATAAGTCGACAAAGTACACCAGAATTAATGAAGAAATTCGGTATGGAAGAGAAGTCTTCTCAGTAAAAATACCAATGAATACATCAAGCAAAATGGATATGGATGCGGATGGCAAGCCCGTGGATCAAACAAGTGCAGAGCACTCATGGATCACTTTGCTCTCTCTCACAAAGTAGGCGGACATCACCTTTGTTGTAGGTGTATGTGCAAGATTTCAATCTGCTCCTAAAGAAAGTCACATGATCAGTAGCCAAGAATATTGAGATACTTAAAGGAAGCCAAGAAGTTGGCTTATGGTATCCAAAGGAAGGTGGATTCAAGCTAATTGGTTATTGATTACGTTATCTTTGGATGTAGAGTTGACAGAAGAGTACTTCGGGTACATGTCAAATGCTTGGAAATAGGTTAATTTCTGGTTCAAAGAAGAAGCAAAATTCAATAGCCACATCCACACCGGTGACGGAATACATAGGCTGCGGGGGCACCAAGCAGTGCCCAAGTCTTATGGATGAGACAACAACCGAGAGATTATGATGTTGAAGAGAAAGAGATTCCAATTATGTGTGACAACACAAGTCTTTGCTGTTGCAATCACTCAAAATCTTGTGTTACACTCAAGAACAAAGCACATTGATGTCGATACCATTTCATAAGATACCATGTTGAAAAGAAGGACATCACCTTGGAATACATCTCAATTGATAAGCGAAGTTAGCTGATATATTCACAAAACCATTATGTGAATCAAGATTTGAAGAACTCAAGCATGAATTAGGGTTAATTGAGTGAGTTGACACTCGAAGACTCAAAGAAAAGAGATGGAACATGAAAAGATGGAAAAAGAGCGGAGCTCTTGAAACAACTAAGTGAATCACCAGATCGGAAAGTCACCGCAACGTTGGTGACAAATTGAATCACGATGTGAATAGAGAGAAGAAGAGTTGAATCGGCTAAGAAGCAAGTTGAGTCGCTTATGAGCAAAGTGACAAAAATGCGATTGTTTCTACTAAGCGGGAATGTTTTTAAGAATGACGTCGATAATTATGACATGTACAAAAAAAAAGCATATACCAAGCTTATGATTGGATATAAATGTTGCTGCATTAAATGCGAAAATTAAATGCTAATCGGCGTGCAAAATGAGCCGTAGATCTTGATCAAATTTCAAAACCATCCGCACGTCCTTTCATAACCCATATATATACCATTTCGTCCGACTTTCTCTCACTTTACCAAAACTGTTCATCTCTCTCAAAAGCAAAGAAAGAAGTTTTTCTCTCAAAACCTTACAAACCTTCAAAGCTTATTTTCAAAGTTTCCTTCGGTAAATCTTCAAGAAATGGCATCTTCGTGCGATTTTATCAAGATGGGAAAGCAAATCCACACGGGTCTATTGTGGATTTCGAAGGACTAATCAAACAAGGGTCGACGAAACCTTGTGAAGAAAATAGCAGAGAAGTTGGAAAAATGCGATCAAACCTTTTCTCACGATGGAATTTGGGATGACCTACGTGGAAGAGGTCGTGCGGTTCTATGTGAACGCCAAAGTTCACAACGAGGGCATCAAGTCATTTGTTCACGGGAAGGAAGTCAAAATCATCGCCAAGGATTTGGAAGCTTTAATCACCGTCCAAAACCAAGTTGATCGTGATGGCTGCGATCATGGAGGAGAAGAAGGTGAACTGTGCGAGTTTGTATACAACGGACTCGCGAATATTGGGAATAAATCCTTCAAGGAGGATGGTTCGTTTGGAGGATCTTTGGGATATGGCCTGGTGATTGGCGAATGATGGAAGTGAAGGAGTCCTCTTCGACATGGAAAGGCGTTCCATGTAAACAAGAAAATGTTCCGATCGAACCTTTCTCGAGCACGAGAAAGAAAGCGTCGCCAAAAGGGTTGATACGAGTGAGGGGAATCACCTGGCCCTGAAGAAACAAATTTGTCTCCTCCTCTCTCCCAGAAAAAAAGGCTGCCCCGTAGCGCAAAGAAGACTGTTGCGCCTGCAAAGAAAGAAAAAGAAATTCGCACTGCCCTTGCAACCGAGTCACCCGCCCCCCTACCGCGCAATGAGAAGGAACCTCGGATACCTTCTCCGGTTGTCAATAAAAGGAGGATCGACAAGCCTAGAAAGCCACTCCTCGAAAAAAGAAAGAAGCACCGGCCCCCGCCCAGACTCGGAGGAAACGCATCCGAACCAAAATTCCTCTCGGTAAGGACCAAAAGGAGAAGACTCTTCAAGCGATCGAGCTTGAGAAAACAAATGAGTCTGCCACTCAACTGAACAGATCACAAAACAATTGGAGAAGTAGAGTCTCCGAGATTATTGATGCAATCGCCAAGTCTGCTGCCCGATCAGCAGAGGCAAGCCAAGACCAGTGTGGACGGGACAGTGAAGAACAAGGAGTAGCCGAGAGCAAGAGAATCTCCTGGCGACAAGACAATATCTCCACTGTTCCACGATCTTTGCTTGAAGGAGTTGAGCAGCGGAGTATGTTGCCTTCTATCCCTGAAAAGAAAGGGCAACAGGAGATAATGATGAAGAAGATGATGATGTGATGATCCTATCCCCCACCATATCCGGACATCCAAAATCGTCTGCGAGAATGGAGGAAGTGGAAGCTAAGTCGATCAAGGAACAGTTCCAAAGACCGGAGTTTATTGAAGAAGAAGAAGAAGAAGCTCGTTGAATTTCCTCGGTTTGACCACTTTGTGGTCCAAGACGGATGAAGAAAAGCGCAAAGATATCCTCTGATTTTCAAAGACAAGGAGAAGAAGAGATCGCGAGAGGAAGTCAAGCTCGTGAGAAAGCCGATATCTCGCCTCTAATCGAACCACCGATCATACTCATCCACACTTTGATATGCTTTTAGAGAGCAATGAGGATATGGACCTCGCCGCTACTAAAGAATTGGAGATGCAAAGAAGCCATGCGGGAATCCAGGATCCTACATGAGCAACGATTGATGGAAGGCCCCGGGAATCTTCCAAATCACACCGAGATTGATCCTATGGGAGTGGTGCGGCAATTGCAACCGTTGTTCTTCTCTTTGTTAGATAAATATTTTTATCATGATTTTGATGATTTTATTAAAATGAGTTTTTATACCAAAACAATGTCTCTAAATGTTGTCCCAATACCTCCGATTGATCTAAAAGTTTTTACTATTTTTTGGAGTATTTCTTGGGGTTTATTTTCGATTTAAAATTGGACAACACTTTTGTTTCAGTCGACCAGAGTCGCCCATAGGGCAACCCGTACTGAGTTGAGTTTTGAAACGAGAAAATGGGACGTAAGAAAAAAATGGGCGGCGACCGGCCGACCAGGTGGGCGGCGGTGTGGTCGACCCGTCGACCGATGGCGAGCGACATTGCACTGCGCAAGTTGGATTTTTGTTCCGACTTCTCTGTTTAAAAAACGCAAGGGCAACCATCCGGTGAGGGCGACCGGTCGCACCCCCTTCGACCGGTCCCCCTGTGTAAAAATTCGCAGAATTCAATTTCAATCTTATCTCTGCGCGACCGTCGAACCCCATGTTTGACAAAAGAAACTATCCGTTGCGTTTTGATGCCTTTTCCCTATTTTGTGGGATTGATTTCTAACAGCTATATTGATGATTTTAAATGGTTTCTTTTGCAGCAAATCACTCCCCAAGAGGAGCCAATGTCCTGGAAATCAAAGCCAAGACCTCTCCTATAAATAGAGGCTTCATTCAAGCAACAAGATACAACACAATATACAAGCAAAAGAGCATACAAAGCAAACACTTTCATATATCTTGTTGTATTAGCCTAAGCACTTTCACTTGCACAAATTTGAGGTCTAGGCTTTCAATTCTTGATTACACTTGTACTCATATTGTATCAATCATTATTGAGTTGTAATCTTGATTTTGGTCATCATTCAACACAAGACATCCTTGTGAGTATTCTTGTGGTAAGAATACACTTGGGTGATCTAGGTGATAGGTGTTTGAAGGTTGTGGTAATCTTCAAAGGTGTTGTAAGAGGGTTGTGGTAATCCTCAAGGTGTTGTAAGAGGGTTGTGGTAATCCTCAAGGTGGTGTAAGAGGATTGTGGTAATCCTCAAAGTGGTGAAGGAGGGTTGTGGTAATCCTCAAGGTGTTGTATTAATTTTTGGTAAATTAATATAATCTTTTCTTTCTTTTTAAAATCCATCCCTGAGATATCTTGGGGTGGTAGAGGATTAGGCCCTAGGTGGGTTGAACCTCTTTAAATCGACGAGTGTTGTTTTATTTCCGCATTTACATTCTCGTCTTTGGTTGATTATTCAAAAAAAAAAAAAAAAAAAAAGGGCAAAATCTGAAAAACCGAGATAATCTATTCACCCCCTCTAGATTATCGTAGCCACTGGACTAACAAGTGGTATCAGAGCCAAACTCTTTGGCTAGCTCGTTCCGAGTAAAGAGGAAAGATCCATGGCTACGAATGACGCTTATCTCACCACCGGCGCCTCCACCAACAAGCCACCATTGTTCGACGCCAACAACTACGCATTTTGGAAAGACCGTATGGAGTGCTTTCTACAAGGGTGTCGCGGATTTGACATATGGAATGTGGTTGTTGAAGGAGTTGATCAACCAACCAAGAAAATGGAGGATGGCACCTTGGCTCCTAAACCTTTCAAGGAGTTCGATGAAAATGATAAGAAGGCTTTCTCTCTAAACGGTAAGGCCTTAAATATTTTGCATTGCTCACTTACCGCCACCGAGTACAATCGCATACGAGGCATAAGGTCGGCACATGAGGTTTGGGAAAAATTGGAGACTATATATGAAGGGACAAAGAAGGTCAAGCAAGCTAGAAAGACCATGCTTGTTAAAGACTTTGAAAACTTTAACATGTATGATGGTGAAAGCATCTCCAAGATGGTGGAAAGGCTTGACAACATTGTCAATCCTCTTGTGGCCCTCGGTAAAGTCATCTCCGAAGAAGACAAAGTGACTAAGGTATTGAATGCTCTTCCCGGCTCATGGTCCGAAAAGGTGACGGCAATCACGGAAGCACAAAATCTTGAGACACTCAAGTTTGACGAGCTCATCGGGAACCTCCTCATCTATGAAGTCTATCTCAAGGAGAGGAAAAATACCAAACCAACCATCAATCAATCGGGTGCAAAATATTCCTAAAGGTCTTGCTTCCTCTTCTAATAATGCATACTATGATAATGATGATGATGATGAGGAGACGGCCGCACTTGTTCGAAAATTTGCAAAATTTGTGAATAAGAATAAAGCAAGAAAACCAAGAGATAATGCTTGCTTTAAATGCGGAAACCCGGGCACTTCATTGCCGATTGCCCAAAGCTCGATGAAGAGGAGCAAAAGAAAAGGAAGCCTTTTACAAAAAGAAGGCTCTAAATGCGGAAGTCAAAACATGGGATGAACTACTCGAAACAACCGATGAGGAAGGAGAAACCGAACACGGTCTCATGGCTATAGGCACGACGAAAACAATGAGGTACACTCAAATTCTTCTACTTCCTCCATAGTTGATGACTTGCAATGTGATTTTGATGAATTGCAAATTGAGTTTCAAAATTTAATCGTTAAATACAAAAATTTGAAAAAGGAGCATAAGGAGATTAAGGTTGAAAAGGAAAAATTATTTACCTCTTATGAATCTTTAGACAAAGCTCATGCTCTTACTCTTACTAGAATTCATTCTCTTGAAACCGAAAAGGAATCGCTCACAAAAGATATTGAATGTTTGAAAAATGACGTGCATCGTTTCAACATAAGTACGGATAAAGTCACAAAAATTTTAGATGCACAAAGAGGTGAGCATTCCAAATCGGGACTTGGTTATAAGCCATTTCAAAGTGTTTTTAAGAAAAATAACCAAGGTCCGACTTTTGTACGTGCCAATAATTATAATACTCCTACTTGTTTTTATTGTGGCAAAGTTGGACATTATGCTAATAATTGCAAATTGAGAAAAAGCTCAAGACATGTTTGGAGACCCAAAGGTCTCAAGACTAACCCCCATGGACCCCAAAATTATAGGGTACCTAAAAGAAATGATTTTGTAGGTAATAGGGGCTATAACAACCATGGAGGATTCGAAATGGCTCGTGGACAGCGGATGTTCACGCCATATGACCGGGAGGAGAGAGCTTTTTACCAACATCAAGCTCCAAGAAGAGGGTATGGTCATGTTCGCAATGGCAAAGGAAAAATTCTTGGAAATGGAGAAATTGGTAACTCTTCTTTCTCTCTTTGTAATGTTCTTTTTAGTAGAAGGGCTTAAGTTTAATTTGATAAGTGTTAGCCAACTTTGTGATTCAAATTATGACGTTTCTTTTAATAAAGAAAAATGCCTTATTCTTAAAAATGGTAATATTATTTGTGAAGCAAATAGAAAAGCAATCTTTACAAAATTTGTACTAGTGATTTGGTTAGTCAAAATGTTTCTTGTCTTGTCGCCAATAATGATTTAACAAGTTTATGGCATAGGCGACTCGGACATGTTGGATACAAGAATTTGAAAAATATTTACAAAAACCAACATGTAAAAGGACTACCCAAATTGAATTTTGAAAATCTTGGCTTATGCGACACTTGTCAAAAGAACAAATTAGTTAAGAGTAGTTTTAAGCCCAAAATGAAATTTCCACTACCAAACCCCTACAATTGCTTCACCTTGATTTGTATGGGGATATTGGTACGGCTAGTCTAAGTGGAAAACATTACACTTTTGTTATAGTCGATGATTTTTCGAGATATACTTGGGCTCTTTTTCTTACCAATAAAAACGATCTTTGTTAATGAGTTTGTTAAGTTGTGTAGACTTATTGAGAATGAAAAAGAAGATACTATCAAGTCTATTCGACGATCGAGGTGGAGAATTTGACGGTGAATTTAGAGTCTTTTGTGAAACCAAGGGATATGCACATAATTTTTCGGCTCCAAGGACACCTCAACAAAATGGTGTAGCCGAAAAGGAAGAATCGGACGTTACAAGAAATGAGTCGGTCCATGCTCAATGAATTTTCTTTCCAAAATATTTTTGGGCCGGCGTAAGTACCGCTTGCCATGTCATTAATCGAGTTTATATTCGTCCTAAAATGAATAAAACTCCATATGAGCTTTGGAAAGGAAGAACTCCAAATATTAGTTATTTCAAAATATTTGGATGTAAGTGCTTTATTTTGAATACTAAGGATCAATTGGACAAACTTGATCCTAAGGCCGATGAAGGGATATTTATGGGATATTCAACAAAAAGCAAAGCATATCGGGTTTACAATAAGACTAGTGAAGTTGTTGAAGAATCCATCCATGTTAAATTCAATGAAGCTTCGGAGTTGAAAGAATTCCTAATGATGAAAGTGATGAGGAAGATATTATTGAACAAATTGTTCAAATTGATAATCAACCGTCTACATCAAATGATCAACCGTCCACTTCAAATGGTCCTCAAGAAGATAGAGGTGATATCTCGGATCTTCCCGTTGCATTGAAATTTAAGGGAGATCACCCAAAAGATCTTATTATTGGTGATCCTCTTGATAAAGTAATGACTCGAAGGAATTTTGCCGAGAAAGCTCTTATATCTCAAAAAGAGCCTAAAAATGCTAAGGAAGCTATTGAGGATGAAGATTGGTTTTTGGAAATGCAAGAGGAGTTGAATCAATTTGAAAGAAATGATGTATGGGAATTAGTACCTTGTCCTCCATCTCAAACAATTATTGGTACTAAATGGGTATTCCTGGAACAAACTTGATGATCAAGGCAACATTGTTCGAAATAAGGCAAGGTTAGTAGCCCAAGGGTATTGTCAAGAAGAAGGTATTGACTATGATGAAACTTTTGCACCCGTAGCACGTTTAGAAGCTATTCGTATTTTACTTGCCTATTCTTGTTTCAAAAATTTCAAACTTTACCAAATGGATGTTAAATCCGCTTTCTTAAATGGTATTATTCAAGAAGAAGTCTATGTAAAACAACCTCCGGGTTTGAAAATTTTTCTAGGCCTAATGATGTTTATAAACTTAAAAAGGCTTTGTATGGTTTAAAACAAGCACCCCGTGCATGGTATGATAGACTTAGCTCTTTTCTTTTGCAAAATGGTTTTACAAGAGGTAAAGTTGATACTACACTCTTTGTTTTTGAAAAAGGGCAAGATTGTTTACTTGTGCAAATTTATGTTGATGATATTATCTTTGGTGCTACTAATGAATCTTTGTGCAAGAAATTCTCCAAGTTAATGCAAGGTGAATTCGAGATGAGTATGATGGGGGAGCTAAACTTCTTCCTTGGACTTCAAATTAAGCAATGCCAAGAAGGTATTTATATTTCGCAATCAAAGTATACAAAAGAACTTTTGAAGAAGTTCGCATTGAAGAAGGAAGAACCGTCTCGACTCTATGGCAACCAATGTCAAAATTGACAAAGATGAAAAAGGCAAGTCGGTTGATGAATCCAAGTATCGAGGTATGATTGGTAGTTTACCTTATTTAACCGCTAGTAGACCGGACATTCTTCATGCCGTATGCCTATGTGCTCGTTTTCAAAGCAATCCCAAAGAATCTCATATGAGTGCCGTTAAAAGGATTTTTCGATATTTGAAAGGCACCATTCAATATGGCTTATTTTATCCAAAGAATGAAAATTTTTCTCTTAAAGGTTATAGTGATTCGACTATGCGGGAAATATTGATGATCGGAAAAGTACTTCCGGATCATGTCAATTTTTAGCGATTGCCTAGTTTCGTGGTTTTCAAAGAAGCAAAACGTGTTTCTTCTTTCAACGGCCGGCCGAATATATTTCCGCCGCATTTTGTTGTACTCAACTTCTTTGGATGAAACAAACCTTAGCGGATTACAAATGCTCTTTTGAAAACGCACCTATCTTTTGTGATAATGTATCCGCTATAAATATCAAGCTCAAAACCCGGTTCATCATAACCGCACTAAACATATTGAGATTCGACATCATTTTCTAAGGGATTGTGTCTCAAAACGAAAAATTGAGATATCTTTTGTTCCATCTCAAGATCAATTAGCGGATATTTTCACAAAACCGCTAACTTCCGAGACTTTTGCGTCGATACGAGCTCGGTTAGGCATAATGCATATTGAATAAAATTCACGTTTGTATTTTGCACGTTTTAAAACTTAGGGGCGAAAAATCGGATTTTCGGTTGAAAATTCGGATTTTGGAAAATTTGCAAAACAGTGGGCTGAAGAGGTTGAGGGCAACCGTCGCCCTCAACGTCGACCGGCCGCCCTCAACCACGACCGGTCGCCTAAGCCATTTTTGGTTTAAAAACGTTCTGTCTTGAAAGATTAGTCTTTTTCACTCATTTTGGCCAATTTTTCGTCCCCTTTGCCAAATGCACACTATTGTCACTCAAAATTGATTTTTATGCATTCCATTTATATCTTGGGTACCGTATATAGCATGTTTATCATCATCATTGTTCATCCTTTCCGATCAAATGGTAAGAATTTTCCTTACTTTGCTCAATTGGGTTGAACCCTCGAGTTTATGGCCTTTCTTGTATATTACTTGATGAAATTTTTTATGATCATGATGAGCTTAGTTGTTATGTTTGTATTGTATGATGATTGGTATGATTTGGTGATGAAATTTTTTTGGCTTGGATCATTTACAAGGGCTATATACAACTCTTTTTATTTTTCACGCCCACAATGTGTTCGATGAAATATTTCAATGAAAATTTCAACTTCTACATGATTCTCTCGCTTCCAAAAGTCTTCTATACTCATTGAGATCATGTTTTGGGATATAAAACGAGCGTATGAACTCTTCATGATGCATTTCTCCTATTTTCCTTGGTTTTTAAGCCTAAAATTGCTCATTGGTTGATAAATCGTCTCTTTGGCGCACTTTGATATATCTATGATGTTTCTATCATCCTAACATTCTTTTTGATGATTCCAAAGGGGGAGAAACAGGAAATTGGCTCGTTAGCTCAAAGAAGCCAATAAAAGCTCATAATAGAAGCTACAAGCTATGGCTTTTTAAGGCCATAAGTTGTGAAGAAAACTTAGTCCAATGGTTGTTTTATGGACTTTATGGACTTGTTTGCATGGACATTAAGTATTTGTGACAGGGGGAGCTTCTAAGCTCATGAAGTTATTGTTTATTTTGTAAAAGCTTGTGCTTTGCTTGTGCTTCTAGCTTATGCAATATTTCTTCTTAATGTGCTTGTTGATAGGGGAGCGTTTGTAAAATGTTTTTAAACGGATAGTTTACTCTTAAACCGGAAAATTGTTTTGTTTTCAAAATCGCCCTTTGTAAATTGTTTTGGTTTGTAATCATCAAAAAGGGGGAGTTTGTTAGATAAATATTTTTATCATGATTTTGATGATTTTATTAAAATGAGTTTTTATACCAAAACAATGTCTCTAAATGTTGTCCCAATACCTCCGATTGATCTAAAAAGTTTTTACTATTTTTTGGAGTATTTCTTGGGGTTTATTTTCGATTTAAAATTGGACAACACTTTTGTTTCAGTTCGACCGGTCGCCCTATAGGGCAACCCGCACTGAGTTGAGTTTTGAAACAGAAAATGGGACGTAAGAAAAAATGGGCGGGCGGCCAGGCCGACCAGTGGGCGACCGGTGTGGTCGACCGGCCGACCGAGCGACCGCACTGCAAGTTGGATTTTTGTTCCGGACTTCTCTGCTTCGTAAAAACGTCAAGGGCAACCGGTCATACACCGGTGGCGACCGTCGCACCCCCTTCGACCGGTCCCCCCTGTAAAAAATTCGCGAATTCAATTTCAATCTTATCTCTGCGCGACCGGCCGAACCCCATGTTTGACAAAGAAACTATCCGCTTGCGTTTTGCATGACTTTTCCCTATTTTGTGGGATTGATTTCTAACAGCTATATTGATGATTTTAAATGGTTTCTTTTGCGCAGAAATCACTCCCCGAGGAGGAGCCAATGTCCGAAATCAAAGCCAAGACCTCTCCTATAAATAGAGGCTTCATTCAAGCAACAAGATACAACACAATATACAAGCAAAGAGCATACAAAGCAAACACTTTCATATATCTTGTTGTATTAGCCTAAGCACTTTCACTTGCACAAATTTGAGGTCTAGGCTTTCAATTCTTGATTACACTTGTACTCATATTGTATCAATCATTATTGAGTTGTAATCTTGATTTTGGTCATCATTCAACACAAGACATCCTTGTGAGTATTCTTGTGGTAAGAATACACTTGGGTGATCTAGGTGATAGGTGTTTGAAGGTTGTGGTAATCTTCAAAGGTGTTGTAAGAGGGTTGTGGTAATCCTCAGGTGTTGTAAGAGGGTTGTGGTAATCCTCAAGGTGGTGTAAGAGGATTGTGGTAATCCTCAAAGTGGTGAAGGAGGGTTGTGGTAATCCTCAAGGTGTTGTATTAATTTTTGGTAAATTAATATAATCTTTTCTTTCTTTTTAAAATCCATCCCTGAGATATCTTTGGGGTGGTAGAGGATTAGGCCCTAGGTGGGTTGAACCTCTTTAAATCGACGAGTGTTGTTTTATTTCCGCATTTACATTCTCGTCTTTGGTTGATTATTCAAAAAAAAAAAAAGGGCAAAATCTGAAAAACCGAGATAATCTATTCACCCCCTCTAGATTATCGTAGCCACTTGGACTAACAAACCTACCACTTCCCCTGCTCACTCGATGAAGGCATTAAGGGAATTGGCGATGAAACTGGGAACTTGGGGACCCAAGTCAAGCCAACTCCTACTCAAGGTGTTTTACCACCGCCCCAATGGTGACAACTCACAGGACATAGCCGGAGTCCGGAGAAGAGTGACCCCATTCCAAGTCACTCAACCGGTGCGCCGCGCGCCGAGGGGGAAACTCTCTCCATCAGCTAGCCTAGGTCGGAGAATGTTGCGGTGACTCCACAACGAATCTCGGAGGGGAAGTGGAAACGGAAACACAAACAGATACACAAAGAAGTTGTCACTAAAGAGGCTCAGGCGATTGAGATCGCCACCGGTGAAGTGCCAACCGCTTTGAAGGCCAATGACGCGTTGCGAAGCGTTCTTTGAGAGAGGCACGGAGAGGGATCGCCCGGGAGTTAACACTGGGGTAATGAAAGTGCAATCCATGGAGTTGAGACTCAAAGTGGATGCCACCTCAAGACCCCAAGACAAATGAGAGGCTGTCGACGGGACTCCCAAGGCCCCGCCGCAGCTGAGACCGCATGAGGTATTGAAGGCCTACGGGAGGTTGAGACTTCCCGAGGCAGAGAGAGGAAGAAGCATAGAACAACCCTCCTACTATCATTCATGCATCCGAAAAGGAGATAAGTGCTCTTCACGATTCCCAAGACAATCCCGATGTAACATTTCTGGGATCCGAAGGTGAAGACGGTTTCGAGTCATCCCCCTACAAATCCAAAAGACTTAGCTAAGGATGTTCTCCCAAGCACGAGTAAGTCCGACCTTAAGGCTACTCGCCAAACTTTCAATTTCGATGATGAGCCACCTCTCCAAATCTCATCATCTTCCGATGACGCCACCGATACGACCGAGGACCATAACAACTCAACAGAAACACCAAATTTGAAACCGACGAAGTCGTTGAAATAGCCGAGGCTCGGCCCGATTGGGTCTATACCACAACCCCCAGTGAATCACGATCAATTGCGCAGCTCCCAAAGTGCAGCAGAGACCGACACAACCAGGCACATCACGGCCTCGAGTTATCGTTGAACGATTCCCTATGTCCGTGATGATGCTTTCAAGCAACGTTCCCCTTTTCACTAGAGCTTCCGCTCTTGATGACGAATCGTAAAGAGATCAACAACGCGTTTCCATAGACTAGATCCATTCTTCCCACGATACCATCGTTCAAAGAGATTTCGACTTGACATTTCTTGGCCGCTAGCCGAGACAGAGGTGACAAATGAGGTCGAGAAGTCTTCAAGGCGATCTTTGCGAGAAATAGAGAAGATGGAAAGGCACCAGCCTCCATGGATATGAGGTCGGATAACGAGATGCTAATCTTACGGCCGATCTGCGTGGGATAGTAGTCGATCCGAGAATGGTGGCAACAACAAAGAAATAATGCATGTGGAGCAAGTTCGATACTTCAAAGCATTGTACAATAAGATCTTTGATCCGGAGTCCGATAACGCCGATATGAAGAAAAGAATGCAAGAAAACATTGATAGAATGCACGAATCTCATACCACGTAGATGGAATCTTGAATTTCATCGCAAAGAACTTCTGCGAGTGGAAGAGAGCACGAATACTAAATTCAGCCTTCTTATGGCTGAAATGAAGTTGGTAATGTAACGAATTGAAAGCCACCCGCTCGAATTTTGAGCAAAGATACTCCGCAGAGTCCAAGTAGAACTCAAATATCACCGTCTAGATTTCATGCTTGTTGGCATGTTTCAGGGGTTCCTCTCTCATTTGATGATGCCAAAAAGGGGGAAGAGGAATACCTAAAAACAATGAAAGGATCCGCAATGAGAAGAAGGGTGCAACCGAGAAGGAAAAGACAAACAAGAAAGAACGAGAAAAGAGAAAAGAAGGAAAATCTGTTGAGGGGAAGGTTCGAAAGACATGACCTTAATGGTTGCTAGAACCCCTCAACAAGGACTTGTCACACCGACATAATCAAAGAAACTTCCAAAGATTTCCGCCACTCCAACATTCTCACTGTGCCCATGTCCGAGAAGAGGAAAATAGTAGAAGCAAAAATGACGGAGATTGAAAGAAAAATGGATGCCCGTCAATGGACATATTGAAACAATATGGAGGCATTCCTAAGAAAAGAGACACCGATGCCATTTCGGATGTTAGAACCTAGCCAAGATCTTGATGAATTCAAGACACTCGCATCCGAGGGATACTTCGTGAACATGACCATGGCCCAAGCACAGGGGACTTGTATTGGGAAAAAGGCCTCAAGCTATGTGAAGAAGGCGACAGCGATGAGACTCTCGCGTCGCTCTGCGATCACTCTCTTTGGTCACTCACCGGGAAGAAGAAGGCCCCAAAGACAATACACACCCGAGGAAGAGGAAGAAGCGATGGAGGAAGAAGTTTGGACCAGACCTCTACCCAAAAATATAGAATACATAGATCCGGGGAAGAAAGGAGGGATCTATTGGGCTGGGTTTGACGAAGTAGCCAACCCGCAAGTGGCCAAGAACAATGTTGAGTATGTAAAGAGAATCGAGGAAGAGAATAAAAGACAAACTCGGTTGTGGGAAGAAAGACAAGAAAGAAAAAGAAGAGATAAAGCCGCCGAAAAAAGCATATGAGAGAAAGAAAGAAAGCGGTGAAGAAGAAGAGAAGAAGAGAAGAAGAAAAAAAGGTCGAGAAGAAGACAGAGTGATGAGGAAAGAAAGAGGCAAAGAAGGAGATGAAGTGTTGATGTCCACCCCTTCATGTAATTTACTTTTGTAAACACATAAGTATCTGTAAAGGACAAGAATGTTATGATTAATAAACAGTTGATTCTACGCATACATTCTCTCAAGCATTCTTGCATTATCTCAGTATGTATCTTTGACATTTACATTTTGTATGTATGCTTTAAGTTTTGGCATCATCAAAAAGGGGGAAATTGTTGGGAAATTTGTTTTTAGATTTTGATGAATGCCATGTAAAACTTAGACTAGAAAGTTGGCACCCTATTTTCTTTGTAATTTGCATTGTAATAGATAAGGTCGTTTCGAAATTGAATTAAATCGCTTATGCCTAAACATGCAAGAAGTCAATCAAGACTATAATGAAGAATCCATTTGTGATACAACCGAGTATGGCAAGGAAGAGAAGACAGAACTCGATTTGGAGAAGTATCACCGAGATGCAACAGAAAAGTGTCGATCAAGTCAACCCAAGATAGCCAAGTCTCAAGTCAAGTGACAGATGAGTCATCCATGATTGGAAGTCGACTCAAGTCATCCGAGGAAGTTAAAGAACTATGCATCAAGTCAAGACAATTGAAAAGGATCCGTTGCCTGTAAGTCAAGAAAGTTACTTAAACAAGTAATACTTCCATACGCCTTTCTTAAAGTGCTCGATCCCGAGAAGCGTGCAAAAGGAATAAACCAATGGGAAGCACCGCACTGTGTCGTGTCGAACTCGAAAAGTCAAGGTTCATTCAATACGAGGAAATGTCAATTTCAAGGATCGCAACAAAACAAGCCAACGACCACAAGTGTGTTTTGAAAATTAGCCTATCTCTTCAACGGCGATTTTCAAAAGAACACTATAAAAGGCCGAGGAATCAATTTGAGAAAGAGTGATCGAAGTTATCGAGGTTACCTGCATACTACTAACATTCAAGCTATCAATTGAGTCAGAACCCACAAAAATATTCTCAAATCATTCAAGCTTAATCCTCGGACCAAAACTTGAAGGAAATCAATCCAACACTTACCTCGTGAAGGAAAGACGACTTCAATCAGTTGAAGAGGAAATATTTGAAGAATCAAAGGGTCTACACTCCACGAGGGATTGTAGAAAGGTTCAAGGTCGAACCCGATCTTAAAGTTCTTAGAGGGCTTCGTGATCAAATCCAAGAAACTTGAGCAAGTGAGTCAGAGTAGCAAGGCAAAATTGCCTGTGAAGAAACCGAGTCGGACGAGAAGCCAACCGTGTGACCAAGGCATCTCCGACTAAGTCCCAAAGGATCAAGTCACCGTGTGATCAAGACTTGCATCCGGACCGATAACCACTTTGTACTCGATCAATACTTAGTGGATTCCTCCAGGAGTTGGAGAAGAGAGGATTAGAAGAATTACCCCATCTTCGAACCTCTATAAAATTTATTGTGTCATTTAAATTTCAAAGAC
This sequence comes from Rehmannia glutinosa, assembly GCA_016081115.2. Taxonomy (NCBI): domain Eukaryota; kingdom Viridiplantae; phylum Streptophyta; class Magnoliopsida; order Lamiales; family Orobanchaceae; genus Rehmannia; species Rehmannia glutinosa. The sequence continues at coordinate 810,038 of JABTTQ020003270.1, read as the reverse complement.
TTCAATTCGCATATTATTTTATATCTCACGATAAATTTGCTACCCAATGACTTTCAACAAAGTGCTAAAACCAAGTTTTAAAACAAACTTAAACCAAATTCAATGGTGTTAAGTAAGTCTTCCACCGAAAACATATCACAATTGAGTTAAGACTTATCCTAAGCAAATGAGTTATTCTAACAACGGCTCGATCGAGTGTGTTGAGTGGCTAACTCTCTTCGGTTAACTAACTTAGCATCCCATCAAGGACTTAGCTGTGAAGTATTAACTCTAAACTATCTTAAAAGGACTAAATCGAAAAGTTGGTAAGGTTTATTCAACCCCCTTCTAAACCTTACACTCACACCCTTTGGGACCTACAATCCGCCACCACAGGAGATTCAAGGGAATGTTGGTAGGTGTAGAGTACTTGGCGAGAGGGTAGCGCTGTGTGTGGCACCGGGGACATAGGGTTCGGGATTAATGCTTTGACTTGTAACGATTATAATTTTCTCGATCGTATTGTTTCAAACTGGTCGGATTTAATTAATCGAATGAAATCAATCTTTTTGTTTTATAAATTAATAAATAAATTATTTGTAAAAAAAAAAAAATAAAGGGCGCTAGCTTGACTAGCGCCGAGTAAAGAAAAAAAAAAAAAAAAAAAGGCTTGGGCGCTAATTGCAATAGCGCCGATAGTTGGGCGCTATTTGCAATAGAGCCAAGACTTAATCCCTTAACTATTCTCAAATCAACCACAAAATTGCAACAAAATTTCACATACACAATAATATGTTAAATAACCCTTTTTTCGCGAGTTTTTTTCTAGCTTCTTTAAGCTTATGAGCTTATTTCATGTTTCTCCCACTTTAGAATCATCAAAAAGACTGTTAGCACGATAAAAACATCATACAAACATATCAAAGTGTGCACTTTAATCGAATTATCGAGCTTTGGAGTATAAAGCTTAAAGTTCCAAATAATAAGGGAAAGTCCGAGAAAAAAGTTTGTAGAAGCTCATTTGATTGATAAAACATGATCTCTGTAAACATATAAGACATTTAAAATCAAGAGATTCATGTAAATGATGAAATTTTCATTGAAACATTTTATTGAACACTTGGTGTGCATAGAATACTATCAAAGGTGTATATAACATTTGTAAATGTAATCATGCCCAATATATCAACACCCAATGCGTTCTATAATCACAAGTCATCAATATACATAATTCTCAACACAATTATACAACAAATTCATCAATCCATGAAGCACAAGCACTTTCTCAAGGGTTCAACCCAATTGAGATTGAAGGAGTAATTAAACTTACCAATTAATCGGAGAAGTTGAGTAATATGGATGATATAATCATAATATAAGTCCAATAATATAGAATTTGCAAGAAAAAATCATTTTGAGTGTTTGTGTGTGAATTTGGCGATAGGGTACGAAAAAGGGACAAAATGAAGCAAATGAGTGAAAATCGAGACGAACCCGTATAAACCAAAATTTGGCGTTGTTCGGCCAGTTGAGGGTGCGTCCGACCGGTCCCAGGCCTTAATCGATCGGTCCACCCCTTGGTCATCTCGTCCGAGTTCACCAAAAATATTTGGATCTTATAACGCAAGTGTACAATGTACTTTATAGGATAATGACAAGCAAGGTCGTATTCCTCGGGGATTGACTACGAAACACTTAGGCTTATAATAACATCGCATTCCAATTTTATTGAAGCGACCGAATTTCAAGTTTTAGTAAAAATCGAAAAAAAGAAAAAAAAATAAATTTGCGAACTCCACAAATATTTTCAACAACCACGAAAGCAACCTTAGGCACATAATCTCAACATGTTTCTTCAATATTAAATCCAATTAAAGTTTTAAAAACCAAGTCATGTAATTCTATGGGTCTAATTCCTAAGTTAGTCTACTCTCCTCCCTAAGCGAGCATAAACAACAGATTAATAACAATTGTAGGTCTCCAACTCGATACAACTATTATTAACTCCCAAAAGATCTATGAATTGAATGACTCCCCACAAACAAATTGCGGTCTCCGACTCGATACACTCGTTTATGCCTAAATTCGATTTCCGTCTTTGTTAGAACTCCTCTTCCGAATTTCGCACTAACAAATACGACATGCTAATTAGTGATCGATAAAAAACAATTAAGATTAAGTACTCGAATTCATAAAATAGAACACATGAATCAATTAAGAAAATAATTAATCAAGATTTAACATGAATCCACAATTTTGATTATGCCCTAAGATCCGAAAGATTAGCCAAACATTTGTAATCCGCTATGGTTTGTTCATCCAAAGTAGTTGAGTACAACAAAAGGTCGCGGGAATGTATTCGGCTTCACCGTTGATAAGGATACACAATTTTGCTCCTTTGAAAACCAAGATACGCGAAAATCGCCTAAAAATTGACATGATCCGGAGGTACTTTTGCGATCATCAATATTTTCCGCATAGTCCGAATCACTATATCCTTTAAGAGAAAACATTTCGTTCTTTGGATAAAACAAGCCATATGAAATAGTGCCTTTCAAATATCAAAAATTCTTTTAACGGCACTCATAAGAGATTTTTGGGTTTGCTTTGAAAACGAGCACATATGCATACGACATGAAGAATATCGGGTTTACTTGAGGTTTAGTAAAGTAAACTACCAATCATACCGATATTTTGATTTATCAACCGTCTTGCCTTTTTCATCCTTGTCTAGCTTGACGTTGGTTGCCATTGGAGTAGTGATGGTTCTCCCTTTCTTTCAATTCCGAACTTTTTAGAAGTTCTTTTGTATATATACTTTGATTGTGATATAAAAATGCCTTCTTGGCATTATTTTATTTGGAGTCCAAGAAAAAATTGAGCTCCCCCATCATGTTCATTTCAAATTCTTCTTGCATTAACTTCAAAAATTTCGTACAAAGAGATTCATTAGTAGCACCAAATATGATATCATCAACATAAATTTGAACTAATAAGAAATCTTGCCCTTTTTCAAAAACAAAAAGAGTAGTATCAACTTTACCTCTTGTAAATCCATTTTGTAAGAGAAAATAGCTAAGTATATCATACCATGCTCGGGTGCTTGTTTTAAACTATATAAGGCATTTTTAAGTTTGTAAACATCATTTGGTCTTGAAAAATTTTCAAACCCCGAGATTATTTTACATAAACTTCTTCTTGAATAAAACCATTTAGAAAAGCGGATTTAACATCCATTTGGTAAAGCTTAAATTTTTTAAAGCAAGAATAGGCAAGTAAAATTCAAATTGCTTCTAAACATGATATGGGTAAAAATGTTTCATCATAGTCAATACCTTCTTCATGACAATACCCTTGAGCCACTAACCTTGCTTTATTTTGAACGATGTTGCCTTGGTCATCGATTTTTTTCTAATACCCATTTTGTACCAATAATTGTTTGTGATAGAGGACAAGGAACCAATTCCCAAATGTCTTTCCTTTCGAATTGATTCAACTCCTCTTGCATTTCTAAAAGTCAATCCTCATCTTCAATTGCTTCATTTGCATTTTTTGGCTCTTTTTGAGAAATAAGAGATTTCTCGGCAAATTTCCTTCTAGTTATAACCTTGTCTAGAGGGTCCCCAATTATGAGATCTTTTGGATGATCTCCTTTGAATTTTAAAGCAAACGAAGAGATCCAAGTTATTACCTTTGTCTTCTTGTGGAACATTTGAAGTTGAAAGTTGATCATTTGGTGTGGAAGGTTGATCACTTTGAGCATCATTTGGGGCGCTTGGTTCAATATCATCTTCATCATCACTTTCATCTTCAACCACCATGCTAGTCTTATTATAAACCCGATATGCTTTGCTCTTGGTTGAGTACCCCATAAATATTCCTTCATCGGCCTTAGGATCAAGTTTATCCAATTGATCATTGGTATTCAAAATAAAACACTTACACCCAAATATTTTGAAGTAACTAATATTTGGAGTTCTTCCTTTCCAAAGCTCATATGATATTTTATTCAACTTAGGACGCATGTAAACACGATTAATAACATAACATTGGGTACTTACGGTTTTGGCCCAAAACTATTTTGGAAGTGAAAATTCATTTAGCATGGACCAAATCATTTCTTGAAGAGTTCTATTCATCCTTTCGGCTCCTCCATTTTGTTGTGGTGTTCTTGGAGCCAAAAAGTTCGAGCATATCCCTTGGTTTCGCATAAGACTCTAAATTCACCATCAAATTCACCACCTCGATCACTTTGTATAGACTTAATAGTATCTTCCTTTTCATTTTCAATAAGCTACACAACTTAGCAAACTCATTAACGACATTGCTATTATTTGAAAGAAAATAGCACAAATATATCTAGAATAATCATGAACTATAACAAAAGTATAATATTTTCCACTAAGACTAGTCGTACCAATATCCCCATACAAATCGAGATGAAATAATTGTAGAGGCTTGGTTGTGGAAATTTCATATTTGGGCTTAAAACTACTTTTAACTAATTTGTTCTTTTGATAAGTGTCACATAAGCCAAGATCTTCAAAATTCAATTTGGGTAGTCCTTTTACATGTTGATTTTTGTAAATCTTTTGCAAATTTTTGTATCCAACATGTCCAAGTCGCCTATGCCATAAACTAGTTAAATCATTATTGGCGATAAGGCAAGAAACATTTTAACTAACCAAATCACTTGTGCAAATTTTGTAAAGATTGCCTTTTTCTATTTGCTTAACAAATGATTTTATCATTTTTGAGAATAAGGCATTTTTCTTTATTAAAAATAACATCATAATTTGAACTTAAGCCTTTCACTAATAAAACATTACTAAGAGAGAAAGAAGAGTTACCAATTTCTCTATTTCCAAGAATTCTTCCCTTGCCATCCCCGAACATAATCATGCATTCTTCTTGGAGCTTGATGTTAGTAAAAGTTATCTCCTTCCTCATATGGCGTGAACACCCATTGTCCACGAGCCATTTTGAATCTTCCAAAATTGTTCCCTAGCACCTATAAATAAATCATTTTTAGGTACCCTATAATTTTGGGGTCCATGGGGTAAGTTTTGAGACCATTGGGTCTCCAAAAATGACTAAAGCTATTTTTCGATTTACAATCATTAGCATAGCGTCCCATTTTACCATAATAAAAGCAAATAATAATGCTAGGACTACTAGCACGTATGAAAGTATGATAAGGGTCTTTTTATGCATGTCTTATGTGTATATTTGAGTAGAATTTAAGTTATTTTATTGTTAGTTTTGTATATTTTTTATTATACATAGTTCATATTACTCCGAGTGCTTTTATTAATGTAGATTGACCATTCGGTGCTAATTTTGGTGAATTTCGGACCATGGATCCATGTCAAAACATTCCCGGGGTTTATGGATGCAAAAACACTCAAAATCCCAAGCTAAATGCGTCATTTTGGGGCCTTTTGAGCCGAACATGGCCCGGTGTGCTTTCGAACACGGCCCGTGCTTTTGTCGCTTTTACTGCGATTACTTTTGGCGGAAATTATGGAGGCTTCCCCACATAGCTTTTTGACAACTTTTACATCTCATTTTACTGCACCAAGCTCTATTATTCTCTTAATTATCAAATGAAAACAAGGATTCAACAATCCAACTATGGAAGTGGAGCAATTATTTGTCAAAAGATGGCATTGTTAATGTGTTCTTTCATAACAAGAATGTCTATAAAAGCCAAGAGTTTGGGTTGGAGGATTCATTTCATTCATAATTCATTCATTCATTCACTCTAAGTTTCAAAGCAAAATACATTGAGAGGATAAAAGAGAGGTAGAGTTGGAAGTTGAAGAGCATTACGAGAAAGGCTTGGAGCTCAACATCATTGCAATCAACCAAGGAAGAAGTCTTGTATTGGTCTTGAATAAGAGCTAAGTACACCATGTTCATTTTATTCAAATCTTCTTGTGTAGTATACTCTTTTATCAAAGCCATGTGTAGCTAAATTTCTAGTGTTTGAATGTAATGAACTCTAGAATGGATTTGTGATTACGGATTGAATGTTTTTAATAAAATCTTCATATTTTGTGTGATTCACTTATTTTAAGCTTTATTAATTCGAGTTAATATTTTTGATATATTAATTTGAAGTCTATTCCTCATCGAGTAATCAATAGATTTATGATGAGAAATAACCTATTTAAGTGAAAAGAGTTGCATGCAATCCTAAATATAGGATGCCATAAATCTTTTGGATTAGGGTCAAACCTAATATGGAAATTCACAAATCGCTATAATGCAATCTTGGGGGTTTAAACAAGAAAGAGATTTCAGTTAATCAACTTGAGATTAGGAGTTTTTCACCTTGAAAAAGGGTTTAACTTAAATCGGGAATTTCTACGGTCGAAGGAACATGAGATTTTATTAAAAGATGATGATTTTTGCTTAAGGGATTTTGGTTGTATTTTTATCTTGTTGAATCACAAAAACATTTTAGAGGGGATTTACATTCAAACACATTTCTAGCTCTTGATTTCTTATTCTACAATCACTTTTATTCGATCTATTATAAGTTGTGATTATTTTAAACTCTTTATTTTTTCCATTTTTATCCAACAAAAAGACGGTAATTACTACTACTTACAATCCTCGTGGGAATGACACTCGGTCTAATAATCTATTCTATAAAATGATAGGTGCACTTGCCTAAGGTTTTTAAGGTAGTTTTTGAGCCATCAAAGTCGGACCTTAATCATTTTTCTTAGAAATATTTTGAAAAGGTTTGTAACCAAGTCCTAATTTTAAATGCTCACTTCGTTGTGCACCAAGGATTTTTGTAACTTTATCTCGTACTTAAATTAAAACGTTGCACATCATTTTTTCAAATTTTCAATCTCTTTTGTGAGCATTTGTTTTTCGAATCAAGAGTATGCATTTTAGCAATAGTAATAGCATGAGCATGATCAAGAGATTCATAAGAAGTAAATAATTTTTTTCTTTTTCCAATTTGAGCTCTTTATACTCCTTTTTCAAAAGCTTGTACTTGCAAATCATGTCTCTAAATTCATTTTGTAATTCATCATAATCACATTGTAATTCATCTACTAAAGAAGAAGATGAAGAATTAGAGCGTACCTCATTATTTTCATCGCTATGGCCATGAGACCATGTTCGCTTCTTCTTCCCCTCATCGGATGTGGCAAGGAGCTCATCCCATGTTTTTGCTTCCGCATTTAGAGTTTTCTTCTTGGGAAAATGCTTTTTCTCTTTTGCTCATGCTCTGCTAATTTCGCAATCGGCTATGTTGTGCCCGGTTTCCTGTATTTGAAACACGAGTTGTCTCTCGACTTTCTTGCCTTATTTTTATTTACAAAATTGGCAAATTTCCTGGACAAGAGCAGCTATCTCCTCATCATCTCCATCACTAGCATAATATGAATTATTAGAAGAAGATACTAAGCCTTTAGGAATAATCTGCATACCCGATTGAGAGGTGGATGGTTTGGAATTTTTTTCTCTCTTTAAGATTTACTTCGTAGATGAGGAGACTTCCAATGAGCTTGTCAAACTTGAGAGTTTCGAGATTTTAAGCTTCCGTGATTGCCGTCACCTTTTCGGACCATGAACCAGGAGAATATTTAAAACTTTAGTTACTTTGTCTCTTCTTCGAGATGACCTTCCCAAGTGCCACAAGAGGATTGACTATGTTGTCAAACCTTTCCACCATTTTTGAAATATTTTCACCATCAAGCATAATGAAGTTTTCAAAGTCTTTAACAAGCATGATTTTTCTTGCTTGTTTAAATTTCTTTGTACCCTCTAGTTTCCAAATTTTCCCAAACTTCATGTGCGGACCTTATGCCTCTAATACGATTACACTCGGTGGCGGTAAGAGAACGATGCAAAATACTTAATGCCTTACCGTTTAGAGAATATAACTTCTTGTCATTATCGTCAAATTCCTTGAAGCTCTTAAGAACGAGGTGCCATCCTCCAATTTTTTGGTTGGTCGATATCCCTTCAATAACCGCATTCCATATATCGAACCCGCACTTTTGTAGAAAGCACTCCATTCGGTCTTTCCAAAAGGCGTGATGGTTTGTTGGTGGAGGCGTCGATGGTGAGATAGCTTTTGTTCATAGCCATGGATCTTTCCTCTTTACTCATAATGAAGAACGAGCTTTCCAAATAATTTGACTTTGATACCGCTTGTTAGTCCAAGTGGCTACGACAATCTAGAGGGGGTGAATAGAATATGCCAATTTTCCGATTTTCGCCCTCTTTTTCGAATGTAGAAATAATAACACAAATGAAAGTGCGGGAAAGTAAATAACACCCGATGATTTATAGATGTTCAACCCACCTAGGGCCTAATCCTCTACCACCCCCTAAGTATATCCGAAGTAGATTTCAAAAAGAAAAAGAATTTTATTAATAAATACCAAACTACTACAACATTCACCTCAAGAGCACCCCACTCTTCTTACAACACCACCTATGAAGATTACCACAATCTTCTTACGCCAATGAAGAGTACCACACTCTTCAACACCTAAAATCACCAAAGTATGCTCTTACCACAAGAACACTTAACAAGGATGTCTTGTTTTGGATGATTGAAAATAATTCAAGATTACAACTCAAATGAAGTATACAACTTTAAAGTGCAAGGGTAATCAAGAATCAAGCCTAGTACTCAAGATGTGCAAGTGAAAGACTTAAAGCTAAATACAACAAGAATATGAAAGTGAAGAACAAGAAGTTTGCTTGTGTTTGTATTGCTTGTGTTGTTGTGTCTTGTTGTTTCAATCCTTCATCTATTTATAGGAGTGGTCTTGGACTTGATTTTCGGACATAGGATCCCTCCTTGGAGATTGAAATCCATAAAAAATTGCAAATCAAATGGAGACTATAGTTAGAAATAAATCCCTTAAAATCATGAAAAATTGTCACAAGCAATGATAGTTTCTTGATAAAATTTTAGGTCGACCGGTTGACCTCAAATGAAATATTTCAAATATAACTAAAAATTAGTTAGGTGGACGTCCAGGGTCTCGGCCAGGCGACCTGGTTTCACCAATCGGCCCCTTGTTGGACCACCAACCCTTCATTTTAGTGAGACAGAGAAGTCTATTTCATTTTTTGCTTCTTCAGGGACCGATCGACATCTAGGTCGACCGACCGACCTCCATGAAAAATTCTTCATCTCTTTTTCTGTTTCATAAATCAAACTTTCAGTACGAGTTGCCCTCAGTGGCGCGACCGATTGACCACGAAATAGAAGTGTTGTCCAATTTTTATCAAAAATAAACTTCAAGAAATACTCCAAAAAATTAGTATAAATAATTTAAATCGAATAGAAATATTTGGAAAACATTTAGGGACATTATTTTGGTGAAAAACTCGGTTAAATGAAATTATCAAAATTATGATAAAAATATTTATCTAACAAGTAGTTCTCATGAACAATATTAGTTTTTCCTCGAAAAATATTTGTAGTCCATCTTAAAATTATTAATACTCCCCTCAATTTTGTGATTTTTAACTCCATATAATGTCTTCGAACACGTGTCTTCTTGAATTCCTTATTAAGATTCTTCTCTCCATAATCAAGAAGACATTTATGTGATTTTTGTAAAACAAATAACCTATTTCCAGACAGATGGTGTATACGTTTAAATTGAAATGAGAGTTATGTTTGGTCACCAAGAAAGTAAAAGAAAAATACGAAAAACTTCAGTTGATCTTCAATCTTCCGATCATGCTACTTTCAGCAGGTCTGAGAAAAAAAAAAGTGACTCCAATTTGAGAATACTATGAAAATGCAATATCCATGACTTAAACTAGAGATGGCAAAATACATTCTAGGACGGCCGACCTAAGGTTTGGGTTGGGCCATGATTTTCTAGGCTCGACCATTTTAGCCCAATCCAATAATTTGTGTGTACAAAATATACACAACGGCTGGGCTGAGCTAAGCACTTTCGCTGCCTGAACAAAATTGAATCAACCCAACCCAACCCAAAATTTTCCAAAAGCCCGAGCCCCAACCCAACCCAGTATTTTGCCAACTCTATCTTAGATAGCATACAGTCCCGCAAGTTCTCGTAGCTTCTCACAGGTTATAAACGTAATCATTGTTCAGAGATCTAATCTTGCGAAAATAGCAAAATGCTTGGTTAATTTGCAAAGTTAAATTATAAAATATTAATTAGATTCAAGATGTTGCCGAATAAAACATCAAACATTATCATTCTGGGTTGGAAAGTAAATAAAACTCACCCTTTGTGAAAAAAAAAGTGGCCTAATGGGTAAAACAACATATAACACTTAAAAGATTAGGGTTCAAATCATCTTAGACCAACAACCCTTTAACGATCTCCAGTGGCTAAACAGTTAAAAACAAGACAAAAAGGAACATGTTCTTGTTATATAATACGAGGTTTTGACACTTGTTACCCCCGGGGATAACTCAATTGGTGTAAAGACTTGGGTCATGTGATGTCTGCTTTGGCGCACTCGCAACGTGGAGGTTCGAATCCGTCTGTAATAGGTTGGAGAAAGATTTCTCGTGCGGTGACTCGATCTAAAGCAACTCGGGACCTTAGCTCGTTGAGGCATATCCAAAGGATACACCTCTTCCACGGCTTTCTACAGGGGCGAAGCGATGGGGGCTCGAGGATGGGGTTCATCTTTTTTTTTTTTTGTTCGAGGACCTCTTGTTAGTAGAACCGCCAATACGTGATGGTCGATTTTTTCTTAGTTTTGTTGGGATTGGATACATGTTTGGGTTGGGGCTCCGTCTCACATATTGGATCGATGAGACGGTCTCACAATATACTCACTCTATATCATCTATTATGAGTGGGTTGTTGATTAAGTTTATTTATAAATGTTCTTATACCAAGTAAGATGTTTTGAAATTTAATTTGCTAATAAGTTGTTAAATCTTATTTTATAATATATATTATAATATTTGAATAAAATAAGATATTTGAACTTATAAAATATTTTCGAATCTTATAAATTATTCAATATTAGGTATTAACAACTATCTTTATTGTTATAGTGGCATATTCTTTTTTTTTTTTTCAATGGGTATATGCCACTATTGAGATTAATTAAATAGCTATTTTTGACATATTTTCGTATCCAAAGTACAAACATTATATATTTGTTTTTAAACAAGATTTAAGTGGGCAAATTTCATTAGAAAAATATTTTAGCTTAATAAAATCGGTTTTAGTGATTAAGTTAGTCATTTTACAATATATATAAATTCAATAATAATGGAAATCTTATTCTTGTTCAATCATCAAAGTTTATTGTCAACATAACTAAAAATATGCTTGATGGGTAAAATTGATTTTTTTATTATTGTCTATGTATTTGAGTGCCAAAATAATGACACCGGTACAACGGAAATAGTAAAATCTTTTCCCACATAGCCGGATTAAAAATGGGAAGCAAACCAAGAATAATAGTGCAAGACAATAAAAATAGCACACAAGAATTTTTACGTGAAAAACCCAAATCGGAAAAAACCACGAGACCGTAGTCAGATAAATCCTCCACTAAATGTATAATAGGCTTACAAAATTTCTTCCCGAAAATAATAGGGGATACACAAATTACCTCAAAGTCACTCAACTTAGAATATACTCGAGAAAATAGGAATTATTTTGTTACAAAATTAATTACCTATATACACATAATTATTATTTATTGGATCCAAATATTATGAATCTCACGAGACCAAAGTTATTATTCCAAGCCCATGAGGCTCAAATGGTCCACGAGATCAGCTTACTAAACATGAAATAATTGTGTGTGTTCTTGGGGCTCACGAGTTACTAGGAAAGATTTTTGGATGCAACCATCAATGCTCCTCTCATCGATTAAATATTGCACATCAACACCATCTGCTCCAACCTTTGGAAACTCCTAAGAAAGTTTGGGAGGATTTGGCCCTTGGCTTTATCGTAAGCATGTCGATGGCGAAAGGAAACATCATTAGTGGTCATTGATCAAATCACTAAGTATCCTCATTTCTGGGGTTGTCCATAAGCTACACTGCTACAAAAGTGATCGAGTTATTTTGTAACATGGTTATCAAGTTACATAATCTTCCTTGTCCAATCTTTTCACATAGGGATCGTTTTTTCACTGGGCGCTTTTGGCAGAAATTATTTTAGTTCATGAGCATAAGATTAAAGAAATGCTTATCTTATCATGCACAAACCAATGGGCAAATTGAGGTATTGAATTTCTACCTCGAATAATATTTATGTACTTTCATAGTTGAAAATTCGAAATAATGGTTTATTTATTTGAGTTGGGCGAGAGTACCACTACTAGTTATCATTCACCCATTGGTATGTCCCCACCGCAAGCTCTTTATGGACGACAACCTCCACGAATTCTTTCTTATACGCGAGGCTCTTCTCCAATACATGTAGTGAATGCAAATCTCAAGAACATGGATAATATAATATTACGACTCTTAAGTAAAACTTGACACGTGCTTTGAATAGGATGCAACAAATGGCCAATAAAAAATGCAAGGATATCCAGTTTCAAGTAGGAGAGTTGGCAATATAGACAACCTATAATGACAAAATGACTGAACTTCAAGTTTTGACGTCGTTATATCGAATCCTTTCTAATATTAGCACGGGTTGGAACTGTAGCATACATTCTCGAGCTTCCTCATGATGAAAGCAGGATACACCTCATTTTCCATGTTTCCTTACTCAAAGATTTCAAATGAGATGTTTCAAATTTCACAAGTTATCCACTCTCGGGGTTGAGCCACACCAATAAGCCAATAATTGTCTTATTCGTTATTCGATTGTACGCACCATTTCCACAAGGGACAAACCGCAAAACATGTACTTGTTCGGTGGTCCGATCACAAACTCTTGGAAGGCACAACATGAGATAAACTTAGCCATTTCGGTAAAATTCATAATATGCCTGGCGTTGAGGACAATGTCGGTTTCGAATGGGGAAGGATCGATGGATGGGGTGGCCTCGACATGCGATGGGGCTCAAATCCAAAAATAGATAGAAAGTTGGTTTGATGCAAAGTCCAATGACAAAAGACCCACATTGAAACGATGTTTGAAGAAAATCGTTTTGAGACCAACACACCAAAGAAATCGAAGAAACAACAAGGATTCTAGAAGAGAATGAGGGTAATGCGCGTGAGGTCAAGTTACGTAAGATGCCTAACAAATATCACGATTTCGTGATGGCATGACTCCATGGCAATCGAAAGCGAGTATGTTAATTGAATTTTGTTATTCATTTTTCTATTTTTCTTTTATTTTCATTTGGTGATTTTGCAACGTAGAGAGATATAAATGAGGATTCCTTTTTGTAAGTGGGGGCCACGTGAGAAGATAACACCTTCGTGGTTTGGGATTTTTTAGATAGTAAAGGAGAAAATATCTTGTTTCACACGAGATTGACTTGGTCAATCACCGTAACGATATAAACTTTTACCACTAAATCAAAAAGGTTGATTCATGTGGTTTGTGATTTTTGCAGTGACTTAAAGAGTGTCTTTCAATACAATTCCTAATATTGTATCATATTATTAGTCATTAAATTTATTGCTGTGATGTATGAATTTTGACACCACGAACCTTATTTCCCTCATATGTTTTATTTATTTTCACAATACAATTGATAATAGTTAAATAATCCATTATCGAAATTTAATAAAAAATCATTTTATTAAAATCTTACAAAAATCCGTACATGAAGCGGTGAAGGTCCAAGCGGCTGCTCAGACCTCGAAAAATTGTGGACTGGGTCTGGAAAAATAACGTGGAAAGAGATAGAGAGAGAAAGAAACAGAGAGGGGCAATCTGACAGAAATGGGCGCAGCGAAGGAGGTCCACTTTATTACTCTTTTCATGATGTACTCATTCATAGCAAAACAGCCAATAGTACACACTACTTCTATAACCCAAATAGACTACAGTGAAAAAGTAAAAAGTAGTGAAATCTTTGAAAAAGCAAGGGACTGCTAAAAAGAGAAGAGAGTAAAAAAACCTATTGTTTAAAAATTAGACGCTTGTATTAGACAAAAAAAAAGTATAATCAAAAGGGTTAAGTTTATTATATCTTTATATATGTATGTACATAAATATATATATATGGAGGGGGAGAGAGATAAAGAAAGAGAGAGGGAGAGGACGAGGGGATAAAGTAAGGTTATGAAGGTGAGATGTTGATATATATGGAGCTCAAAAGACGAAGAAAAGACTGTTGGAAGAGTGGGATTCTTCTCTTAGGACTAATGGATCTCACAAGAGATTCATGGTTTTGATTTTTTAACCATTCAACAACTTCATTCTTATCTTGGTGAAAGAAGAAAGGGCAGAAGAAATTACTAGTTCAAAAAAAAAAAAAAAAAAAAGGCGAGCTAACTCAAATCCATACGGTAATTTCTTGTTTTCCCCTGTTTCCTGATTCTACCCTCTTTTCTTGACTTTTTTTTGTTTGTTAATGTTGTTCATTTTTGGAGTGTAGATGATAGGAATGCAATATAATTCCAACAAATTAGAAGCCAGAGGCGGTGTTAATGGCTACGCTTCTTCTACCTTGGTTGCTTCTTCAAAGTGCAAAAAAGATGGAAGCTTTACAATGAACGAGCCCATTTCTGTGCTGGATACAAGGAGTCCAAGCCCCTCCACCTCCACATCTACCTTTTCCTCTTTTAATAACACGAACCCACAAGGAAATAAGGCTGTGAACGAGCCCACGTCCGCCGCCGTGCGCGGCGGAGGGAAGGAGGACTTGGTGGCTGACCTGAACCCTCCTCTTCACCATGCTGTCCAAAATGCTAATCTTGGGCTTGAAAATTGGGCCAACTTTTCTGAATCTGGAGGCAAACAAGATGAGATCTTGAAGCTGCTTTTGCAAACAGGAAACCAAAACGAAGCCCAAGGCATTGTGGGTTTTGGAGCCCTTGCACCTGTTGGTAATGTTTTCTCTGACTATAATACATCTGCATTTGGAATTTCTGGTTCTGGGTTTTCGATGAATGACCATATTAAGGGCAAAATTGGTTTAGATTCAAATAGTAGTCTCTTGTTTGAAAATAATGGCGATGCTTTGCAATGTTTGGCTCCTTATTTAGCTTTTCAAGAAGAGTTTCAGACTTTGGATCAGAAAGTTGAGATTTTTAATTCACATGGAGCTTTAAACCCTGTTCTGGTCCGAAATGCTGCAAATCCAAGCCTGAATTCGAACTCAAACCCGTTATTATTTGGTACTCAGCAAAATCAGCTACAACCCTTTAAAGTTCCATTTGTTGATTCTGGTCAGCAGTTTCTGCCCGTTAAACAGGAGAAGTTGCCCCAAATGCTGCAGGAAAAGGCCTTACTGGTGCCCAAGCATGAGGCAATCGATGTCTGTAACGAACAACAGGTCGTTCTTACTTAAATTTATAAGGCAGCCGAGTTAATACAGGCTGGTAATTTCACTAACGCGCAAGGGATATTGGCGCGGCTCAATCACTTTTTGTCTCCAACTGGTAAGCCCTTTCTAAGGTCTGCTTTTTACATGAAGCAAGCTTTGGAATTGGCTTTCATGTTACCCAACCAGGTTGCCTATGTACCACCAGCACAGTTTGATGGTATGTTCAAGATGGGTGCTTATAAGATTTTCTCCGAAATTTCTCCTGTTATCCAATTCATGAACTTCACAGCTAACCAACTCTTTCTTGAAGCCGTGGCGACGCCGAACGAATTCATATAATAGATTTTGATATTGGTTTTGGTGCACATTGGTCTTCTTTTCTGCAAGAGCTTCCTAGAAAGAATAGAGGCGTAACGTCTTTAAAGATCACCGCTTTTGCTTCCCCCTCAACTCACCATTCGCTCGAGATCACTCTTATGCATGAGAATTTAACACAGTTTGCAAATGACCTAGGAATTAATTTCGAGCTTGAGGTGGTCAATATCGATTCTTTCGACCCAAATTGTAATTCAGTGTCCTCTTTGAGGTCATCTGAAAACGAGGCAATTGCTGTGAATTTTCCCATCTGGTCCTTCGCAAATAACCTATTTGCATTACCTTCATATCTTTCTCTTATAAAGAGACTTGCACCGAAAATCATGGTCTCATTGGGTCGTGGGTGTGAGCGATTTGACCTCCCTTTCTCACATCACATTCTTCACACTCTTCAGTACTATGAGGCTCTGCTGGAATCTGTTGACGCTGCTAATGTGACAGCTGATGCGTCTAACAAAATCGAGAAGTTCCTTTTCCAGCCTAAGATTGAAAGCACGGTGTTGGGCCGCCTTGTGTACCCTAGCATAATGCCGCCATGGAGGAAATTATTCGCGTCTCTGGGCTACATGCCGGCATCTATTAGTAACTTTGCTGAAACTCAGGCTGAATGTGTGTTGAAAAGAATGCAAGTTAGAGGGTTTCATGTGCAGAGACAACAAGCATCACTCTTGCTATGCTGGCAATCTTGCGAGCTCTTATCAGTTTCGGCTTGGAAATGTTGAGGATACTTACATATGCCAAGCAAGAACCGAGCATGTGGCCGCAAAGGTTTTTAGCTTACTCTTCACTACTTGATATCGAGATAATGAATTTTGAGCTTCAATGTTCTCACCTCTAATTAATATTGGTAGTTGTTTGTTGTAAATTTCTCTTGCTTAATTATCATCTGCTTATTTCTATGTTGTCTAGACTTTTAACAGACTTACCGTTGAATCAAAATCTTGCATTCTAAACCTATCCGACTTACTGCCTTCGATATCTTACTTGTACGTTAGAGTGTTTTTAACGCTTATTTTTGCATTTTTAGCATCTGGTTTTGTTTCAAATGGTATCTATACTATAGTGTTGTGTTTGGGTATCGGAAGCTGTTAAGAGCATGTTTGTTAGTAACTGGTGATTTGGTTAACAATACCACGGATATATTACTGTGTGATTGAGAATTTTCTGTTAACTCATCTCAAGATATGTAGTCCTTGTATGTATCTGCAAATGAAGTGGTCACTGAATGTTTTTACTTTGGTTTTGGTATTAGTAAGAAAGGGACCACGTACATATATATTTGTTGATGGTAACATGGTTGTCCTACTAAATGTTTTATTTGGTACCACACTCTGCAAGTGGAAGTCTAGTCATTCAGATATATAGTTCATGAGAAAGCCCTCTAATTCTATACTTTCTTCCCAATTTTCGTTTGTCATAATATGAGAAAAATGGCATCGATGAATCCGGAAACATGCTTCAACTTGATTCATATATAGTTTTTTTAACTGGCTAAACTTTGTGCTGGTTTTTCAGATTGTGACAGTGAATTTGATCATAACTATACTTGTCTTGCTTCAGTTTGTGTTGAGTCTTGCTAAGTGAATGCTCAATGTTAACACCCAAAGAGCTTGTTTATATATGTATTACACCACCCTGTTTCTATATACATCATAAACATGTTTGTGGTTTGAGCAAGAACATGCTTTTACTCAATTCTGCTGCTATGCATGCAGATTTGTCATTGAAAATGAAGGGTTAATTACAAAAAAGGCCCTAAGGTTTGGGCTAATTACAAAAAAAACAAGAGATTTTTGAAAATTACAAAAAACCGCTTGAGGTTTGATTGTGTTTTAAATTTAAGGGTGTAACTGATAAACATCATGGAAGCTTTTGAAATATTTCTTGGATATGGAGGAGAAAAATGTAAGGGGGATCAAACTTTTGTAATTAGCCCGAACCTTAAGGGTTTTCTTATAATTAGCCCTTGAATGAATCATAACACTATATCAAGAGTCGATCGGTTTAGTGAATTTTTGCTGTTGGACATCAATATTTGTTATTGAACTATGTACGAATATTATGTTTAAAACATGTTCGGCTTAGTTTATAAACTCTTCAACAAATCTTAAATGTCTACAAGAATTTTTCAAGTATCTGTAATACGATCTAACATTTTAGAAGTCCAAAAATATTGCTAGAACATTTTGAGCTCGGGTAATAAAGAGACCCTAGTTTATTTTGCTGATCTTATCGAATTCTTTTAATTTGATTACATAGACTAAAATTTAACAAACCACACTATAATATTGTATTCAGATACATCAAGAATATTATTTTGAAAGTTAAAAACTACTTATGTATGCATAATGTATAAGTAACTTATAATGTCTTTTAAATAGATTAAACAAAAATGACTATCTTAGAGCAATTTGGCTAAGAATATGCTATGCTACATTATGGGCTACCTATCTATCTATACATATAAAACACCAAACAGTTGTTTAGAGGTGAAGGGCTTTATGACTATTATTATGCTCAAAGTCAGTTCCTTGGATTGAATTATTCATTGTACTGCATTATTCATGTATGATGGATTTCATTCTTTTACTTTTATTGTGATTAGTTTTATTCATCAACTTATTCAAAAAAATTCAAGATATAATTCGGATGCGATTTTTCAACGTCGTTGAGAAATTGCATCCTAATTATATATTGAAAATCTTAAGAAAAGAAATCGTTATATCGACCTATATGTACTTAAATGCATGTAAGTGCTAATATATTAGAAAAGATTTGGATATCAATATAAAGAAAGACGTCAATATCCGCCATGTATCATACTACTACTAATTAGATTCACGAAATTTGATATTATAAGGAAAACAAAAGTTTAATTTTACAAAAGAAACATTCAAGAACACAATGAAAACTGAATCTAGATAATATACCACTATTATTTCAATTAATTTTAGGATATCTATAGTTAATTTCTAAAATTTTGTAGATATGAAAAAGGACCTATCATCTCAAAATGCTATAGTCGGAACTTCTATATTTTGTTTAAATTTTGGTTATATAAACGTGCACATAGTTCTAATGATGAGGACTTAAACAAATTCAAAATAAAACACAACCTAATCTGATGTATTATCAATTAATAAAGTTAGTAGAAAAGGGATGTCCCCTCAACACAACCTGACCTTCATTTCAATCATGCCTAATTGACATATTGAGGACCATAACGGATGGCTATCACCCATTGACTTTGATTTGGTGCGCCGTGGTCCACCTTAACCCACCAACTCTTACTTCCTTTTTTTTTTTTATTTTTTTGAAGAACTAAAATAATGGCACTCAACTCGTTATTCATGATTGGGTCATGATTATTGCTAGCACAAACAATCATGCTAATCTTGCTTGAATAACGATAAATACTTACCCACCCTAACTTGATTTCTTTGTTCTCAAATAAGTGGAATATATTTTATCATTTCTTATATTGAGAATTTAAAGAAAATTACTATTTATATTTCATACATCGAGATGAATCATGTATCTACATTAGATGCAGATTCTGCATAACAAAAAAACAAACTTGTTTATACACTATTTGTCTACAATATAACTATCCATAGAGCTATTAGTTTACATTTATTATCCGAAACCATATCTTTTCATTTTATGTCTAATGTGACATCGACGATAGTCGGATGAGATCTTTTGTTTCAAATGAGTATTTTATCTCATACTTAATCAGCATTTGTAATTGTCATGTGTATAAAAATTACCGCATTAATTTTAAAGCATAAATTGTAGTTTTTATACGCGTGACAATTATCTGTACAACGAAATAAGAGATGAAATAATCTTTTGGAATAGAAGATTTCATTCGGACAAACAGTGATGGAGCAAGACCCTGCCCAATGTATGTTGGAGCTTGGAATTTGGGACCCACATCTTGTTTGATGTGTAAATTTAAATTCACATATGGGCAGGGCTAAATCATTTTACTACAAAATCTTTTGGGATTTTCCTTAAGCTGAAAATGAAAGACCATAAGGCCTGTTTGCCTATTATTATGTATTTTGTCAGAGTTGCATACCTTTACAATTCCAAGGGCATAGGCTTATTGGAGAAGGATAGCATGTCATG
This sequence comes from Rehmannia glutinosa, assembly GCA_016081115.2. Taxonomy (NCBI): domain Eukaryota; kingdom Viridiplantae; phylum Streptophyta; class Magnoliopsida; order Lamiales; family Orobanchaceae; genus Rehmannia; species Rehmannia glutinosa. The sequence goes on along the minus strand of JABTTQ020003270.1, from coordinate 790,145 downwards.
TAGGCTAATTTAACAAAATAGGGTTAATTTAAAATCAATTTGAACAAATAACGTAAAAAAAAAATTTAAAAAATGGGTGTAAGGATGAACTCGAATCCCAGTTTGGTTTCAATTTGTTTTATTGAGTTTAATCTGAATTGTCATGTACGAATTTTTTAAATTAATTATTTGAAACTGCAACTTTTAAAAATTAAAATCAAAGGTACGGTCATTAGGTGGTTTTAAGTTGTTTTATGCTAAAAAAAATGTATATAAACAAAATATTTTATGACGAACTTTACTCCAAAACAAAAACAAGGTTGACCTTTTGATTTATTTCAGCCCCGAAACAACGATGTAACCACATAAAATGTGTCGTTTCATTGAATTTAAATTGCACTTTAGATATCAACCAAACCATATACAGTTTCATTGAATTTAAATTCCATAATCAGATTTGGAATTAGGGTAATGAGATCTTATTTTGCTAGTTGCTTTAGGGCCAGGCACAGGCTACAATGTGACCAACCTTGTATTTTAGTGGTAGAAATTTTAGGATAATTGATCGAATTCGATATCATATGAGTGCGTGTGTTTTCTATCCTTAAGAAAAGGAGCCAGGCTGTAATATATATTTTTTTAATCTTCTACACTAAAGTGTTTTATTAGATTTGAAGTGCGTAATAAAAATAATAAGAAATAATTTTCAAATATTTCAATTGTTTTTTTTTTCTTTCAATATGATGGATTGAGCTGGTGTAAATTTTGAATCTAATTTATGTTGATGGATTATGCTAGGATGTTTTGGTAATTTTTTGTGCAAACTGCAAAGTTGAACGAAAGTATATAAATAAAAGGTGGTCTTATGTGAGACAGTCTTATGGACTTAAATTCATAAGACGGATCCTACAAATCACAAATTAAATGGGTCTTTTTTATGGAGTGCAGGTTCGGGTAGGAATTACAGTTACATGTAGGGCGTATATGCTCGCTGAACAATGCCCATAAACTGTCGTATACAAATTTTTGCCAATAAAATAATACATATATAACCTGTGTGATGGCAGACGGGTCATCTCCTCATCCGTCAAAGCAGCATTGTAATAAAATGAAAGAGACTGGACTCTATATAAAAGCCCGTTTTTGGTGGTCCGCAGGCCCGACAACAGGATCCATCACCATCAGGCATCAACCCACCTAATCACTGGCCTGTCAACTTGTACAAACCCTTTATTTTTTATTCTCTCATCATTTTCTAATAATTCTTAATTAAACTCACGACTAACCAAAATCTCATGAACTTGTAAAGAAACACGAGAACAATTGAATATAGAATATGAATTGATTTTCGGAGGATGAATTAGATTTTGGCATCTGTCTGGTATTAGTTTTCAAGAAAATGGCTTGAGTAAAACAAACGGGAATTGCACAAAGACAAAAGAGCTAACGGTTGCCGTATAATCGCTCTCGATATAACGACTTTTCAAATTTGACCAGAAGCACTTGCAATAATCGAACTTACAACAATCAGGTTAATTGTTTAGAACTTTTAAGCTTTTAAAGGATATAGTTCAATATGTCTGTAATGCAAAATGAATTCGAGTTTTATTCTCTTGGTTAAAGTCTTATTTTTCAAACATTAGGGGATGATATATATAGGCATTTTCGTGTCTTATGTGAATCGACATGTCTTTTGACTTTCGAAAAGACATTTATATATTAGCCAAAATGCATATATTACCAATAACATATGCATCAATTTAGAAGTCTTGCGACACACTACTATTGAAATAATTGACTTCTTTCATCCGAATCGGTGCACCTATACCAATTCAAAGAAACAAATCAAGCATTGTAGAAGTAGAATTTACAAAAGAAAAATGAAATAAAATAAAATAAAAAAAAATGTCTAAATTAAGAATAATTCTATCTATCGCAATATTAGCACCAAAAATTGTATTAGTCCCCGGCAACGGCGCCAAAAACTTGTTCGCCTTATTTTTAGCTTCACCGCAAGTGTACGGTGTAGTTTATAGAATAGGGTAAGCAAGGTCGTATCCACGGAGACTAATAAATTAATGCGCTAAGTATTGAACTAAGATAGCCTTATTTTTATTTAGACGATCGAAATTGAATGATTGTTGTGGAAGAAAAGATAAGAATAACCACAAAAACACAAGATGAAAATAATAGTGGAATTACCAAGGGAAATGAAATGGATTCCCGGGTTATGGTTTCAATTAATATTCCTCTTGTTTTACGATTTAATCAAAGCCAAAGTTATTATCAATACACCTATAAGACGATCACAACGGTATTTTATCCTCCTCTTGAGATGTATATAAAGTGTAGATTGAAATATCTATCTTTAGTATCTCCACTCAACATAAGATACACAACTCCCAAAATGCACAAAAGATCAAATATCCTCACAAATATTCACAAACCTCTCGATTATGAAAATATTCATGTCAAGTACTCAAGATCTAATATTGAAACTCATCTCTCGAATTATGAATCAATATATCAAACTTGCTAAATCATTGGCCAAATGATAAAACATGAATAGGAACAAAGTACTCAAATAGGCTTCAAGACAATAACTTCAATTAAGATTAAAACAATCAACAAGAGTTCAATTAATCTACTTCCAAAACCCTAGGAAATCACAAGAAGTTTAGCTACCCATTATAAATAAACAACTCATAGACAAATTGTTCATCTTCATAAGAAGCTAAAATGAAAGATTAAAGCACAAAGAATGAGAAAACTTAGGGAAATGGATAATCTCTCGATTAATCTTCAATCCTCAAGCTCCGATTCGACCCGATTCTTCCCTTGATGAAATTGATGTGTTTCTTGTGTTCTTGGGTGTATTCCCACCTTTCCTCCCTCTCCTAGATCAAGGCTCCCATCTTCTATTTATATCCCCTCAAAAGTTCAAGAAAAAGGTGGAGAAACATAGTAATTTCCGCCCGGGGGCGCGCCGCCGTAAATTTCCCACAAATGAACCGCCCGGGCGGCTGCGGTGCGGGCGTTCCCGCCCGAGTTTTCACCCACCAAATGTTGGAATTTGCTTTTGAGCCCTTCTTCAAAGTTGTAGCCCTATATCTTAGCTTTCCATAGCCACTTGAATCATATCAATATCAATTTTGTAGAGAGAGTTATGGCCAAAATACAAAACACTTGCCAGTGATGGAAATTTGACGCGTTTGGGCGTTTCTTCAAATCAATCTCTCGTTGTTTGCTCGTTTGTACTTCTTTTGATACACGATTCATTACTATGACTATAAACTCAATATAATTGGCTCTCAACATGGCTTGGCTACTCAAATGACTCAAAATACTCAAAAACAACACAAAACTCAAGTCTAGGAAGCCCAAATCATTGGTATAAAACCAAGTGAACAAATACCCCCAAACTTAAAATGTTGGCCGTCCCGGTCAACACTTTTAAAAACAAGACAAAACATGACTGGGAGTAATGAAAAGTTGAACGCACAACAACTCCATAAAATTTTGTATTGTTCATCATAGGTATCAAGCAATGAATTAACCAGCCTCAAACATCTAACATAGAGCACATATTAAAGAAACCATGGTAAATGTTAAGAATTACACCTCACAAAGATCAAGTGTATACTCTCATCTCGAATGAATATAGGACGTGTTTACGCTCATTCAATTCAATATTGCGAAATTACCATAGGCTTGCAAATCGTCTCATATCTCCGCCACTAGGATGTATGCAAAATTGTGAATCAAAAAGGACTTTTTCCTTTGGTTGTAATGAAGGCTCTTTGGTTGGGGTAGAAAAATATGGATAGAGTGACTCGGACTCGGCGTATAGACCGGTGAGCATATAATTCATCTACATTAAAGCTCAATATGCTACTCAAATCACCTCTCATTTTCACCAACTCTTCTTATCTCCATCCCCTTTATTTTGTAAACTCAACCATTCACATTACAATTCTTAACCTCCAAGTTCATTCAAAGAAAACTCATTCATCGAACTTTTTTTTGACTCTTATATGAGTTTTCAACATTTCATATCTCATTTTTCTTTCTCTTTTGTTCTCATCAACCAACTCTAAACACCACCTTCTAACATTTTGATTTCACTCATTCACCCTTATTCAATCCCTTTACTCAATGCTATACACTCAAGTGTTGGGTAAAAGATTTATCAAGTTAAGGCTTGAATTGTGACTATCAAAAATTAGGCAATAGGCTCAAGTTGGCTAACTAGGGATTTCAATATCATCATTAGGTAAGCAAAAGGCTTGAAGGGCTAACAAAATGGCCTTTGATCATTTTCACACCGCATACAACATGTGACCTTGACAGAGATACCAGAGCAAGTTCTAGAATTCTAACAACATGAATAATACACTCAAATTAACAACAAGATTGCATAGGATGAAAGCGGTAAAAGGCTCAAAAGCTCACATGCTTGCAAATACGTAATTCAAAGCATCAAACCATGTTCTCAATATCCACATGCTCAATATCATCTATTCATGGCTCAATCAACTCATACTCAACACCCAATCAAAATAATACAAATTTTTTCAAAAATATAAGCATCAAGTCTCAAGTCCGCACCGGTCAACTCACTCCTTAAAATCTATGAAAACAATAAACGTGCTAAAAAACTGTAAAAGTGCTTCTAATGCAAATGCAACCTAAAATGCTTTACATGCAAATCGTATGGAAACACACAAAATGCACATTTTTTTCACACACATTTCATATCAAAATAACTATCTCTCCCCCAAACTTAAATGAAATTATATCGTGCGTAGAGAGGATAGAATTTCAATATAAACTTGTGGTGGATTAGACCTGATTTATTGTGGGGGTGGAGGCGGTTCGTGGCCTCTCCTTGGCGTCTCCTCCGCACGGGATGCCCGTGTATGGGGCCGTAGCAATATCTCCAATTTCTCAATCATGCACGGATCGTGCGTTCACGCATGCCCTGCCCGTGTGTGGCTGCGAAGTAAAATCAGGTAATTTTCTTTTTTTTTTATAAAGAAAACAAAAAAAAAAAAAAAAATCACACCACAAACTGTTGGGTTGCCTCCCAACAAGCGCTATATTTAACGTCTTTAGCTCGACGCCTGTTAATTTCAATTCGTACCACCTTTGAATGCATATATTAGTTGCTTTGGGTCGTGGTCGAGAACTGTTTTTGCATTGTTTGCATCTAGTAATGCATAATTAGGATTTCCAAGAAAGTAGTGAAGTCCTGGTGTTGGAACACTTTGATTTGATTTACGCGCATATTGTTCGTGTGCATACGCATAGTTCGTGCTCGTCTCATTCTGGAATAGTTTTCTTATGATATCTTGCACGCTGTTTGCACGAGCGTACACACATGGTTCGTGTGTTCCTTGTCCTGTTTTTGCTCCTTTTCGGTACCACACACGAGCTGAAAGTGCATAGACACACAATCTGTGTTTGGTTCCGAACTTTCTTGCTTTTCCAAGATCTTCAGCTCCTCGTATTCGGTACCACTCCTTTGATGAATGGCACTAGATTGTTCCTTTGAGTTGGCTTCGGTGGTGCTCAAAAACTAGCTCTTTTGTTGTTGCCCACCAACAATTGTAACTAATTGGCCCATTTGAGTCTCGAGATTTTTCAATTGTGAATCCATATAATTGGCCAATCGCGTGTCAATTGCAACTTCATCTTGTCCATCTTTGCTTCGTTCTTGGTAAAGTTATTTCTCATTTCCCTCATGAATAAATTTATTTGACTCATAAATGAAGTCGTTTGATTCATGAATGAAATGAGGCGTCTTCCAAAGATGGTTTTGCCTCGCATCGGTAAACCCATTTATTACATTGAAGCTTGATGGTGGTGGAATCACATTCTCCGTATTAGCATATGAAAAATCTTCGTAATTCCTCCAATCAACAATAGTGTATAGGAGTAGGATTATTTCCAATAATCGTAGAAATTCCGAGTTATTGAAATAATTGGCTTCTTTCATCCGAACGGTGCACCTATACCAATTCAAAGAAACAAATCAAGCATTGTAGAAGTAGAATTTACAAAAGAAAAATGAAATAAAATAAAATAAAAAAATGTCTAAATTAAGAATAATTCTATCTATCGCAATATTAGCACCAAAAATTGTATTAGTCCTAAACAACGGCGCCAAAACTTGTTCGCCTTATTTTTAGCTTCACCGCAAGTGTACGGTGTAGTTTATAGAATAGGGTAAGTAGGGTCGTATCCACGGAGACTAATAAATTAATGCGCTAAGTATTGAACTAAGATAGCCTTATTTTTATTTAGACGATCGAAATTGAATGATTGTTGTGGAAGAAAAGATAAGAATAACCACAAAAACACAAGATGAAAATAATAGTGGAATTACCAAGGAAATGAAATGGATTCCTGGGTTATGGTTTCAATTAATATTCCTCTTGTTTTACGATTTAATCAAAGCCAAAGTTATTATCAATACACCTATAAGACGATCACAACGGTATTTTATCCTCCCTCTTGAGATGTATATAAAGTGTAGATTGAAATATCTATGCTAGTATCTCCACTCAACATAAGATACACAACTCCCAAAATGCACAAAAGATCAAATATCCTCACAAATATTCACAAACCTCTCGATTATGCAAATATTCATGTCAAGTACTAAAGATCTAATATTGAAACTCATCTCTCGAATTATGAATCAATATATCAAACATGTTAAATCATTGGCCAAATGAACAAAGTACTCAAATAGGCTTCAAGACAATAACTTCAATTAAGATTAAAACAATCAACAAGAGTTCAATTAATCTACTTCCAAAACCCGGAAATCACAAGAAGTTTAGCTACCCATTATAAATAAACAACTCATAGACAAATTGTTCATCTTCATAAGAAGCTAAAATGAAAGATTAAAGCACAAAGAATGAGAAAACTTAGGGAAATGGATAATCTCTCGATTAATCTTCAATCCTCAAGCTCCGATTCGACCGATTCTTCCCTTGATGAAATTGATGTGTTTCTTGTGTTCTTGGGGTATTCCCTGCCTTTCCTCCTCTCTCCTAGATCAAGGCTCCCATCTTCTATTTATATCCCCTCAAAAGTTCAAGAAAAAGGTGGAGAAACATAGTAATTTCCGCCCGGAAATACGCTGCGGCGCCAGAAATTTCCCACAAATGAACCGCCCGGCTGCCGATGCTTGGGCGTTGGCCGCAGCGCCCCACGTGATTTCGCCCGCCCGAGTTTTTCACCCACCAAATGTTGGAATTTGCTTTTGAGCCCTTCTTCAAAGTTGTAGCCCTATCTCTTAGCTTTCCATAGCCACTTGATTCATATCAATATCAATTTTGTAGAGAGTTATGACCAAAATACAAAACACTGCCAGTGATGGAAATTTCGTAGACGCGTTTGGGCGTTTCTTCAAATCAATCTCTCGTTGTTTGCTCGTTTGTACTTCTTTTGATACACGATTCATTTCTATGACTATAAACTCAATATAATTGGCTCTCAACATGGCTTGGCTACTCAAATGACTCAAAATACTCAAAAACAACACAAAACTCAAGTCTAGGAAGCCCAAATCATTGGTATAAAACCAAGTGAACACGCGCACTCCCACATGCACATGCCTTGATGAAGATGCGAGACCGCACACCCCACAACCTGTGCTAGGGTTGTTTTTGAGTAAAAATAAAAGTTAAAGGGGTCAAATAAAATTTATCCAAAACTATAAGGGCTTTAAGCTGCCTCAAGCTCAAGCTCACGATTAGGGGCGACGTGAGCTTAGTCGTTCGGTGGGAGCGCGTTATGTGTGTAGAATATACGTGCATTTTGGGGCTTAATATGATATATAATCGATGCATTTGCACGCATATTTACTATATTTACACTTGGTTTCCTTAAAAAGGCATGATCTGCGTACTCTTGTACTTCTTTGAAAATGGAGTTTAAAATGAAGAAATATCGTTGGAATGCCCGGATAAAACGGCGAATGCGAAGAGAAAATCAAAACAACGAAAAAAGTGGACAAAACACTTCATAGGACGGATCGTGTGGTGTCACACGGCCATGTGAAAATGCGGTGTGAAACCACACAACCGTGTGAAGAAGGCAATAACAGAGGATTTAAATCGGCCCACACGACCAGTATATGGGAAAGGGATGACATCGCACCACCTGGCTATGTAATCTCACACGATTGTGCGAATGAGGGTTGAAGAACACACCACACCACAAAGCCGTGTGAGACTTTGTTTCAACGCGTTTTTCGATTTTACTTCCCATTCCAACTTTACAAGTGATCTCTCCAAGTATCTATAAAAGGCGCCCAAGGCTTGCACAAAAATACATCACTTCATACAGAGGAAACACATCAAATAACACAGAACAAAGGAATCGAAGAGCTCAAGAAAAAGGCTAGGTCGCGAAGAACACCACAAGGCTTTCACATCTAGGGAGCACAAGAGCTTGAGGGCTTGGAAGGAGAATCCATCCCGACAAGAAGGGTTTTTTTCTATGTCTAAGAACTCTTGTTTGTGCTTAAACGATGTCATAATATTGATTCGAATTTATCTATGAGTTTGTAATCAATGTTTGGCATATCTTTCTGATCGAGGGGCATAATCGAAACCTGGATTCATGTTAAATATGGTTATTTGTTTTCTTAATTAATTCATTCTTTCTATTTTATGAATTCGAGTACTTATTTACAATTATTCTTTATTTAGCCAATAATGTGTATGTCACATTTGTTAGTGCAAAATTCGGAGATGAGTTCTAACAAAGACGGAAATCGAATTTAGACATAAACGGGTGTAATAAGTCGGAGACCTACAACTATTTGTGGGGAGATATTATAAATCTTTTGGGAGTTAGTAATAATTGTAACGAGTAGGAGACCTATAATTGTTATTAATCAACCTGTTTATTTATCGTGCCGGGAGGGGGAATAGACTAACTTATGAATTGAACCTATAGAAGTGAATGAATTGGTTTTTAAAACTTTATTTTGCATTTAATATTGAAGAAACATGTTGAGATTATGTGCCTAAGGTTGCTCCTATAGATGGTGAAAATATTTATGGGGTTCAAAAATTTATTTTTATTTCTTTTCCTTTATTTTCGATTTTAGTTAGTCATAACTTGATTTTTCGATCGCTTCAATAAAATTGGAATACAATGTTATTATAGCCAAGTGTTTCGAATATCAATCCTTGAGGAATACGATTTTGCTTGCCATTATTCTATAAACTACACTTTGTACACTTTGTAGTTGTATGAACCAAATATTTTTGGCGACCAAGTTTTTGGAGCCGTTCTGGGGATTGATTAGATTCTACTTAGATATAGTAATAAGTAGTTCAATCTTGATTGAAGCATAACTTTTTTATTGTTTTCTCAAAATTTTCGAAATAGTCAAAATTATTATTATTTTTTATTGTATTCGATTCTAACATTATTTTTTGTTAAGTGCGGATAGTGCATGATCACGCGTTCCCGATCGACCCAACCAATACCTATTGATTTGGAAATCGAAAAGACAACAAAGCAACTAAGAAAAAGAGCCAAAGCAATGACGAAGGGACAAATCCGAACGCAGTGGACAACAAAACAATGAGGAGTGCCCACCAGGGGCGGTATCCAGGGGCCGAATTGTGGAAAGGCCCACGAGAAGGGCGATTTTGGACTACTTACACAGTAGGAGGTAAGTTAAACTTATAGGGGTACGCCCATCCGCCAATCAATGCAAATAATTTTAAAATAAAAACCGGCATTGATCCGGATGGTGTCACAAAACCAGGTTTGGGGTAGAGCCGTTGAGGATCCAAACGCGCATTTGGCGACGTTTTAGAAATTTGTGATACGATTAAAATGAATAGTGTTTAGAGATACCAATCGATGTCGCCTTTTCGCATTTTCTCTACGCGATAAGGCTAAGGGATGGTTATGCTCTTTAATACCACCCGGTAAAATTGGTAAGAACTAATTCAGCGGTTTCTAGCCAAATACTTTCCCCAATAAGACGTTGAAATTGAAATGCGAGATCGCTAGTTTAGGCAATTAGATCTTTGAGCCACTATATGAAGCATGTGATAGATTTCGAAATTGTTAAGGAAGTGCCCTCAACACGGATATCTCGACTACCAACATGTTCGAGATTTCTATAATGGTTTGAGTGGCAACACAAGAACAATTATAGATCTTTGCATCCGGAGGTTCACTACTAGGGAAATATCCTGAGGAGGCACTAGACTTGTTTGAGGGAGATGGCGAACAACAGCTTACCAATGGCCATTTGAGAGATCCGAGGATAAACGTATCGCGAGAAATTCAAAATGAGGATAAGATCGCCATACTCATAGAACAAATATCCATTTGAAGTATGAAACTCGGATTCGATGCAACAAGTAACTTCAAGTGTGAGACCCCAATTTTTCAACATATTCTACAATGATGTATAGTGACAAAATTTTGACTAAGTGTAACAATATCTATTATAGATTAGATATGATACTCAATCATTTATTTCTTCCAACGATGATTAATCTTTTCTATTTCGAGCATACCAATTTTATATTATCCTCTAGTATTAATACTTGATAGATTGACCACGACTTTAAAAATATTAGACCCTCGATAATTTAGGAGTACATTCCAATCCTTATCCAAATATTTCACCTTATTCTATAATTCATTCCCAACCAATGAAATACACCTTTGTTATTTCACATCCTTAATTTTAAACTTCCAAATAATTATTTATGAATACCTATATATTTTAATTTCCTCAAATTTTATAAAAGAAAAGAAAATAAATATTTTTTTCTCTCCTTTCCTATTTTTCGACCTTTATCACTTAAAATGGGGAAAATAACTCAATTTTCCCTTCTATTACTATTTTTATTATTTTGTATCTCCCAACTAGATTATTTTGGAGGAAAAAAATATCATGGTACAATTTGGGATTTATATTATACACCAAAAATATTGTTATTACACATTCTTATTTTTATCCTCATATATATATTTATATATATATATATACCTATACATTTTTTCTTCTTCTCTCAACTTAAAAATAAAAAAAAAACAAAACATTTCATCATCCTTAAGACATCATTTCATCCATGGGGGTAGTAAAGAATCAATTCCCAAATTTTATCCTACAACATTTATTAACAACAATAATTCCCATTTTACAATAAATAACACCCAAAAGCAAACCAATAAAAAGAAAAGTATTCTCCTACTACACACACTTTTGGCCATAGCCATTTGAGGGGGGAAGACCAATTTCATTTTTTTTATATCCTACATCCTTTACCTTGTCCCCCAATAATTATCATCCCAATTATTAACGACAAAAAAAAAAAAAAAATGAAAACTCCCTAAACTTTCACCACCTTGTTTTCAAGGAGGAATCAAATTTATCTTTTCATTCTAACACTCATCTAACTCCCCAACTTCTCTTCACTCTCTAAGAACTTAGACAAAACACAAAAACTCTCTCAATCCCTCCCATAAGGACCGAATATCCCAAGAACAAAGGTGAGAAAAATTTCTTCTTCCCACTCCATTTTTTTTTCTCAAATTCTCAACCTTATACCTTCACCTTCTAATCATATTGAATCCTTCTCATTGAGGTACTCCTAGATGAATTTTTCTTGAAGAATTAAGAGACCTAGACTTGACTACAAGTTTGAAGAGGAAATTTAATACTACATATTTTTAAGGTGAGAAAATTATGGTTTTAGTATTTTTCTCTTGACAACATGAAGAAGAATTAATTTTTGACTAAAGGATATGAATTTTTGGATCTTAGAGCTGACTTACACCATCTCAAGTTGAAGTTAGAAGTTTGAAGGAAAAATTAAATTTTTAGAACTACTTAAAGACATTAAGGTAAGTAGTAGTCATTTATTCCTATTAAATCCCTTTAAAATTTGAGACTTTAATTTTAACACCAAAATATAGTTTCGATACCATAAAGGGGCTGACCTTAAGGATTTTGAGTCAAGAAGTTGATACCAATAAGAAGACTCTATTTTAGATCAACCCAAAAACTACTACGAGGTTGGTGAAAATATTTCTACAAAAATGCATCATTCGCTCTACTAGTGCACAAAAAATGCATGTTCATGTGATATATAATATTTTATGAATTTTATCAAGTATTTATGAGATTTATGTTTTAATGAAATTTTTGAGAAAATAAAAATATGAGTATGATATTTTTCTTGCATAACCATCCGACTTGAAACGAGCTTTTAACGACAAACAATCGCTTTTGGGCCAAAATTGTAATTTGTGAAAATGAGGTACCTAACTTTCAAATTTTCAAAACTGTTTTAACCACAACTTATTACTGCCAAAGAAGTATTTTAAAATTCCAGTAGTATCGGCCATTTACTCCACTTCCTCCAATTTCATCAAGTGGTCATGCTAAATCCTTCCCGCTTTAAGATTTACCTAATTTTAAAATATCAAGTCAAAAATCAAAATTTTTGGAAACTAGAGGGCGATTCTGCAAATTTTATAAAATCTGTCTCGAGCCTCTGGAAAATATAATCCTCTGGGAATTTGGAAATTTTGGAACTGACTTTACCCTTTTCTCGAGTCCGCACTGAAACTTATCGAATTTTAGAACCAGGTAAGAGAATGTTCTCCTTAGCAAAAATAATTTTTATTTTTAAAATTTGCCAAGGACCTTGAAGTTGAGATTTCCTAACTCGGTTTCCTTATAAATATTTTAAGATATGTATTTCATACTTATCTAATAAAAATAGCGAGCTTGAAAAATAATGCACCGAACCGAATAATAAAAACCGCTGATTATCCACCCAATAACTAGAACGCGAGTTTTGTTTTGAAATAAATACCGATATTGTGTGACCAAGATCACTCCTGGACTTGCTAAATGATTTTATCAAATTTTTGAACGAGTAAGATAGTACTTGGAAGAGAAAATTTGACGTGAAAATTTAAGTGAACATAAAGTGGAATTAAATGAAGTGAAGAGAAATCTTGAAGTAAAATATGAAGTGAAGTGAAATGTAAGTGAAATATGAAGTTAAATGATAATTGGAAGTGAAATTGAGAATGAAAGTGAAAAGTAAAGTGAAAATTTAAAGTGGGATATTGGCTACGACCTTATCCAAGTGGGATATCGACTACGACCCTATCCAAGTGAAGTGGGATATCGCTACGGCCTTATCCAAATTAAGTGGGATACCGGCTACGGCCCTATCCAAGTAAAGCGGGATATCGGCTACGGCCTTATCCGATTAAGTGGGATACCGGCTATGGCCCTATCCAAGAAGTGGGATATTGACTACGGCCTTATCCAAATTAAGTGGGATAACGCCACGACCTATCCAAGTGAAGTGGGATATTGGCCACGGCCTTATCCAAGTGGGATATTGACTACGGCCCTATCCAAGTGAATCGATATTGGCTACGGCCTTATCCAATTGAAAGTGGAAGTAAATTTAATAAGACAATAATAATGTTTGACTGAATCGACCAATCTAACATAATGGTTAATGGAAATCTTTCTATAAACAACTGACAAAGTGCATATGCACTTCATGCATTGATTTCCATGAAGCCATTTTTCCATGCATAAAAACCGCCACACTCGCACACCAAAGACTCCACCCACCGAGGATTTTTGTTCTCACCCCACATCTTTTATCAACCGTAAGATGAAGGATCAGACGACGATGTAACGACGGATCCAACGACGTACCCTAGTTCAAGATTGTAGTATGGATTTTATTAAGATAATGGATTATATTTGTGATGATTTAGACCTTGGACTTATTTTTTTGTAATAGCGGGCGTGGGACCCCGAGAGTCTATTATTGTATTGTATTTTATTTCTTTGGATTCCACTTTGCAACCATACTGACTTAGTTATTCCCGTATTTATGTTACATTGATGTATGTTCGATGATAGTTAAGCCAAATTGGTAAACCAAGATAAGTTTGGTAAATTATGTCATGGCTTCCGTTTTGGGGCGTGATGCAGTATGGTATCGTAGCTCGGTTTGTAAAGAGGAAACTTACACCGAGCCGAGCCAGATAGGTTCCTCTCGACCATGGATAGGGTACCGCCATCGATGAGCTAAGTTAAATCTTGGATGAATATTTGAACTCTTTGGGTTGTCATAGTGTTAAGATATCCTGGATATTCTTCTTTGGATGTTACATGATTTAGAAAATCCGTGATTTGAAGATTATAATCCCGATAGGATGAGATTTGAAGGATACAAGGTTATCTCTTGATAAGTATGTGATTTGGATGTGATATATTATGGAATATAGATACCTAATGATATTACATTGGGAAAAAGATAGTAGGAACTCACTAAGTATAATATATTGATGGTTGTATCATTGCGTTATTCATTCCCAAATACTTGTAGAAGCTTAAGTATGGAAATTTGACTTGTGGTTTAGGTATCATTGATAAGATCCATTAAGGATGTGACTATTATAGGATCTCGACTAGACGTTACCACAAAGGATTCTCTAAGCTATGGCGACTATTGTTCACTAACATCGGATAAAGACTTTATGAGATTATTCAAACTATCATTGTGATTTAGATACTCGCCCAACATTTGAGTTAGTTGTTAGTTAATTTGGTCGATTATGACTTAATTTCGATCGCTAAGTATGGATTAATTATAGGGATGGGACACTGGGACTCGTGTATTGACTAATGTGGTCTTAACAGAATGACCATCACAAATAAGCATCCCTCCCGATGATTGATGAACTATTTGACCAACGCTAGGGAGTCATAGTGTACACAAAATTCGATCCACAACAAGAATACTATCAAGAAGATTAAGGGTGAACACATACCTAACATCCTTCCAAACTAGGTATGGTCACTACGAGTTTGTAGTGATGCCATTCGATTGACGAATGCCCCACAACATTCATTTGCACGATGCACCAAGTCTCCCGACCTTACGAGATTAATTCGTAGTGATTTTCAATAATGACATACTCATGCACTCCAAGTCGAGGGTGGATCACGAACATCATTTGAGAATCATGATTGGAAGCACTACGAACACAAGTTATATGCCAAACTTAACAAGTGCAAATTATGGATTAAGGAAGTCACATTTATAGGACATATAGTACCGGTGATGGGATCGCAGCAGACCGTCAAAGGTGCAAACCATTGTTGAGTGAAAATGATCGAAACATGATGACCAAAATCGTGCAATCGGTCAGGCTGCGCGCCAGGCGAAAACAACAAAGTGCGGCGTTCGTCAATCAAAGCGTCTTTGCGAAAGGTGCGCCATCTCGGCGCTCTCCAAACGCAAAGACACGCGAGACAGGGACAACAAGTGATTTACTCGTGTAGCAAGGCGGTACCAAGCGCTGTCGCGTCGTCGGCGGCCAAGGCTGCGACTGGCGTGGCGTGAAGCGATGATGATTCAGCGTAGCAATGCACGCCATTTCGAGCGATGCATCGCGCAACGACGGGGTGAAATCCGGGCTTTTAGTTTTGGGCGTTTTGACGGATTTTCGAGGGCTTCGACATATAAATACACCACAGAGGCATAGGGAAGAGAGGTCGGACATTATTTTGAGCACAACGCAAGGCAAGAGACACAAAGCTAGGGTTCGGGACGGCAATTGGGGACACTTCTCATCCGGACACGAGAGAGAATTCCTTCTCTTTTCTTCTCGATTCATTCTTTGCTTTTATTTGTCAATTTTTGAGAGGTATAATTATTTCTTTACGAGTTTTTGTACATCCATTATGAGCTAAACCTATATTTCTAGGGGATTGATGTAACTTACGTTTGAACCTATGGTTTGATTTCGATTTATGAAATTCGCATGTTAATTAATCTATTTGTGCTATTTGATTTGATTGCATGTGAATTATCCGATCAATAGTTTAGATTGTTTGGTGTGTTTGATTTGATACTCGAGAGAGGTAATTGAACGCCTAGCCATAGAATAGCACAACCTAGGGTTTCATAGAATCGAGAGGTTTATGAATCATTTGAAGCCTGTGATAGAATATTCATTGAGCGTATTATGGTTTAATTTATGATTTTTATAGAGATATCGAAATCGTAAATTGGAACCTAGAATCACTTGGCACTCGAGAGAGGAAGTGATAAACGGTAGAAATATTGGCTTATAGATTAATAACTTGTGATTAATGAACTGGATTGAAAACATAGGGGATAACTAAGTGAAATCAACCCTCTAGAATTCATTTAAAGTGTTTGATTAATTGTCTCGAACCAATTGTTAGTTTAATTTTAGTTTTATTTTTAGTTTAATAAAAATTCATCTCTTTTCGATTTCTAGATAGAATTAAGCTATTTTAATTATAGTACTTAGTATAAAATTCGATAACAATTCCTGTGGAGACGATAACCCTACTTTCAAAACTATACTAAAACTTGACACTTTACGCTGCAGCAGTTAATTTTGCGATCAAGTTTTTGGTGCCGTTGTCAGATTATTTTATCCTATTTTAAACTAATACTATTACTAAGTAGTCTTAATACTAATCTAGACTAGCTTAGGAATTATAATTTCGTTTTTCTCATTTGATTTTTTTTTTGTTTATGCGAGATTCTCAAAATACTAATTTGCTTCCTTTTGATCCGAGAGATTGAAAGGACACTTTGAGCAATCGTGAGCAAAAAGAAGAGCACACAATCGAGCAATGGCGGAAGACGGAGACAATGAGAATAATGGAAATCAGGTCGTGAATGTGCCACCACAAACAGGTACTAGAAAGGGCAATCCGAATTACTTTCGCCGACCGTGATCCGAACTACTCAAATTGTGCGCCAAAGACATTAATGCGAATAATTTCGAATTGAAACCGGGCCTCATAAGCATGGTTCAGCAGAATCAGTTTGGGGGATTCCAGGATGATCCGAATACACATTTGGCCATATTTTTGGAAATTTGCGACACCATTCGATTAAGGCTTTTCCCATTTTCACTCCGGGATAAGGCCGACAGCTGGTTACAAATTACTTTGCCCCTGGAGTATTACGAGTTGGGATAATCGACTCAAAAGTTTTTAGCAAAATTCTTCCCTCCCAAAGAAGACACTCCAATCAAGAGCGAGATAACCCAATTCCAACAGATTGATTTTGAGACGTTATACGAAACTTGGGAGCGATTTAAAGATCTGTTGTGAAGATGCCCACAACATGGCTATGCAGATGGCATAGAGTTCAAGATTTTTACAATGGGTTGAATGGGCATACGAGGATGATACTAGATGCGGCATCGAAGGTACATTGATGGCTAAAACACCGAATTTCGAGGCCTTACTTACTTGAAGAAATGGCCACAAACAACTATCAATGGCCTCCGAGAGGTCAACGCCGAATCCAGATTGCGGTGTTCTTGATTTTGATACAATGTCAGCTTTAGCACTCAAATTTCGAGTCCGACAAAGCAATTAGCAATCATGAATACCGGTGGCACACCACACCAAGCCGCGCTCCCACCCACACCGCCACTCACGAGGCCAAGCAAGTCAATTATGTGAATAACCAGGATTTTAATAACAGAGGTAATCAATTACCAACTCACTACCACCCGGACTTCGCAATCATGAGAATCTCTCTTATAGCAACAACATGAACGCATTGAATCCACCTCCGAGTTATCCAAACCCATCCAGTTCCAATGCACTCGAAGGTGAAAAGAAGCGCCGCTAGAGGAGATGCTCGACTCATTCATCGAGAGACTAGAAACCGAATGAATAGGAGTGAGGCACAGATTGATGGTCCGAATACTAACATGAGCACAATGGAGACGCATATTAGGTCGATCGAGACACAAATGGGTCATTGGCTACAACCATGAATTCATTGCAGAGAAGGAAAGTTTCCAAGTGACACAGATGTTAATTGAGAGAGCACTCGCAATGCAGCTTTACGTGAAAATGAAGCAAAAATTCACCGCTCCCGAAGAATCACCTATTTATGTGAAACCAAAGTGGAATCCAAGAAAATGAAGTTGGAAGAGTTTGAAACTGTCTATCCGACATAGGAATGTAGTGCAATAGTCCGCAGTAAACTACCTCGAAAAATGAAGGATCCAGGAGTTTCACTATTCCTTGTACTATCGGAGGAGTTTTCTTTGAGAAACCGCTTTGTGATCTTGGGTCCAGTGTGAATCTTATATCTCTTTCTCGATGTGACGAAGTTTGGGCTCGGGGAGGTGAAACCGTCCAACATCACTTTGTAGTTTGCGATCGATCCATCTCTTATCCTTCGGGAATCATTGAGGACGTATTGGTAAGAATTAATAAATTTGTTTTTCCCCGGATTTTGTAGTGTTGGACGCGAACAAGACAAGAAAATACCCATAATCTTTGGGCAGCCGTTTTATCTACAAAGAATGGCGTTGATCGATGTACAAATGGGGAGCTAACTCTGCGGGTAAATCAGAGAAAGTCATATTCACCATCCATCCAACCAACATGCTAAAATTTGAATCAAATGATGGTATGCGGATGGTTGGGAATATAGTCAAGACATTGGAGGTTGGGAAGTTTCTAAGGGCAATGTGGATAACATGCCTATTGGAGCCCCAACTTGAGGATAATCCGACATACCGTCAAGATCAGAACTTGGCGCTTCTTGGGAGGAAACCTGCCGCGTTTATTGATTTCTTAGTTTTAATATAATATAGTAGTTGTTTTTGTTTTTTCTATTTTTTTTTTTACATTTTTAGGAGTAGTAAGTTGCATCATATCCCACCCCTCTTATTTGTGCAAATCCCACATATCTCACTCCATCTTCACAAAGGAGCACTCTAACACCACACACATCATCTTCATCTCATTCACTCATTATTTGGTAAGTTTGCAATTTCCAAACCCCACCCCATGGTTTTCTCCATCTTGTGATTTTTGGTGTGATTGGATTGTAGTAGTGCTAGGATAATTGTTGTTGATTTGTGGATTTTGGATTGGTTGATCATGCTTGACTTAGGCTTGGTATTGAATTTTGGGATTGAATTAAGTTATCCATTGCATTTACTATCTTTGCCCAAATTCATGCATATGAGGTGTTTGATTAAATGCCCCAATGACAGCTTTCATATTGTTTAGTGCTATCTTGCATATCTATGCTTATCTTTTGACATGGCACTATATTTTCCACTTGGGTGCATTATGTACGTTTCCAATTTTCGATTTCTCACCCATAACCGAATTCCTTGGTTCCACGAGTTTTGCTTTCTTGTCTACCTTGCTAGGTTGCAAAGATGC
The DNA here is from genome assembly GCA_016081115.2 of Rehmannia glutinosa. NCBI lineage: Eukaryota > Viridiplantae > Streptophyta > Magnoliopsida > Lamiales > Orobanchaceae > Rehmannia > Rehmannia glutinosa. The sequence goes on along the minus strand of JABTTQ020003270.1, from coordinate 770,875 downwards.
GAAGCCAAAAAGGGCCGGGCGAATGGGAAGAACAAGACCACACCTCGGAGGCATACAACACCCACGAGCTTGTGCACCAGGATGCATTGTGAGCTTATACGAGACACCTCATACATGTAGTAGTACCACATGACTTAAGGAGCCTTCGCTCCGACTACCAGAAAGTCCTTTTTCCACCTCTCCATCGGGGACAATGTCGGCTTTAGCGGCTCAAATCTCGAGTCCGAGAAAGCAATTAGCAATCATGAATACCGGTAGCACACCACACCAAGCCGCGCTCCCACCCACAGCCGCTCACGCAGCCGCCACTCACGAGGCCGAGCAAGTCAATTATATGAATAACCGGGATTTTATAACATAGGTAATCAATTACCAACTCACTACCACCCGGACTTCGCAATCATGAGAATCTCTCTTGAAACCGGATTCGATGCAACAAGTAACTTCAAGTGTGAGGCCCCAATATTTCAACATATTCTACAATGATGCATAGTGACAAAATTTTGACTAAGTGTCACAATATCTATTATAGATGAGATATGATACTCAACCATTTATTTCTTCCAACGATGATTACTCTTTTCTATTTCGAGCATACCGATTTTATATTCTCCTCTATTATTAATACTTGATAGATTGACTACGACTTTAGAAATATCGCACCCTCGATAATTTAGGAGTACGTACATTCCAATCCTTATCTAAATATTTCACCTTATTCTATAATTCATTCCCAACCAATTTCCTATAATTGTTTTTGAAATACACCTTTGTTATTTCATATCCTTAATTTTAAACTTCCAAATAATTATTTATGAATACATATACATTTAATTTCCTCAAATTTTATAAAAGAAAAGAAAACAAATATTTTTTTCTCTCATTTCCTATTTTTTGACCTTATCACTTAAAATGGGGAAAATAACTCATTGTTTTCCTTCTATTACTATTTTTATTATTTTGTATCTTCCAACTATATTATTTTGGGGAAAAAAATATCATGGTACACCAAAAATATTGTTATTACACATTCTTATTTTTATCCTCCTATATATATATATATATATACCTATACATTTTTTCATCTTCTCTCAACTTTAAAAAAAAAAAAAAAACAAAACATTTCATCATCCTTAAGACATCATTTCGTCCATGGGGGTAGGAAAGAATCAATTCCCAAATTTTATCCTACAATATTTATTAACAATAATAATTCCCATTTTACAATAAATAATAACCAAAAGCAAAAAAAAAAAAAAAGTATTCTCCTACTACACACACTTTTGGCCATAGCCTTTTTTTTTTTTTTTTTTGGGGGGACCAATTCCATTTTTTTATATCCTACATCATTTACCTTGTCCCCCAATAATTATCATCCCAATTATTAACTACCAAAAAACAAACAAAAAAAAATGAAAACTCCCAAACTTTCGGCCACCTTGTTTTCAAGGAGGAATCAAATTTATCTTTCTATTCTAACACTCATTCAACTCCGCCAACTTCTCCTCACTCTCTAAGAACTTAGACAAAACACAAAAACTCTCTCAATTCCTCCCATAAGGACCGAAAATTCCAAGAACAAAGGTGAGAAAAATTTTCTTCTTCCAACTCCATTTTTTTCTCAAATTCTCAACCTTATACCTTCACCTTCTAATAATGTTGAATCCTTCTCATTGAGGTACTCCTAGATGATTTTTCTTGAAGGATTGAGAGACATAGACTTGACTACAAACTTGAAGAGGAAATTCAAGACTACACATTTTTAAGGTGAAAAAATTATGGTTTTAGTATTTTCTCTTGACAACATGAAGAATTAATTTTTGATTCAAGGATATGAATTTTTGGAGCTTGGGGCTGACTTACACCATCTCAATTTGAAGTTAGAAGTTTGAAGGAAAAATTCAATTTTTAGAGACTACTTGAAGACATTAAGGTCAAGTAGTAGCCATTTATTCCTATTAAATTCCTTTAAAATTTGAGACTTTAATTTTAACACCAAAATATGGTTTGGATACCATAAAGGCACCGACCTTAAAGATTTTGAGTCAAGAAGTTGATACCAATAAGAAGACTCCATTTTAGATCAACCCGAAAAACTACTACGAAGTTGGTGAAAATATTTCTACAAAAATGCATCATTCTTTCTACTAGTGCACAAAAATGCATGTTCATGTGATAATATAATATTTTATGAATTTTATCAAGTATTTATGAGATTTATGTTTTAATGAAATTTTGAGAAAATAAAAAGATGAGTATGATATTTTTCTTGCATAAAATGTTAATAAAATTGCTCATCATTATGCTTTTATGATCTATGATGCTATAAATGTTCAAATATATTTTAGAAATATTTAAAATAAGTTTTATATATTATTGAAATTCTGTACTTGTAACTTGTGCAAGAAAAATCGAAGCTTGGTTATTTTTGCAATTATTATGAAATATTGGGCCAAAAGAATAAATATGAAAAACTGTGAAGGCCACCTCTGAAAGTTCGAAATATTGGACCCAATAATTGGTAAATTTAATATATGAAGTGACTTGAAAGATTGGGACCCCTTCCGATCAAGAAAATACAATGAGGAACAAGTTTGATATTAAAATGTAAAATTGTAAAACTTAAAGGACCAAAACTGTAATTTTCGAAACTGGGAAGTCAAGGTATCTCGAAAACTTGCAGATTTATTTAATATGATATTTTAAACCTTTAGTTTAAATTCAATAACCATCCGACTTGAAACGAGCTCTTAACGACAAAAATTGCTTTTGGGCCAAAATTGTAATTTGTGAAAATGAGGTACCTAACTTTCAAAATTTTCAAAACTGTTTTAAACACAACTTATTACTGCCCAAAGAAGTATTTCAAAATTCCAGTAGTATCGGCCATTTACTCCACTTCCCTCTAATTTCATCAAGTGGTCATGCTAAGATTTACCAAATTTTAAAATATCAAGTCAAAAATCAAATTTTTGGAAACTAGAGTGTGATTCTACAAAATTTTATAAAATCTGTCTCGAGCCTCTGGAAAATATAACCCTCTGGAATTTGGAAATTTTTGGAACTGACTTTACCCTTTTCCGAGTCCGAATTGAAACTTATCAAATTTTAGAACCCTAGAAGAGAATGTTCTCCTAGTAAAAATAATTTTTATTTTTAAAATTTGCTAAGGACCTTGAAGTTGAGATTTTCTAACTCAGTTATCTTATAAATATTTTAAGATATGTATTTCATACTTATCTAATAAAAATAGCGAGCTTGAAAAATAATGCACCGAACCGAATAATAAAACCGGCTAGATTATCCACCCGATAACTAGATCATGCGAGTTTTGTTTTGAAATAAATACCGGATATTGTGTGACCAAGATCGCTCCGGACTTGCTAATCGATTTTATCAAATTTTTGAACAAGCAAGATAGTACTTGGAAGAGAAAATTTGACGTGAAAATTTAAGTGAACGTAAAGTGGAATTAAATGAAGTGAAGAGAAATCTTGAAGTGAAATGTGAAGTGAAGTGAAATAAGTGAAATATGAAGTGAAATGATAATTGAAAGTGAAATTGAGAATGAAAGTGAAAAGTAAAGTGAAAATTTAAAGTGGGATATTAGCTACGGCCTTATCCAAGTGGGATATCGCCTACGACTCTATCCAAGTGAAGTGGGATATTGTCTACGGCCTTATCCAGATTAAGTGGGATACCGCCTGCGACTACGACTATCCAAGTGAAGTGGGATATTGGCCACGACCTTATCCAAATTAAGTGGGATAACGGCTACATCCCTATCCAAGTGAAGTGGGATATTGGCTACGGCCTTATCCAAGTGGGATATTGGCTACGACCCTATCCAAGTGAAGTGGGATATTGACTACGACCTTATCCAATTGAAAGTGAAAGTAAATTTAATAAGACAATAATAATGTTTGACTGAATCACCAATCTAACATAATGGTTAATGGAAATCTTTCTATAAACAACTAGACAAAGTCATATGCACTTCATGCATTGATTTCCATGAAACTATTTTTCCGTGCATAAAAACCAAAGAACACTCACACACCAAAGACCCACCCACCGAGGATTTTTGTTCTCACCCCACCCCTTTTATCAACCGTAAGATGAAGGATCAGTATTAGGGCGATGTGACGACATATCCCACGACGTAGCCTAGTTCGTGATTGTAGTATGGATTTTATTAAGACAATGGATTGTATTTGTGATGATTTAGACCTTGGACTTATTTGTTGTAATTACAGGCGTAGGACCCCGAGAATCAATTATTGTATTGTATTTTATTTCTTTGGATTCCGCCGCAACCATACACTCGACTTAGTTATTCCCGTATTTATGCTACATTGATGTATGTTGGAGGATAGTTAACCCGAATCAAACCGTATAAGTTTGGTAAATTGTGTCACATCTTCCATTTTGGGGCGTGACATCAAGAGAGGTAGCAGCCATGGTTGTGGAGGAAGCAAATTTTGTAGACAAGAGTGCTATAACAACTATAGAAATAGTCGACACAACCTCACCACAATCCAGGGGCTACCAAAGGAATGTAAACCATCTCTAGAAGAGATGATAGTTTCATTCATCGGAGAAATGCGAGCTCGACCAAACCGTAATGAAGCCAAGATAGACAGAATCGAGAATTAGGTAACTCAATTAAATACTAGCATGAATGATAGATTGAAATCTTTAGAAAAGCAGGTAGGGCAAATTGCTACATCAATACATGGCCAACACCAAAAAAATAGGGGAGGGCATCGGGTAGCATATTTTGCTACCCGACACCGATCCGAAAATTTTGGGTACTTTTTTTGGGTATCCGAAAAGTCGGCACCCGATTAGTCGGGGTTCGGGTTTTTTCTCCATATTTATATAGATGCAGCTAAGTGTACATGTATACAAGTGCGTAAGCTATATAGGCTACAAAACCAAAATTATGTATAGTTTATTAGTTTTAGTATGATTTGTTAAAAAAAAAAAATAGTTTTACTATGATAATGTGGTAACTCAAGAATGCAAAAAGAAATAATATTTTTTGGCAAAAGCTAGTGATAAAACAAATAAGTTATGAAAATAAGTTATGAAGATAAAAGAAATATTATTTTTGGGAAGATGAAAAAACTGAACGTGGGGGACATGCATATATTTTCTTTTTATATTTTAATCTTTGTGATAGATAAACAAGAGACAAAAGATATTGGGTGACATTGGACAAATACAAGAAAAATAAAAATTAATAAGACCATACAACTATTTCCATCCCATCATTCTCTTTTGAATAAAATCGGGTATCGATCGGGTCTTCGGTAGTGAATGCACTACCCAATAATCGACCCGATTTTTTGACAATCGGGTAATGGGTACCGCCACCCGATTGTTTTTTAAAAATACCTGACACGTTTGGGGATTATTCGACGGGTTGGGTCGGAACCCGACACCAAACCAAATGCCTACCCCTACCAAAAAGGTAAAATCCCAAAAGTCACAAGGACAGTCCGGAGAACAATGTCAATCCATTCGCTCCGAGGAGTGGAACAAGTTATGAAGGTCCAAAGATGCCAATTGATCAAGAAAGAGAAGCAATCGAAGAGCGGATATGGCGAGGAGGTGACGCCACCCCTATGGAAAAAGAAAAGGTAAAATCTTGCTCCAACTATTGCAAGAACTCGAGGTACCTATCCCCTTTCCGCAAAGGTTTTAAAAAATAAATTAGATGATCAATTTCTAAAATTTTTGGAAATGTTTAAGAAAATTCAAATCAATATACCTTTTTGCGGATGCACTTGAACAAATGCCAAACTATGCGAAATTTCTTAAAGATATCATATCAAAGAAAAGAAAAATCTCGAGAATATGAAACGGTGAAACCGACAGAGGAGTGTAGTGAAATTATTCAAAGGAAGTTACCTCAAAAACGCAAGGATCCCGAGAGTTTCACGATTCCATGCGTAATAGGGGGAATAACCTTTACTAAAGCACTATGCGACTTAGATGCAAGCATTAACTTGATGTCATTATCAATATTATAAAACTGGGATTGGGAAAAGTAAAGCCTACAACAATTACCCTACAATTAGCAGATCGCTTAACATATCCAAAAGAGGTGGTTGAAGATGTATTAGTAAAGGTAGCCATATTCATCTTCCCAAGAGACTTCATTGTGTTTGTGATGGAAGAAGACCGAGAGATTCCATTAATTCAGGGAAGACCATTCTTGGCCACAGGTAAAGCACTAATTGACGTGCAAAAAGGTGAATGAACATTGCGAGTAAATGATGAACACATATTATTTTCGATTTACAAAGCTATGCAATTTCATGAAAACGCCCGAACATTGCAACATGATTGATGTGCTAACCCCATGCATGGAAGCCGAGTTTGAACAAAGGTTGTGATGAAAGATGCATTAGAATGGTGCTTAAGCCACTCAAATGAATCCCAAGATATATGTTTGGATGTTACTAACAATGAGGTTATCGATTTTGTGTTTGCCTTAGATTCGTGAAAGAGAAAATTCAAGAAAACGACGTTCAACATCCCACATGACCGTGTTGATCAACACGCCCAGGCCGTCGCGATGCATACCTCCGCACGCGTACGGCCGTGTGGATCAACAGGGACAGCCGTGCGGTACACTATATTCGAAGACCTTCACCACACGACCGTGTGACTCGACACCCACTGCACCGTGTGACAGAAGAGGGCTCATCACACACCATGTGATATCACATGGCCGACTTTGCATTTAAATTCCGACAAATTTAAATCCACACGGTCGTGTGGCTTCACACAACCCGACCGTGCATTAAGTGTTTTCACTAAAAATTTGAAAAACAAACTCCCGGCTCTCCGAACATAAACCTCTTCCGGACCATCTCAAATATGCATTCTTAGGCGATTCTTCTTCCCTTACTGAAAATCAATTAGGAAAACTACCGCATGTCTTAAGGAACATAAAACTCGCGATTGGATGGTCAATTTCTCGATTTAAAATGTATAAGCCCTTCGATTTTCATGCATAAATAAGAATGGAAGATGATTGTAAACCTTTTGTGCAACATCAATGAAGACTTAACCTAATTATGCAAGAGGTCGTTTAGAAAGAAGTGCTTAAGTGGTTAGATAATGGAATAATTTTTACTATATCCGACAACAATTGGGTAAGTCCAAAGACAAGTCGTACCAAAGAAGGGAGGAATAACGATAGTAAAAAGTAAAAACAATGAAATTTTAGCTACTAGAGTTGTTACATGATGGCGTATTTGCATTGATTATCGAAAGTTGAATGCCACAACTCGCAAAGTTCACTTTCCCCCCCCCTTTATGGATAAAATAGGTTATGAATACTATTGTTTCATGGATGGGTACTCGGGTATAATCAAATTGTGATTGCTCTAGATGACCAAGAAAAACAACATTTACATGCCCTTATGGCGTGTTTGCATTTCGTAGGTGTTCGCCTTATTTTTAGCTTCACCGCAAGTGTACGGTGTAGTTTATAGAATAGGATAAGCAAGGTCGTATCCACGGAGACTAATAAATTAGTGCGCTAAGTATTGAACCAAGATAATCTTATTTTTATTTAGACGAGCGAAATTTGATGATTGTTGTATTGAGATTAAGACAATTTAAAACACTAAAACACAAGATTAAGATAATACAAATGATAGAAGTATCAAGATAATGAAATGGATTTCCGAGTTAAGGTTTCGATTAATAACCCTCTTGTTGTCCGATTTAATTAAGCCACGTTATTATCAATATTCCTATAAGACGATCACAAAGCTATTTTATCCTCCCTCTCGAGATGCATATAAAACGTAGATTGAAATACTTATGCTAGCATCTCTACTCAACATGAAGCATTCAACTCCGAAAAGTTTAAAAGATCAAATGTCCTCACAAATATTTACAAACCTCTCGATTCATGCAAATATTTGTGTCGAGTATTCAAGATCTAATATTGAAACTCATCTCTCAAATTATGAATCAATATATCATAACAAGTTAAATCATTGATCAAGTGATAAAACAAGAATAAGCTCAAAATACTCAAATAGGCTTCAAGATAGTAACTTCAACTAAGATTAAAACATCCAACAAGAGTTCATTAATCTACTTCCAAAACCCGAAATCTCTAGAGTTTAGCTACACATGATTAAACAACTTATAAACAAAGTGTTCAAAGCCATTACAAATGAAGATGAAAGATTGAAACTAAAAGAGAAGCAAGAAAAACTTAGGAACGCGACAATCTCTCGATATATCTCCGTTCTTCAAGCTCCGATGCAACCCGATTGTCTCCTTGATATCTCCTTCTAAGAGTTGACCCTTGTCTTGTGTTGTAGATCCCAAAAATGCCGAGAATATCCTTGTGTGCGCCCCCAAAAGCCTTTTTATACCCACCATCAAGTTTAGGGCTTAATGTTGCAGACATGGGATTCTCCAGCCAGACAGACGCACGGGTGGTGCGTCGAGCACGGGTACCCGTGCGCCACCCCTGGCGGAATAATTCAACTCTCTCGTAGGGCGCACGGGTGGTGCGTCGAGCACGGCCTACCCGTGCGCCACCCCGATGAAATCGGGCATCCTCATCGTAGGGGCCGCACGGGTCATGCGTCGATGCATGGGCTACCCGTGCGCCATGCCGCAGCTCCGCTTATCTTTATACAGGGGTGCATGGGTGGTGTCTCGAGGCACGCCAACCCGTGTGCCCCTTGTCTTTTCCGTAGACGCTCAATTTTCGCTCTTTTTAGGCTTCACTTTTCGTATACCCACTCAATTCTCCATGTTTCCACTTTGCTATCCTCGTATTCGTATTCAATTTGCTTTAAATATCATGAAATTCCTACAAAATAAGCAAAGTGTAATATCTTTTCCACGAGGAGTGAATATGTAACATTTAACGCGAGTATGTGCATGTTTACCCATCATTATAGCTAGAAATACGCCTCAAAATACATGCAAAACTCACACCTATCAAAATCCCCAAACTTACACCGTTGACCATCCCGATCAACAATTTTTTAAAACGCGATAAAGCACAACAGGAGATAAGAATAAAAGCGCACACAATGGAACCAAAAAGAAATTCATATTGTTCATCATGAATGTCAAGCAACAAACCAATCAAGCCTCAAATATCCGATCAAAGAACACGCCTCAAGTAAAACAAAGTGAAATGCTCAATTCCAACTCTCAAAGTTAAGTGTATACTCTCATCTCACGAGGATATAGGACGTGTTTACGCTCAAATCAGTTCGATGTCGCAAAATTACCATAGGCTTGCAATTGCCTCATATCTCCGCCACTAGAGTGTATGCAATTTGTGAATCAAAAAGGACTTTCTCATTTGGTTGTAATGAAGACTCTTTGGTTTGGGTAGGAAATTTTGGATAAAGTGACTCAAACTCGAGTATATAGACCGATGAGCATATCAATCATTTTCATTACAATCCCATATGCTACTCCAATCATCCCTCATTTTTATCAACTTTATTTATCTCCATTTCCTTTCTTTCTTTTGAGAATCGCCTCAAATCACAATCCTTCGCCCCCAAGTTTATCAACTTTTCAATTTTTTTTTTTCATTTGTGCATTTTCAACACTTCTTTTTCAACTCCTTTCCTTCCTCTTTTTGTTCCATTTAACCAAGTATGCCCACTTATCCTACTTTTCAATTCCCACCCATTCATCCTCATTCATTCCTTTACTCAACGCTATACATTCGAGTTTAAGGTGATGGATATATTAAGATCAAGGGTTATATTTTGTGGTTATCAAAGAAATAGGCTATAGGCTCAACTTGGCTAACTAGGAATTTCAACATCTTTAGGTAGGTAAAAGGCTTGAAAGGCTAGCAAAGATGGCCTTTAATCACATTCATAATTCGCATACAACATGTGGCCTTGACAGGACATACTCAAGCAAGTTCTAGAATTTTAACAACATGAATGATACACTCAAATTACAACAAGATCGCACAAGATACAAGCAAAAAGGCTCAAAAGCTCACAAAGCTTGTAATTATGTAATTCAAAGCATCAAACCTAGTTTTCCATATCAACATGCTCAATGTCATCTATTCAAGCTCAATCAACTCATAACCAACATCCAACCCAACAATATGAATTTTCAATCAACACACAACAACAAGTTGCAACGTGTCTTATTCAACTCACTCTCTAACCACTACGAAAGCAATAGACGTGCTAAAGCTATAAACGTGCTCTAATGCAAATGCAACCTAGAATGCTCTAATGCAACTATATGAAAACACAAAATGCATAAATATATTTATTTATTTATTTATTTTGTATCCACACTTTTCATATATTAAAATACTATCTCTCCCCCAAACTTGAATGAAATTATAGTGTCTAAGGGGAAAATTAGAATTTCAATAACGAAAAGTGGGGATATACTGTAATCATCAAGCGGTGGCGGCGGTGGGAAGTGGCCTTGAGAAATATGCCACATTTGTAGCTGTTGGAGCACTTGCCACGTCTCCTCGGAACGCCGATCATATCGCTCGCTGAACGCGAGAAAATCAGCCCTATGTTGCCTCAAATCCTCTCCTTGCCGCCTCAACTCCTCTCCTTGCCGACGCAAGTCCTCCCCAAACGCATATAACATGTCTTGAAAATCAGTGCCGCGTTGGGGTCCTCCACTATGAGAAGTACCGGGACGATCCCCGCTTTGAGAACGTCGGGGGTAATCGCCTCCGTGTGAGGACTCGGGTATATCATATCCAATTTGGGGGTGATGAGGTTCCATCCCCATTTCTCGTCCATGTATCTCATCCTCCTCCGCCACCATATCCTCTTCATCCAAGAAACCTTCAACTCTGCGCTTCTTTCTTGCCTCTATAGCCTCTGTAATTCGGTTATGTGCGTCAGAGTTCATTAGGAAGTTGGTGGTGTCCGTCAATGCATCGACTGTGGTGTATGGCGGGTTAGGCAACTAAATGCAACACCTTTCTTCCTCGTAGAAGTACCAACGTGTTGTCTTCGTTTGCTATGAACTTCATGTGGTGCAACGATGCCAAATTAACCCGAGTGCTGCCCGGGATAGGCTCCAAGCCTCGGAAATCGACGTTGAAATGCCGGGCAATAGGGGTAATGAGGCCCCCTATAGAAATCGTACCCCCTTCCCGCCTCGCTAATCGCTCTATTTGCTCTGCGAAATTGACGGGCGTGTTGTAGGGGGTATTTGTGACCATACACCATAGTAGATATAGATCCTTAGTCGTCATCCCTCCAATATTTTCTCGGCGAACACGGAGGAAGTGGTCACGCGTTGTATATACCGGAAAACCGGATTCCGAATCCAAGAGGCTTTGGCGGTCCGCGCGGCATACAACATCGGCCCCGCTTTGTGGTGTTTCCACAAACATTCTCCGAAGTCATATTGATCATAATGGGGCATCGGGCGGGTACGAGCGTTTGTTGGAACCTCGAAGATGGTGTTCAATTGGGTCATAGACGATTGTCTACGAACGTTCCCAACCGAAATTTTATCATATATGGTTCAAAAGTCCCGCCTTGTTTGAGTACTTCCACGGTACTCAAAAACTCCAATGTATATCGTTTAAAGGTCGGCCACCTTCACCATGAAGTTTGTCCATCCAACCTTTGCGAAGAGACGCCAAACGCCCTCATGTATCCCCAAAGTTTGGGTACAATCATCGCCGACATTGCGGGATGGAGCTATTTGGCGACCAATCAAGCGATTCCATCGCTCAAGATCATCGGCGTTTGTCAAGTCAACCCCATATGCCGCAGACTCGTTTTTGGTCGACCTCGGCGGTGCCACGTCGCGTTGTCTTTGCCCGCACGTCTCCTTCCACCCTAGGGATTTCTTCGCTCGCCATGAAGGATTTGTACCGAAATACATTTCATTAGCATCCCAATATTATCAATGGCAACGACAAAGTAGGGGATTAAAGCTTGTTAGTCCAAGTGGCTACGATAATCTAGAGGGGGGTGAATAGATTATCTCGATTTTTCGATTTTGCCCTCTTTTTCGAATAATCAAACAAAGACGAATGTAAATACGGAAATAAAACAACACTCGTCGATTTAAAGAGGTTCAACCCACCTAGGGCCTAATCCTCTACCACCCCAAAGATATCCGGGATGGATTTCAAAAGAAAAAGATTTTATTAATTTACCAAAAATTAATACAACACCTTGAGGATTACCACAACCCTCTTACACCACCTCGAGGATTACCACAATCCTTTTACAACACCTTTGAAGATTACCACAACCTTCAAACACCTATCACCTAGATCACCCAAGTGTATTCTTACCACAAGAATACTCACAAGGATGTCTTGTGTTGAATGATGACCAAAATCAAGATTACAACCCAATAATGATTGATACAATATGAGTACAAGTGTAATCAAGAATTGAAAGCCTAGACCTCAAATTTGTGCAAGTGAAAGTGCTAAGGCTAATACAACAAGATATATGAAAGTGTTTGCTTTGTTTGCTCTTTGCTTGTATGGAGTGTTGTCTCTTGTTGCTTGAATGAAGCCTCTATTTATAGGAGAGGTCTTGGCTTGATTTCCGACATTGGCTCCTCCTTGGGGAGTGATTTGCTGCAAAAGAAACCATTTAAAATCATCAATATAGCTGTTAGAAATCAATCCCACAAAATAGGGAAAAGTCATTCAAAACGCATAGTTTCTAGTTTGATGAACAGGGGTTCGACCGTCACAGAGATAAGATTGAAATTGAATTCTCGCGAATTTTTACATAGGGGGACGGCGAAGGGGGACGAGATGCGGCCGCCTTAGTCGGACTTTGCCGCTTGCGTTTTACGAAACAGAGAAGTCCGGAACAAAAATCCAACTTGCAGTGCAGGTCGCGCCACGGCCGACCGGCCGACCACACCGGCCGCCCACCTGGTCGACGGCCGCCCCGCCTGTTTTTCTTACGTCCCATTTTCTGTTTCTTAGCTCAACTCAGTGCGGGTTGCCCTATGTAGGCACCCGTCGAGCTTGAAACAAATGTGTTGTCCAATGTTTTATTGAAATAAACTTCAAGAAATACTCCGAAAAATAGTAAAACATTTTAAGTTGATCGGAAATATTTAGACAACATTTAGGGACATAGTTTTGGTTTGAAAACATATTTGAACAAAGTCGAACATAATCATCAAAATCATGATAAAAACATTTATCTAACAAACTCCCCTTTTTGATGATTACAAACCAAAACAATTTTCTTGAGGACGATTTTAAAACCAAATAAAATTTTCGGTTTTACAAGTAAACTATCCGTTAGAGGTATTTCATACAAAGCTCCCCTATTTATGAGCATATCAACAAACGATAATTATAAGTAAGAAACACAAGCTATAACAAGCTTATATAGATTGCATCATGAGCTAAGAAGCTCCCCTATCACAAGACTTATAATCAATGTCATGCGAGTCCAAGGTTCAAGCCACGGACTAGGTATTAGAGTCCACAATACTTATTACGAGCTTTTATTAGCTTCTCTTGAGCTAGAGAGCCAATATCCTGTTTCTCCCCCTTTGGAATCATCAAAAAGAATGTTAGAATGGTGAAAACACCATACAATAATATCAAAGTGCGCCAAAGGGACGGTTTATGAACCGTTGATCAATTAAAGCATCATAATCCAAGAAAAATGGGAGAAATGTAATATAATTAAATTATACACTTGTTTTGATTGGCAAAACGTGATCCCAATAAGTATAGAAAACTTTTGAAAGCAAGAGAATCATGTATAAGTTGAAATTTTCATTGTGACATTTCATCGAACACATTGTGGGCGTGAAAAATAAAAAGAGTTGTATATAGCACTTGTAAATGATCCAAGCCAAAAATTTCATCACCAATTCACATCGAACATCATACAATACAACATAATAACTAATCTCATCAAGATCATAAGCAAAAATTATCAAGAAATATACAAGAAAGTCATAAACTCGAAGGGTTCAACCCAATTGAGCAAAGTAAGGAAAATTCTTACCATTTGATCGGAAAAGATGAGCAATGATGATGATAAACATGCTATATAAGGTTCAAGATATGAATTGAATTCATGAAAATCAATTTTGAGTGACAATTGTGTGCATTTGGCAAAGGGGACGAAAAATGGCAAAAAGAAGTGAAATCACAAATGTCAAGACAGAACGAACTTAAACCAAAATTTAGCCTAGGGCGACCGGCCGTGGTTGAGGGCGATCGGTCGACGTTGAGGGCGACCGGTTGCCCTCAACCTATTCAAATTTGATACTGCTCAAAATTTTTCAAAATCCGAATTTTCAACCAAAAATCCGATTTTTCGCCCCTAAGTTTTAAAAACATGCAAAATGCAAACGTAGACCTCATTCAATATGCATTATGCCTAACCAAGCTCGTATTGACGCAAAAGTCTCGGAAGTTAGCGGTTTTGTAAAAATGTCCGCTAATTGATCTTGAGATGGCACAAACGATATCTCAATTTTTCGTTTTGAAACACAATCCCTTAGAAAATGATGTCGAATCTCAATATGTTTAGTACGGTTATGATGAACCGGGTTTTGAGCAATATTTATAGCGGATATATTATCACAAAAGATAGGTACGTTTTCAAAAAAGTATTTGTAATCCGCTAAGGTTTGTTTCATCCAAAGAAGTTGAGTACAACAAAATGCGGCGGAAATATATTCGCCGCCGTTGAAAGAGAAACACGCTTTTTGCTTCTTTGAAAACCAAGAAACTAGGCAATCGCTAAAAATTGACATGATCCGGAAGTACTTTTCCGATCATCAATATTACCCGCATAGTCCGAATCACTATAACCTTTAAGAGAAAAATTTTCATTCTTTGGATAAAATAAACCATATTGAATAGTGCCTTTAAAATATCGAAAAATCCGTTTAACGGCACTCATATGAGATTCTTTTGGATTGCTTTGAAAACGAGCACATAGGCATACGGCATGAAGAATGTCCGGTCTACTAGCGGTTAAATAAAGTAAACTACCAATCATACCTCGATACTTGGATTCATCAACCGTCTTGCCTTTTTCATCTTTGTCAATTTTGACATTGGTTGCCATAGAGTCGAGACGGTTCTTCCTTCTTCAATGCCGAACTTCTTCAAAAGTTCTTTTGTATACTTTGATTGCGAAATATAAATACCTTCTTGGCATTGCTTAATTTGAAGTCCAAGGAAGAAGTTTAGCTCCCCATCATACTCATCTCGAATTCACCTTGCATTAACTTGGAGAATTTCTTGCACAAAGATTCATTAGTAGCACCAAAGATAATATCATCAACATAAATTTGCACAAGTAAACAATCTTGCCCTTTTTCAAAAACAAAGAGTGTAGTATCAACTTTACCTCTTGTAAAACCATTTTGCAAAAGAAAAGAGCTAAGTCTATCATACCATGCACGGGTGCTTGTTTTAAACCATACAAAGCCTTTTAAGTTTATAAACATCATTAGGCCTAGAAAATTTTCAAACCCCGAGGTTGTTTTACATAGACTTCTTCTTGAATAATACCATTTAAGAAAGCGGATTTAACATCCATTTGGTAAAGTTTGAAATTTTTGAAACAAGAATAGACAAGTAAAATACGAATAGCTTCTAAACGTGCTACGGTGCAAAAGTTTCATCATAGTCAATACCTTCTTCTTGACAATACCCTTGAGCTACTAACCTTGCCTTATTTCGAACAATGTTGCCTTGATCATCAAGTTTGTTCCGGAATACCCATTTTGTACCAATAATTGTTTGAGATGGAGGACAAGGTACTAATTCCCATACATCATTTCTTTCAAATTGATTCAACTCCTCTTGCATTTCCAAAAACCAATCTTCATCCTCAATAGCTTCCTTAGCATTTTTAGGCTCTTTTTGAGATATAAGAGCTTTCTCGGCAAAATTCCTTCGAGTCATTACTTTATCAAGGGGATCACCAATAATAAGATCTTTTGGGTGATCTCCTTAAATTTCAATGCTACGGAAGATTCAAGTATCACCCCTATCTTCTTGAGGAACATTTGAGCTTGAAGGTTGATCATATG
This sequence comes from Rehmannia glutinosa, assembly GCA_016081115.2. NCBI lineage: Eukaryota > Viridiplantae > Streptophyta > Magnoliopsida > Lamiales > Orobanchaceae > Rehmannia > Rehmannia glutinosa. The sequence continues at coordinate 754,807 of JABTTQ020003270.1, read as the reverse complement.
AAATAGAAGGTTTATCATTATGAGCATCACTTTGAACAATAGGTTCAACAATATCCTCTTCATCACTATCGTCATTGGGTATTCTTTCAACACCCGAAGCTTCATTAAATTTGACATGAATAGATTCTTCAACAACCATGCTAGTCTTGTTGTAAACCCGATATGCTTTGCTCTTGGTTGAATACCCCATAAATATTCCTTCATCGGCCTTAGGATCAAGTTTGTCCAATTGATCCTTAGTATTCAAAATAAAGCACTTACATCCAAATATTTTGAAATAACTAATATTTGGAGTTCTTCCTTTCCAAAGCTCATATGGAGTTTTATTCATTTTAGACGAATATAAACTCGATTAATGACATAGCAAGCGGTACTTACGGCTTTGGCCCAAAAATATTTTGGAAGAGAAAATTCATTGAGCATGGACCGACTCATTTCTTGTAGCGTCCGATTCTTCCTTTCGGCTACACCATTTTGTTGAGGTGTCCTTGGAGCCGAAAAATTGTGTGTATATCCCTTGGTTTCACAAAAGACTCTAAACTCACCGTCAAATTCTCCGCCTCGATCACTTGAATAGTTTTAATAGTATCTTCCTTTTCATTCTCAATGCGTCTACACAACTTAACAAACTCATTAACGGCATCGCTTTTATTTGCAAGAAAAAGAGCCCAAGTATATCTAGAAAAATCATCGACAATAACGAAAGTGTAATGTTTTCCACTTAGACTAGCCGTACCAATATCCCCATACAAATCAAGGTGAAGCAATTGTAGGGGTTTGGTAGTGGAAATTTCATTTTTGGGCTTAAAACTACTCTTAACTAATTTGTTCTTTTGACAAGTGTCACATAAGCCAAGATTTTCAAAATTCAATTTGGGTAGTCCTTTTACATGTTGGTTTTTGTAAATATTTTTCAAATTCTTGTATCCAACATGTCCGAGTCGCCTATGCCATAAACTCGTTAAATCATTATTGGCGACAAGACAAGAAACATTTTGACTAACCAAATCACTAGTACAAATTTTGTAAAGATTGCCTTTTCTATTTGCTTCACAAATAATATTACCATTTTTAAGAATAAGGCATTTTTCTTTATTAAAAGAAACATCATAATTTGAATCACAAAGTTGGCTAACACTTATCAAATTAAACTTAAGCCCTTCTACTAAAAGAACATTACAAAGAGAGAAAGAAGAGTTACCAATTTCTCCATTTCCAAGAATTTTTCCTTTGCCATTGCTTGAACATGACCATACCCTCTTCTTGGAGCTTGATGTTGGTAAAAGCTCTCTCCTCCCGGTCATATGGCGTGAACATCCGCTGTCCACGAGCCATTTCGAATCCTCCATGGTTGTTATAGCCCCTATTACCTACAAAAGCATTTCTTTTAGGTACCCTATAATTTTGGGGTCCATGGGGGTTAGTTTTGAGACCTTTGGGTTTCCAAACATAACTAGAGCTATTTCTCAATTTGCAATTATTAGCATAATGTCCAATTTTGCCACAATAAAAACAAGTAGGAGTATGAGAGCTACTAGCACGTATGAAAGTCGGACCTTGGTTATTTTTCTTAAAGACTTTTTGAAATGGTTTGTAACCAAGTCCTTGTTTTGAATGCTCACCTCTTTGTGCTTCTAAAATTTTAGTAACCTTATCCGTGCTTAAATTAAAACGATGCACATCCTTTTTCAAATTATCAATATCATTAGTGAGCATTTGTTTCTCGGTTTCAAGAGTTTGAATTTGAGTAAGAGTAATAGCATGAACATGATCAAGAGTCTCATAAGATGTAAATAATTTATCCTTTTCTATTTTAAGCTCTTTATGCTCCTTCTTTAAACTCTTGTATTTAACAATCAATTTTTGAAATTCATTTTGCAACTCATCAAAATCACATTGCAATTCATCAACAAAGGAAGAGGTAGAGGAGTTAGAGCGTACCTCATTATTTTCATCGTCTATAGCCATAAGACCATGTTCGGTTTCACCTTCCTCGTCGGATGTCTCGAGTAGCTCATCCCAAGTTTTGACATCCGCATTTAGAGCCTTCTTTTTCGGAAAATGCTTCTTTTTCTTTTGTTCCTCCTCATTGAGTTTTGGGCAATCGGCTATGAAGTGCCCGGGTTTTCCGCACTTAAAGCAAGCATTATCTCTTGGTTTTCTTGCTTTATTTTTATTCACAAATTTTGCAAATTTTCGAACAAGTGCGGCCGTCTCCTCATCATCATCATCATTATCATAGTATGCATTATTAGAAGAAGAAGCAAGACCTTTAGGAATATTTTGCATACCCGATTGATTGATGGTTGGTTTGGTATTTTTCCTCTCCTTGAGATAGACTTCATAGATGAGGAGGTTTCCGATGAGCTCGTCAAACTTGAGTGTCTCAAGATTTTGTGCTTCCGTGATTGCCGTCACCTTTTCGGACCATGAGCCGGAAGAGCATTCAATACCTTAGTCACTTTGTCTTCTTCGGAGATGACTTTACCGAGGGCCACAAGAGGATTGACAATGTTGTCAAGCCTTTCCACCATCTTGGAGATGCTTTCACCATCATACATGTTAAAGTTTTCAAAGTCTTTAACAAGCATGGTCTTTCTAGCTTGCTTGACCTTCTTTGTCCCTTCATATATAGTCTCCAATTTTTCCCAAACCTCATGTGCCGACCTTATGCCTCGTATGCGATTGTACTCGGTGGCGGTAAGTGAGCAAAGGCAAAATATTTAAGGCCTTACCGTTTAGAGAGAAAGCCTTCTTATCATTTTCATCGAACTCCTTGAAAGGTTTAGGAGCCGAGGTGCCATCCTCCATTTTTTTCGTTGGTTGATCAACTCCTTCAATAACCACATTCCATATGTCAAACCCGCACCCTTTGTAGAAAGCACTCCATACGGTCTTTCCAAAATGCGTAGTTGTTGGCGTCGAACAATGGTGGCTTGTTGGTGGAGGCGCCGGTGGTGAGATAAGCGTCATTCGTAGCCATGGATCTTTTCTCTTTACTCGAACGAGCTAGCTAGCCAAAGAGTTTGGCTTTGATACCACTTGTTAGTCAAGTGCTACGATAATCTAGAGGGGGTGAATAGATTATCTCGGTTTTTCAGATTTTGCCCTCTTTTTTAGAATAATCAAACAAAGACGAGAATGTAAATACGGAAATAAAACAACACTGTCGATTTAAAGAGGTTCAACCCACCTAGGGCCTAATCCTCTACCACCCCAAAGATATCCGGGATGGATTTCAAAAGAAAAAGATTTTATTAATTTACCAAAAATTAATACAACACCTTGAGGATTACCACAACCCTCTTACACCACCTTGAGGATTACCACAATCCTTTTACAACACCTTTGAAGATTACCACAACCTTTAAACACCTATCACCTAGATCACCCAAGTGTATTCTTACCACAAGAATACTCACAAGGATGTCTTGTGTTGAATGATGACCAAAATCAAGATTACAACTCAATAATGATTGATACAATATGAGTACAAGTGTAATCAAGAATTGAAAGCCTAGACCTCAAATTTGTGCAAGTGAAAGTGCTAAGGCTAATACAACAAGATATATGAAAGTGTTTGCTTTGTTTTGCTCTTTGCTAGTATGGAGTGTTGTCTCTTGTTGCTTGAATGAAGCCTCTATTTATAGGAGAGGTCTTGGCTTGATTTCAGTACATTGGCTCCTCCTTGGGGAGTGATTTGCTTTAAAAGAAACCATTTAAAATCATCAATATAGTCATAGAAATCAATCCCACAAAATAGGGAAAAGTCATGCAAAACGCAACGGATAGTTTCTTTGATGAACAGGGGTTCGACCGGTCGCGCAGAGATTAGATTGAAATTGAATTCTGCGAATTTTTACACAGGGGGACCGGTCGAAGAGGGTGCGACCTTGTCGCCTTTAGTCATGTGACCGGTTCTTTCTTGATGTTTTTACGAAACAGAGAAGTCGGAACAAAAAATCCAACTTGCAGGTACAAAGTCGCCCGGCCGACCGGCCGAAACCACACCCGGTTGCCCACCTCGTCGGCCGCCTGTCGCCCCGCTGTTTTTTCTTACGTCCCATTTTCTCGCTTAGCTCAACTCGTGCGGGTTGCCCTATAGGGGACGGTCGAGCTTGAAACAAATGTGTTGTCCAATGTTTTATTGAAAATAAACTTCAAGAAATACTCAAAAAATAGTAAAAACATTTTAAGTTGATCGGAAATATTTAGACAACATTTAGGGACATAGTTTTGGTTTGAAAACATATTTGAACAAAGTCGAACATAATCATCAAAATCATGATAAAAACATTTATCTAACAAAGCTAACATATTAGGTGATGCAAATTCACTTCCCTACTTTACTTTGATCGATCAACTACCCCAAGCAAGCAAGAATTATGGCCATTCTAGACAAGTATTAGCATAAACAATCATTGGCCATGCCTTATTCATCAATATTTCATCCAAAATCTCCTCAATTACACAAGCCCACAAGGTGTTTGATAAATTGCTCCAAAGAGTTTTTTATTCAAAACATAGCAAAAATATCAAAGCTAGCACCAATCATGATTCTCATTACATAAATGACAAGAAATTCGCAAGGAAAAACGAAACTCTTACCTAATTTTCGAATTTGAATCAAAGTGAAGAACTTGAACCCTAGATGCTTTATCTTCAATTTTCGTCAATCACACTTGAATACAATGCAAATTGTTGTTCTAATGTGATGGGGAGTGATTAAAAGGAGAATTTGGGTAAAAACTTCAAGAAATTTCGAAGGTAAAGAATTTTTAGAGAGGGACGTGCGATTTGGGAGTGATTTGGGATGAAGACAGTTTAAAATCATATTTATGCCCCTTCATGCGGCGCACGGGTGGTACGTCGAAGCACGGGCTACCCGTGCGCCACCCCTATGAAATTCCCCAACTCTGCAGGGCACACGGGTGGTGTGCCAACGCACGCTACTACCCGTGTGCGACTGTACAACAATTCAAAATTTTTTTTTGAATAAAAACACACAAAAGTGAAACAAAATCACACAAATCACACTCATTAATAAAAAACACGCATATCAAATCACACAAAATTGAAACTAAACACACACAAAAAAAATGAAAGTCGCACGAGAAACCGTTGGGTTGCTTCCCAACAAGCGCTATATTTAACGTCTTTAGCTTGACGCCTGTTTTGTTAAATTACGGGTCGCGCAAGGTGGTGGATGTCACCTCCTCTTGATTTCCTCGGTGGAAGTAGTGCTTAATCCGTTGGCCGTTTACCATGAAAGTCTCGCCTTCTTTTGTCAACAATTCTACAATCCCGGGTGGATTCAATACTTTCTTTATCACGAATGGCCCCGACCACTTAGACTTGAGTTTTCCCGAGAAAAAAATTTAAGGCGTGAATTGTATAGAGCACCGGTTCTCCCGGTAAAAACTCTCTTTTCTTGATCATCTTATCATGCCACCTCTTAGTTCTTTCCTTATAAATTCGGGAGTTTTCGTAAGCTTCATCCCGAAACTCTTCCATCTGATTCAAATGGAGCAACCTTTCCTCGCCCGCTTTTACGAAAATCCGATTCGCTTCTTGACCGCCCAAAATGCTTTGTGCTCCAATTCTACCGCAAATGGCACGACTTCCCAAAGACAAGTTGATATGGAGATGTGCCCAACGATGTCTTATATGCGATTGATTGATTATTTGGTATTTTGCATGTATTTTGGGCTTAATATTGGCTAGAATGTGGGAATATGCATGCATTATACAAGTAAATTGGGTAGTATTCTTGTTTTGTGGAATTGGATTACGCTTTGCTCGTTTTGTAGGAATTTATCTATATTTGTGGCATAGTGGCAACAATTCGAGCATTGCAACCGCCAATACTTGACACAAGTGACGAAGTTTGGAGTCGAGTCGAGAAGAAGTTGGACGAACCGGGCAAGAAACGGAAAAAAGAGTCTATGGGCATATTGTTCCGGGTGAGCACGGGTAGGGCGTGCTCTCTAGCAGACCCGTGCTCGACCTGGCGGGATTACCCAAGTGCGGCTAGGGCATGGGCGGCCCCAGTGCCATATTGGCACGCCGCCTGCCCTCGAAGAAAGATTACAAATGGTTAGGCACCCGGACGGGTCAAGGCGTGCCAAAGGGGCACGGCCGTGCCGTGCTGCGAGAAAAACAGAGTTTGTCAAATTTCAACTAGGTTTCGACCCGAACGAAGTACAAATAGACCCGGGCGGCCACAAACAAGGACACGCTGATTTTTACCCTAGAAACCAGAGAAAAAAGCGATTTTCCATCGGATACTTCGAGAGATTGATCAAGACCGCAACCACACCTTCGAGGATTGAAGATAGATCGAGAGATCGTCATCATCCCCGAGTCACTCATTCCATCGTATCGTATTTCAATTAGTTAGATTTTGATTATGAATAATTTGTCTATGAATTGTTTATCTTCAATGTCTGGCTAAACTTCTTGTGATTCCCGGGTTTGGGAGTAGATTAATAAACACTTTTATGTGATGATTAAGGATAATTGAAGTTAATGTTTTCTTTCTCTATTCAAGTACTTTGCTTTAATTCTTGTTTTATCAAAAGGCCTTTGATCTAAACTTGTTTGATGTATTGATCCATAATTCTAACCGATGAGTTTCAATACTAGATCTTGAGTACTTGACACAAATAGATTGCATGATTGAGAAGTCTGTGAATATTTGTGAGATCTTTTAATCTTTTGAACTTTTGGGAGTTGGATATCTCATGTTGAGTAGAGATGCTAACATAGATATCCCAATCAACGCTTTTACATACATCTCGAGAGAGAGGGTAAATTACTTTGGTGATTGGTCTATAGAGAAGAATATGTTTAACCTTGGTTTGCTTAATCGAGCATAAAAGTGGGATATTAATTGAAACCATAACCCAGGAATCCATCCATTCATACTTGATCTTTTAATCGCTCTTTGCTTTGTTATTTTAGGATTAATTTCTGCTTTAGTAGTAATAAAACCAAACCTTCAAATTTCGATAGTTTAGATAAAAATAGGACTATTATAATCCAATACTTAGTACATTAATTTATTAATCCCTGTGGATTCGACCTTGCAAACCCTATTCTATAAACTGATCCGTACACTTGCGGTGAAGCTATAAAAATAGGCGAACAAGTTTTTGGCGCCGTTGCCGGGGATTAATCAAATTTTTAGTACTAATATTGCGATAAATAGAACTATTCTTAATCTGGACATTTTTTTAATTTGTTCGATTTTACTTCTATTGTGGTTAACTTGTTTTCTTTAGTTGGTTCAGGTAGTGCATGATCACTCGCTCAAAGCAAGGAGACTTAGCACCGTTCATACCGGAGGTTGAAGCTTTTGCTAGGCGAAATAGTGCAGCTACTAAACGGGCAGAAAGACAACAGGACCAAACCATGGCAGAAGTTGAAGACAACAACAGAGGCGATAACGGGGTAACAACCAGGCTAACGGGGTCAATGTTGAGTTACCAATACCAGAGGTTCGGTGGCTCGAAGCAAACCCAACAAAGAAGCGATCGCGATTATTTTCCAATCAATCGCGAACTATGGTGGCATTGCCAATGTCCCGATCAATGCGAATAATTTTGAGCGAAAAGCCGGCCGATCTCGATGGTACAATGAGAACCGGTTTGGGGGCTTCCGTCAAGATCCCAACTCTCATCTTGCGAATTTCATACAAATTTGCAATACTATCAAGATGAATGGGGTGACCGATGATGCTATACGTCTTCGCCTATTCCCTTTCTTTTAAGGGATAAGGCTAGGAACTCAAGGCTAGCACCCTAACTCGGGGGGAGTGTGAACAACTGGGATGAGCTAAGTCGAGGTTTGTTTAAATACTTCCCACCAAGTAAGACACTACTGACTTAAAAGCGAGATCACTCGGTTCGAGCGGTTTGACTCACGAGCCTTTGTACGAGGCCCAGGAGAGATTCCGGGATTTGTTGAGGAGGTGCCCGCAACATGGATTTCAAAGATCGTGACTTTGCTTTTTCTATAATGGGTTGATGGGACAGACGAGATCATTTGTAGATGCCGCAGCGGGCGCGCTCTACTCGCGAGATTTCGGAAGATGCATTCAACTTGTTAGAGGAAATGGCCATGAATAGCTATCAATGGCCCTCCGAGAGGACTAACGTGAAAAGGGTAGGCTGAAGTTTCGATTCGAGATCCATTAAAGAGTTACAAAGACAGATGGCCGTCTTGACCAATCAATTGAGTACATTGACAAAGGCAAATGAGGCAAACGCGGTCGCAGTGCGGGGAGTTTCTCTAGATCGATAGAGGAAGCAAATTACGTGAATAACCGGAATTTCAACAATTTCCTAACAATCAAAACCCCACTCATTATCATCCCCCTAAGGAACCACGGAAATTTCTCCTATGCGAACACAAAGAACGTGATGCAACCACCACCGGGTTTAATGTGACTAATGGAGTTATTCTGCAGATCCTAAACCAACCATGGAAGATATGTTCACCTCGTTTATGAACGAGACAAGGAACAGTTCAACAAGGATGAGGCAAAGATGGATAAAATCAAAAACCATGTCACCCAACCTGGGGTCCCGATGAAGAATATTGAGACCCAAATTGGTCAAATAGCTACAATAATTGGTGGGCGGCATCAAAAGGCCGGTTCCGAGCAACACCGGTAAACCCAAAGGAACAGTGTAAAGCCATTCGTCGAGGAGTGGAACGGAATACGAGGGCCGAAAATACCGAAAAATTCGAAGAATCGCGGACGGCACCGGCCCGTGCGCCACCAAGACGGCCAGCCTGTGCGCGCTTCTTGACGACACGACAATCGATGCGCCGGGTGATGCGGAAACTGAGGCAAATGGCGAGGTTGAGGCCAAGGAACAAGCCGAGGAACATCGTCTGAACAAAAAGGGGCTGAGAAGCTTAAATCTTCCTCTAACCCTGATATTTCTAAACTTAATGTTCCCCTTCCTTTTCCCCAACGTTTTCAAAAGAAAAAGTTAGACGCACAATTTGCTAAGTTTTTAGATATTTTTAAAAATCGCATATTAACATTCCTTTTGCGGATCATTGGAGCAGATGCCCAATTACGCTAAGTTCTTGAAGGATGTTATGTCAAAGAAAAGAAAGATGACTGGTTTCGAGACAGTCAATCTGACAGAGGAGTGTAGTGCAATAATCCAAAGGAAACTACCACGAAGTTGAAAGATCCGGGAGTTTCACTATCCCTTGTGCTATTGGTGATGTTTTCTTTAAGAAAGCACTTTGTGACTTAGGAGCGAGTATTAACTTAATGCCCTTGTCTATTTTCGGCAACTTGGATTGGGAGAGGTGAAGCCATCTACGGTCACCTTACAACTCGCGACCGATCACTCATATATCCAAAGGGAATCATTGAGGATGTACTTGTCAAAGTTGATAAATTCATATTCCCCGTGGATTTCTTAGTCTTTGGACATGGAGGAAGATAAAGACGTTCCCTTGATACTTGGGCGTCCATTCCTAGCGGCGGGGAAGGCCTTAATAGATGTGCAAAAGGAGAGCTCACGTTACGGGTTAATGATGAGCATGTTCTATTTACGATATATAGGGCACTTCAATTTCATGATGGTGTGGAGACTTGTAAATTCATAGACGTAGTTGAATCCTGCATTTATGAGTATGCGGATCATACATTGTTTCGGGATACTTTGGAGTTTGGTTTGACACATTCGTGTTCAACATCGAACTTGACTATTGATATTGATAACCAAGACTTGTATGATTGTGTTTGTGGTTTGGATAATATGCGGGAACTACCGAGGAGCGCAAGAGGGACACACACGCCGAAAAACGTCACGGGAATCGATTCTCAGGGGCACGCGACGACCCGTGCCCTGAGCACGCCCAGGCCGTGCGTATGGCGACGAAAAATTGGCCGAAAACGACGACGGCACGGCGGCCGTGCCAAATGGCACGGGCAGCCCGTGCCTAAGGTCGAAGGGAACGCTGAAGGAGCTGCAGATGGCATGGCCGTGCTCATCGGCCACGGGCAACTCAGTGCTCTCTTCCGAAGAAGCCAAATCGAACCCAAAACTCAAACCCTTGCCCGAGCATCTCAAATATGCATTCCTTGGAGCGAATAACACGAGTCCGTAATCGTATCATCACTTTTAACTTCGAGTTCAACTCGATAAATTGCTTAGGGTGTTACGAAAACATAAGTCGGCGATAGGTTGGTCAATTTCGATTTGAAAGGCATTAGTCCATCTATTGTGATGCATAAAATTAGAATGGAAGATGTCTACAAACCTTCGATTGCAAAATCAAAGAAGATTAAACCCTATAATGCAAGAAGTCGTTAGAAAAGAAGTTTTAAAATGGTTAGATCTTTGGAATTATTTATGCTATTTCTGATAGCTCTTGGGTAAGTCCGGTACAAGTGGTGCCGAAGAAAGGGGGGATGACGGTAGTAAGAAACGAGAGTGATGAGCTTATAGCAACTAGAGTAGTAACTGGATGGAGAATTTGTATTGATTATAGGAAGTTGAATGACGCTACTCGCAAAGATCACTTTCCCCTTCCCTTTATTGATATGATGCTTGATCGTTTGGCGGGATATGATTATTATTGTTTTCGATGGTTATTCGGTATAATCGGATCATGATTGCCCGGAAGACCAAGAGAAGACGACTTTACATGCCCCTATGGTACCTTTGCATTTCGCAGGATGCCATTTGGACTTTGTAACGCACCCGCTACTTTTCAAAGATGCATGATGGCTATATTCCATGATTTCATTGAGAAAATAATGGAGGTTTTCATGGATGATTTTTCTGTGTTTGGAGATTCATATGACCATTGCTTGAATAACCTTTCTCTAGTTTTGCGAGAGATGCGAGGAGACTAATCTTGTTTTAAATTGGGAAAAGTGCCACTTCATGGTACGAGATGGCATTGTTTTAGGCCACCGAGTCTCTTCTGCAGGTTTGGAAGTTGATAGAGCGAAAGTTGTGGCAATCGAGAAACTCCCACCTCCAACAAACGAGAAAGCCATTCGAAGTTTCTTAGGACACGCCGGATTCTACAGAAGGTTTATTCGTGACTTTTCTAAAATCACTAAACCTTTAAGTCAGTTATTAGAAAAAGATCTGCTTTCAATTTTTCCAATGATTGTTTGCGAGGCTTTTGAAATTCTCGAAGAAGGCTTTAGTGACACCCATTCTAGTAGTTCCTGGATTGGAGTCACCTTCAACTAATGTGTGATGCCGACTTTGCGGTTGGGGCTGTTTTGGGTCGAAAAGCGAGACAAGATGTTCGAGCCATCTACTACGCGAGCGGAACCTTAGACGATTGCCCGCAAAACTACACTACCACCGAGAAGAAATGCTAGCAATCGTGTTTGCATTCGACAAGTTTCGATCTTACTTGATTGGGACTAGGACGATCGTCCCACACCGACCACGCGGCAATTAAATATCATTTTGACAAGAAGGATGCCAAACCGAGATCGATTCGGTGGATCCTCTTGCTACAAGAATTCGATGTGGAGATTCGGGATAGAAAGGGCTGCGAGAATGTAGTAGCCGATCACTTGTCCGGTAGAATACAAGAAGGAGGAGAAAGAAATCACGGAGGCAATTAAGGAGGAATTCCCGATGAGCAACTTCGATGCTACAAGCTAAATTCCCATGGTATGCGATTTTGTTAATTATTTGGTTGCGGGGTTTTGCCTCCGGATTTATCATCTTATCAAAAGAAGAAGTTCCTCCATGATGTCAAGTTTTACATGTGGGACGATCCCCGCTCTTTAAGAGGTGCGCCGACACCATCATTCGACGATGTGTACCTCGAAGAGTGGGAGGGAGTTCTACAAAGTGCCATTCCTCACCTTCCGGAGGACATTTTCGTCCCGGCGCGCACGGCTAAGGTATTACAAAGTGGATTATCTTGGCTACATTATCTAACGATTGCTATCTATTCGTACAAAGTTGTGATAGGTGTCGGCGGATGGGAAACATCTCGAGACGACATGAGATGCCAATGACCAATGTGATGGAAGTAGAACTCTTCGATGTGTGGGGGATCGACTTCATGGGCCCCTTCCCATCTTCGTCGGGCTATCAATACATTCTACTTGCGGTGGAATACGTATCTCGATGGGTTGAAGCGATTCCCGCTCGGACGAATGATGCGCGAGTAGTGCTCAAATTCTGAAGAAAAATATATTCACTCGGTTTGGAACCCCGAGAGCTTTGATTAGCGACGGGGTCACACTTTGTGAATAAATTAATGAGCACTCTACTTGCGAAATGCGGGGTTAAGCACAAGGTGGGTGGCATTAGCATACCATCCGCAAGCAAGCGGACAAGCGAGGTAGCGAATCGTGAGATTAAGCGATTTTAGAAAAAATGAACATAAATCGCAAGGATTGGGCCATGAAGCTAGATGACGCACTATGGGCATATCGGACTACATACAAGACACCCTTGGGCACATCACCGTGTCGATTAGACTTCGGAAATCGTGTCACTTGCCCGTCGAATTAGAGCATAAGGCGTTTTGGGGTTTGTAAAAGTTTAATTTTGACTTCCAAGCGGGTGAAAAGAGGCTCTTGCACTGAATGAGATGGAGGAATTCGGGATGAAGCCTATGAAAATTCCGGATTTACAAGGAGCGAACCAAACGATGGCACGATCGAATGATAAAGAAGAGGAGTTTTTCTAGGGTGAACAAGTCCTTTTGTTTAACTCACGTCTTAAACTCTTTCCGGGAAAGCTTAAGTCTAGATGGTCGGGGCCGTTTGTGATAAAGAAAGTGTTAAATCCTCCGGGAATAGTGGAGCTATTGAGCCGAGATGGGGAGACATTCATGGTGAATGGCCGAGAGAATCAAGCATTACTTGAGGCGGGGAGCAAAAGGAGGAAGTGACACGCCTCACATTGCTAGAGCCCATGATCAACTAAGCAGGCGTCAAGCTATAGGCGTTAAATTTAGCGCTTGTTGGGAGGCAACCCAATGGTTTTGTTGTTTTATTTCTTCCCATGTTTCTTAATTTGTTCCTTTCCCTTTTCTAAGTTAGGATTTTATTGTTTTCATAGGTTAAAAAAAAAAAATCGAACACAAGGTTCGGACCCAAAGACGGGCAACCCGTGCCATATGGGCACGCCTGCCCTTTCGAGTCGGACTCCAAAGTTCGGGCCCTAGCACAGCCACCCGTGCCGTTTGGCACGCCCATGCTCCTTCTGCAGTTTTTGGGAGCAATCTTTCGGCCCATGCTGCAGGCGACCGTGCTTAATGAGCACGCCCGTGCTCATGCTGCTGAAACAAAAAAACCGACGGGCGAGGCCTTACTTTCTTCACAAAATCTTCCCCCTTCACGCACGGACAAACAAGAAAAACCTCCCCCTCCAATTTTTTTTTCGAAAATTCATTCTAGATATCATCACTACTCACCTCCCACACTACTCTAAACACGAATTACACGTTTGAATTTGCTTGGAAGCAAGGATTTGGGGTAGATAGCACCTAGGGTTTCAACAATCCAACTCTCTTCTAATTCTCGAAAATTAAGGTATGAATTGAAAATTTTATGTCAAATTTCTTGAGGATTATGAACTAGGGTTGATATATGATGCTTGTGTAATACTTTAGCCATATTTTTAATTAGAATTTTCTATGGGGCTTTTTATCGAACACTTGGTGGGTTGTTGAATTGTGATGAATTTAGTTGTTTGCTTGATGGATTATACTTGTGTTAGATTGTTTAGGAGGTTAGGGGCTAGGATTCTCGGCAATTATATTGATATGTGAATTGAACGCTTGATTATGAATCGAATTGTTGATGATGAGCTACTATACTTCTAGTGAAATTGTTGTATTAATTCATTGTTTGTTTTTACTTGGCAAGTATGGATTCTCACGATTGTTTTGCCAGGTACTAAATTGAAACATGGCTGAACCACGACCAAACCGAGGAAGACGAGGTTGGGGAGCCGCGACGCTCGAGCGCCACCACACCGGACAACCCCGAGGCTTACGGGCTCACTATTGATGAAAATGAAATACTGGATAAATGGAACCGGCTCATCCATCGTTCATTCGCACCTACACGCTATACCGACGATGAATGTACCCGAGCTCTCGGGATACACGAGGAGGTGTGGCAAATGTTTGATCGAGTTGGATGGACCGCATTTATGCAAGGGCGGTGGCCAACCTACAAGACACTCACACTAGAGTTCTTAAGCGCTTTGTTCAGTCACGGCAACACGACCACGGAGAGAGCCTCGGGAAATCCGGTTCAAGTTGGGAACGAATGGAGAACCGTCACTATTGCGAACTTAATCAAATTTTTGGGGTACCATCGGATGCCCCATACCGAACAAGCTGCAAATTACGACTCGCGTGCTTTCTCGCGATTGTTGACCGAAACTCCCGACCACGGGGCTCATGCAATATGCAGCACACCTCGAAGGCCTCCTCACTCCGCAACCCCATATTCCGTTACATTCAAAAAGTAACGCCCATTCTCGTGTTCGCCCGGTACAACAATGGGGGTATGCAAGCGAGAGAGCTATACCTACTTTGGTGTATGCTCAATCGCACCCTTATAACATGGCGGCATACTTTGTGGAACACGCTCTCGTCAACGACATGAAGCGGGAAAATACTAATTGGGGAATGATAACCCCAATCGCACAACATTTTGGGGTTGACATAAGCCGCATGAAACCATTAGCGGCAGTAAAGCATTAACATGGCGCCTTCTCACCATGAAGATCATCGATGTGAGGAGAATATCCTCTGTTTTCAACAAAAAGTCGGGTCTTCATTTCCCTTCCTAACCCGCACTCACAATGAATTGATAACCAAATCAATCAAGCCACTCAGGAGCATATCGAGTCATGCGGGGTTTGGCGGCGCGAAAGAGGCGAAGGATAGCCGGGTTGCCCGATGAAGAAGACTTGGTCATGGAGGCACGAGTACGATGAGACGGGGAGAGGGGGTTTGAGCAAGACTTCCAACGGGGAAGCTTGATCGGAGCGGCCACAGGGACAACTGATATTCGAGCTCGCCAAGGCGAGGAACGTGGGGGCGTATGATCACAACATAGTTACGTGCATTTGAGGAAAGCTTGCGACAGCATAGGAGTGATTTCGTGCTTACCAAGAAGTCAAGATCAAAGGTACCATATGCGAGCTTGTGGAACCAAGCACACGAGCAGCGGGAGTCGAGATATTCGAGCGATGCTACGAATCGAGAATTGGCATATCTCCCGGGGCCACTACCCGCCGCCACCCCCACGATAATCCAAGTCCTATCCACACTTTTCTTTGAAATTCTACCTTCTCTTTTATGAGCTATAATTTCATTCAAGTTTGGGGGAGAGGTAGTAATTTTATTGATGGGTGTGGCGTTTGCATTCATTTAGTTGCATGTAGAGCATATGATATAGGGTGCGATGCATTAGATGTTTGATTTTTATTTTTTTTTTTTGGTTTTAGCATGTTTATCGCTTTAGCACGTTTATTGCTTTCTAGTAGTTAGGGAGTGAGTTGACCGCTATTGTGTGTTTGTTGTGTTTTGTTTGAGATCTGGATCTTGGGAGCATTTGCGGGATTAGTTCGTGTTGTTTTGAATTGGATGTTGAGTGTGAGTTGATCGGGTTGAGAATAATTAATATGGAGCATGTGCTTATTGGGATCATGGTTAAAATGCTTTGAATTATGCACTTACAAGCCTGTGAGCTTTTGAGCCTTTTAACGCTTTCATCATATGCGATCTTGTTTGCGATTGAGTGTGTCATTCATGTTGATTTGAATTCTAGAACTTGCTTTGGTATCTCCGTCAAGGTCACATGTTGTATGCATTCATGAAAATGATTTTAGGCCATTTTTGTTAAGCCTTTCAAGCCTTTTTACCTACCTTATGATATTTGATTTTCCTAGTTAGCCAACTTGAGCCTATTGCTGATTTTTTTTTTTTGATAGCCACATTTCAAACCTTAGAACTTAAATTGATATATATGTTATCCTAAACTTGAGCGTATAGCATTGAGTAAAGGATAGAATAAATGATTGAATGAAGGGATATCAAGAAATTAGAAAACAGTTTGTATGATTGGTGATTGGGAATAAAAGAAGAAAAAGGAGAAAAATGGAGGATACTCACAAAAGAGTCGAAAAACAAGAAAGAAATTTGAAAAAAAAAAAAAAAACAACGATTTGAAAAAGTGAGTCGGCATGTACTAGAAATAGGTGGAAATTGTGATGTAAGGTGAAGGAGAATGATTTGTATGAAAAAGAAGGGAGAAATAGAGAGGTGATAAGATATAAGCTGTTAGAGAAAAACGATGTGCTTACCAATCTATACGCAGGTTGAGTCACTTTATCCATATTTCCCTACCTTAACCAAAGAGCCTTCATTACAACCATGAACAAAGTCCTTTCTCGATTTGTGAATTGCATACAAACGAGTGGCGGAGATGTGAGGCGATTTGCAAGCATATGGTAATTCTTCAACATTGATATGATTTGAGCGAATACCCGTCCCTTATTATTCTAGTGAGTAGAGTATACACTTTATCCATGAGAGGCATAATTTGAAGTGTTTTACCATGATTTTAATAGACTTGTGCTCCGTGTTAGCTATTTGAAACTTGGTTGGTTTATGCTTGATGTCTATGGATAGATGACATGAATTGTGATGCGGTGTTCTTGAGTTGCTCTTCTTTACCCCAATTGTGTTGTCTTGTTTATAAAGTGTTGACCGGGACTATCAACATTTAAGTTTGGGGTTTGATTGACTGGTATTTTGCATGTATTTTGGGCTTAATATTGGCTAGAATGTGGGAATATGCATGCATTATACAAGTAAATTGGGTAGTATTCTTGTTTTGTGGAATTGGATTACGCTTTGCTCGTTTTGTAGGAATTTATCTATATTTGTGGCATAGTGGCAACAATTCGAGCATTGCAATCGCCAATACTTGACACAAGTGACGAAGTTTGGAGTCGAGTCGAGAAGAAGTTGGATGAACCGAAAGAAAGAAAAAAAAAAGAGTCTATGGGCATATTGTTCCCGGTGAGCACGGGCGGGCGTGCTCCTCTAGCACACCCGTGCTCGACCCAAGCGAGATTACCCAAGGTGCGGCCTGGGCACGGGCGGCCCGTGCCATATTGGCACGCCCGTGCCCTACGAAGAAAGATTACAAATGGTTCGGCACCCGGCCGGACGGTCAAGCGTGCCAAAGGGGGCACGGCCGTGCCGTCTTTAGCAAGGGAAAAACAGAGTTTGTCAAATTTCAACTAGGTTTCGACCAACGAAGTACAAATAGACCGGCGGCCACAAACAAGGACACGCTGATTTTTACCCTAAAAACCGGAGAAAAGAAGCGATTTTCCATCGGATACTTCGAGAGATTGATCAAGACCGCAACCACACCTTCGAGGATTGAAGATAGATCGAGAGATCGTCATCATCCCCGAGTCACTCATTCCATCGTATCGTATTTCAATTAGTTAGATTTTGATTATGAATATTTTGTCTATGAATTGTTTATCTTCAATGTCCGGCTAAACTTCTTGTGATTCCCTGGTTTGGGAGTAGATTAATAAACACTTTTATGTGATGATTATGGATAATTGAAGTTAATGTTTTCTTTCTCTATTCAAGTACTTTGCTTTAATTCTTGTTTTATCAAAAGGCCTTTGATCTAAACTTGTTTGATGTATTGATCCATAATTCTAACCGATGAGTTTCAATACTAGATCTTGAGTACTTGACACAAATAGATTGCATGATTGAGAAGTCTGTGAATATTTGTGAGATCTTTTAATCTTTTGAACTTTTGGGAGTTGGATATCTCATGTTGAGTAGATATGCTAACATAGATATCCCAATCAACGCTTTTACATACATCTCGAGAGAGGGTAAATTACTTTGGTGATTGGTCTATAGAGAAGAATATGTTTAACCTTGGTTTGCTTAATCTGAGCATAAAAGTGGGATATTAACTGAAACCATAACCCAGGAATCCATCCATTCATACTTGATCTTTTAATCGCTCTTTGCTTTGTTATTTTAGGATTAATTTCTGCTTTAGTAGTAATAAAACCAAACCTTCATATTTCGATAGTTTAGATAAAAATAGGACTATTATAATCCGATACTTAGTACATTAATTTATTAATCCTGTGGATTCGACCTTGCAAACCCTATTCTATAAACCGATCCGTACACTTGCGGTGAAGCTATAAAAATAGGCGAACAATGATCAGGTATGCCCACAAAGCGTCATCTAATTTTAACGCCCAATCTTTTCGGTTGATGTTCACCGTCTTTTCAAGGATTTGTTTGATCTCCTATTAGCCACTTCTGCTTGTCCATTGGCTTGTGGATGATATGCCAATGCAACTTTATGTTTGACCCCATATTTTGCCAACAAGTTGCTCATCAATTTGTTTACAAAATGCGACCCTCCATCACTAATTAAAGCTCTTGGAGTGCCGAATCTAGTAAAGATGTTTTTCTTAAGGAATCGCATTACAACTTGAGCATCATTTGTTTTGGAAGGAATCGCCTCTACCCAATCGGGATACATACTCCACTTTGCAAGTAGAATATATTGATAGCCGAAGATGATGGAAACGGGCCCATAAAGTCAATCCCCCAAACATCGAACAATTCAACTTCGATTACGTTTGTCATCGGCATCTCGTGCCTTCTGGAAATGTTGCCCATTCGTTGACACCTGTCACATTGTTGCACAAACAAATAACAGTCATTAAATAAAGTGGGCCAATATAGCCCACTTTGCAATACCTTCGCTGCGGTGCGCGAGTGGGGCCAAAATGTCCGCCCAGGTGAAGAGTGACACTGTTGTAGGACTCCCTCCCATTCTTCTTGAGGTATGCATCTCCTTATTATTTTGTCAGCACACCTCTTAAAGAGTAGAGGATCGTCCCACATGTAAAACTTTACATCATGTAAGAACTTCTTCTTTTGATACGGTGATAGATCCGGAGGTAGAACTCCGGCACCAAGTAGTTGACAAAGTCCGCATACCACGGGAACTTTGCCTCAAGCATGAGTAATCGTTCATCGGAAACTCCTCTTTTATCAATCCCATACTTCCTTTTGCTCCTCTTGATTTTCTAATCGAGACAAATGGTCTGCTACCACGTTTTTCGCATCCTTTCCGGTCCTTGATTTCCACATCAAACTCTTGCAATAATAAGATCCATCAAATCAACCTCGGTTTCGCATCCTTCTTGTCAAAGAGGTATTTGATAGCCGCATGGTCGGTATACTGAATCGTCTTTGTCCCGATCAAGTAAGATCGAATTTATCGAATATGGAAACAATCGCCAACATCTCTTTCTCGGTTGTGGTATAATTCTTTGAGCATTGTCCAACGTTAGACTTGCATAGTAGATGGATCGAGAACAATTTTCCCTCTTTTGACCGAGAACAACCCCAACCGCAAAGTCGCTTGCATCACACATTAGCTCAAATGGTTGACTCAATGCTGGGGCGATTTAGTATAGGTGCGGTCACCAATGCTGTCTTCAATGTTTCGAACGCCTGCAAACATTCATTGGAAAAAATGAAAGCAACATCTTTTTCTAGCAATTGGCTTAAGGGCTTAGAAATTTTAGAAAAGTCACGGATAAACCTTCTGTAAAATCCGGCATGGCCCAAGAAGCTCCGAATGGCTTTCTCGTTTGTAGGAGGTGGTAACTTCTCAATTGCTACAATCTTTGCCCGATCAACTTCCAAACCTGCGGAAGAGACTCGATGACCAAGTACAATGCCATCGCGTACCATAAAATGGCACTTTTCCCAATTTAGTACTAGATTGGTCTCTTCACATCGCTGCAAAACTAGGGAAAGATTGTGAAGACAATTATCAAAAGAATCACCAAACACAGAGAAATCGTCCATAAACACCTCCATAACTTTTTCAATAAGATCGTGAAATATAGCCATCATACAACGTTGGAAAGTGGCGGCGCATTACATAAACCAAATGACATGCGATTTAAATGCAAATGTGCCATACGGACATGTAAATGTTGTTTTCTCTTGGTCTTCCTAGGCAATCATGATTTGATTGTACCGGAATAACCATCTAAAAAGCAATAATAATCATAACCTGCAAGACGATCCAACATCATATCGATAAAGGGGAGGGGCGTGATCTTTTCGAGTGGCATCATTAAGTTTTCTATAATCAATACATATTCTCCACCCGGTAACAATTCTAATAGCAATTTGTTCCTTATTCTCATTAGTCACCATCATTACCCCCCCTTTTTTAAGCACCACTTGTACTTAGGACTCACCCATGAACTATCGGATATCGCATAAATGATCCCGCATCCAACCATTTCAACACTTCCTTCCTAACCACATCTTGCATGATAGGGTTTAGTCGTCTTTGGTTTTGCACGATGGTTTATAAACATCTTCCATCCGAATTTTATGCATCACAATGGATGGACTTATGCCTTTTAAATCGATTATAGACCATCCTAGTGCCGACTTATGTTTTCGTAAAACCCTTAACAATGATTTATCAAGTTGAGTAGGAGTGAGAAAAAGATGAAACGATTACGGATTTGCATTATTTTCCCCAAGGAATGCATATTTGAGGTGTTCGAGGTAATTGCTTGAGTTAGGTCGGTGTTGCTAATTCAGGGTCATGCACGGGCTGCCCATGCGCCGGCGCACGACGCTGTGTGCTCTTGAGAGGCTCGTCCCTCGGCATCACGCACGGGTTGCACGTGCGTGGACGCATGGGTGGTGCGTTCTGCAAGTTTGGCTTCATTATTTCCGGCTTTGTGTTCTTGCCTCTTGCGCTCTTAGGTAGTTCCCCGCATATGATCTAAGGCACAAACATAGTCGTACAAATCTTGGTTATCAAAATCAAGTACATCACTCGACATTGAGCACGAGTGGGTTAGACCAAATTCCAAATCATCTGTAGACAATGTATGATCAACATAATCCTCAATGCATGAACTAACTATATCCAAAAATTACAATTCTCCACCGAATCATGAAATTTCATTGCCATATAGAAAATAAAACATGCTCATCATTAACACGTAATGTGAGCTCCCTTTTTGCACATCTATTAAGGCTTTACCCGTGGCTAGGAAAGGTCGTCAAGTATCGTGGAACATCTTGATCTTCTTCCATATCCAAAACCAAGAAATCCACGGGAATATAAATTTATCAACTTTTACCAATACGTCTTCAATAATTTTCCTTGGATACATAAGTGATCGATCCGCAAGTTGCAATGTCACCGTAGTTTGGTTTCACGTCGCCTAATCCAAGTTTCACGAAAATGGACAAAGGCATCAAATTAATACTTGCCCCCAAATCACATAACGCTTTATTAAAGAAATTACCACCAATAGCACAAGGGGATAGTGAAACTCCCCGGATCTTTCGATTTTGTAGTAGCTTTCTTTGGATAATCACACTACATTCTTCCGTCAAATTCACCATTTCAAAGCTTGTCATCCTCCGCTTTTTTGACATAACATCCTTAAGAAATTTCGCATAGTTCGGCATCTGTTCTGTTCTAGTGCGTGCAAAAGGAATGTTAATGTGCAATTTCTTAAATATATCAAGGAATTTGGCAAATTGATCATCAAGCTTTTTCTTTTGAAATCTTTGAGGAAAGTGAAGAGATATAGGCAACTTAGATATATTCGAGTTAGATGATGATTTTAGCTTCTCAGCCCCTGTTTGTTCCGCCTCTTTGTTCTCTTCTTTCCTATTTTCTTCAATATCATCCTTCATCACGGATTCTCCCGCTTCCGGCCTCGATGCTTCATCCGAAGGTTTGATTCCCAGATTTTCTTTAGGCCCCTCATATTCCGTACCGCTTCGTAAACGAATAGCCTTGCATTGTTCCTTAGGATTCATTTCCGTATTACTTGGAAATTGACCCTTGTGATGTTGACCACCCACAATTGTAGCCAATTGACCCATTTGAGTCTCAGTTCTTTATCGAGCTTGTCACTTGTTGTTCTATCTTATCCATCCGAGAGTCTTGCTTAGTGAGGCGGCTCCTCGTATCATTCATGAAAGCATTAGATTGATTTATGAAAGAGGTGAGTGCATCTTCCAACGACGATTTGCCTTCCCCATTTTCGCCTCCACTTGAAGCATCAAATCCGTGGAGGTTGTAACACATTCTTTGTATTTGCGTAGGAAACATTTTCATGATTTCTCAACCCCGGATGGTAGTGCGTTGGGTTTGAATTATTCCTAAATTGTTGAAATTCCGGTTATTCACATAATTTACCTCTTCCATCGGATATAGAAGAGCTTCACTACCCATGCTTGTGCTTGCTTCTCGCCCCTTCGTAAATACACTCAATTGAGTTGTCAAAGCCGCTACTTGTGCCGTCGAATGTTTTAATTGGAGTGCGAATCCGAGATTTCGCTACTCGTTGTACATTGGATCTTTCAGATGGCCATTTAAAACTGTTCATGGCCATTTCCTCGAGAAGGTTCAAGGCATCTTGTGGAAACCTTGCCAACAATGCTCCTCCCGCGGCATCCACAAAGGCCCTCGTCTGTCCCATTAAACCATTGTAGAAGAAACATAACTGATCCTCCGGAAACCCATGTTGTGGGCATCTACGTAACAAATCCCGAAACCTTTCCCAAGCCTCGTACAAAGGCTCAACGAGTCGAACTATCGGAATTGAGTGATCTCGCTTTTGAAATGCAAAGTTTTGCTCGGTGGAAATAATTTAAACAAGAACTTTTGCCTCGGTTCGTCCCATGTGCTTACACCGCCTTGCGTCAAAGTACCCAACCAATTTCTCGCCTTATCCCGTAAAGAGAATGGGAACAGGCACAATCTTATGGTGTCATCATCCGAGACTCCGTTCATTTTGATCGTATTGCATATTTGGATAAAATGTGCAAGGTGAGAGTTAGGATCTTGATTGTGAACCCCCAAACCGATTCTGTTTGCACCATATTGATCGATGCGGTTTGAGCTCGAAGTTGTTGGCATTGATAGGAATATGGGCAATACCACCGTAATTACGATTCGTTTGTGGTCGAAAGTAATCACGAATGGCTTCTTTGTTGAACCGTATCGGTAACTCGTTTCCACCATTGTTTGCGGTTTTGGTAACTCATTCAAATCCCCATTATTGGATTGTGTTGTCTTTCACCCGTCTAGTGGTAGCACCGATTCTCCTCGAAAGCCTCAACTTCCAAGATGAGCGGTATTAAGTCCCCGCCTGAGCGCGTGTTCATGCACTACCTGGACCAAACTAAAAGAAACAAGTCAAATAATGAAGAATTAAAGTGAATCCAAAATGTAAAAATAAAATTGTCTAAATTAAAATTAATTCTATCTATCGCAATATTAGCACCAAAAATTGTATTATTCCCAACGGCGCCAAAAACTTGTTCGCCTTATTTTTAGCTTCACCGCAAGTGTACGGTGTAGTTTATAGAATATGGTAAGCAAGGTCGTATCCACGGAGACTATAAATTAGTGCGCTAAGTATTGAACCAAGATAATCTTATTTTTATTTAGACGATCGAAATTTGATGATTGTTGTATTGAGATTAAGACAATTTAAAACACTAAAACACAAGATTAAGATAATACAAATGATAGAAGTATCAAGATAATGAAATGGATTTCGAGTTAAGGTTTCGATTAATAACACTCTTGTTGTCGGTTTAATCAAGTCATGTTATTATCAATATTCCTATAAGACGATCACAAAGCTATTTTATCCTCCCTCTCGAGATGCATATAAAACGTAGATTGAAATACTTATGCTAGCATCTCTACTCAACATGAAGCATTCAACTCCCAAAAGTTTAAAAGATCAAATGTCCTCACAAATATTTACAAACCTCTCGATTCATGCAAATATTTGTGTCGAGTATTCAAGATCTAATATTGAAACTCATCTCTCGAATTATGAATCAATATATCAAACAAGTTAAATCATTGATCAAGTGATAAAAATAAGCTCAAAATACTCAAATAGGCTTCAAGATAATAACTTTAACTAAGATTAAAACATCAAACAAGAGTTCATTAATCTACTTCCAAAACCCTAAATCTCTAGAGTTTAGCTACACATGATTAAACAACTTATAAACAAAGTGTTCAAAGCCATTACAAATGAAGATGAAAGATTGAAACTAAAAGAGAAGCAAGAAAAACTTAGGAACGCCGACAATCTCTCGATATATCTCCGTTCTTCAAGCTCGATGCAACCCGATTGTCTCCTTGATATCTCCTTCTAAGAGTTGACCCTTGTCTTGTGTTGTAGATCCCAAAAATGCGAAATATCCTTGTGTGCGCCCCAAAAAGCCTTTTTATACCCACCATCAAGTTTAGGGCTTAATGTTTGCAGTTATGGGATTCAGTAGCGACGCACGGGTGGTGCGTCGGAGCACGGAGTTACCCGTGCGCCACCTGCTTGGAATAATTCAACTCTGTAGGGCGCACGGGTGGTGCGTCGGAGCACGACTACCCGTGCGCCACCCCTGAAATCGATCATCCTCTCAGTAGGGCCACGGGTCATGCATCGATGCATGGGCTACCCGTGCACCATCTTTCAGACTCGATTATCTTTATACAAGGGTGCACGGGTGGTGTCGAGGCACGCCCAACCCGTGTGCCCCTTGTATTTTCCGTACGCTCAATTTTCGCTCTTTTAGGCTTGGTTTTCGTATACCCACTCAATTCTCCGTGTTTCCACTTTGCTATCCTCGTATCCGTATTCAATTTGCTTTAAATATCATGAAATTCCTACAAAATAAGCAAAGTGTAATATCTTTTCCACAAGGAGTGAATATGTAACATTTAACGCAGTATGTGCATGTTTACCCATCATTATAGCTAGAAATACGCCTCAAAATACATGCAAAACTCACACCACGGTAGGTTACCATTTAGGTTATGTAATGCACCGCAACATTTCAAAGATGTATGATGGCGGTATTCCATGGAATGATTGAAAACATCATGGAAGTTTTCATGGATGATTTTTCAATTTTTGGTAGTTCGTTTGATCATTGCTTGCATAATCCAACCCTTGTTTTGTAGAGATACGAGGAGACGAACTTAGTATTAAACTGGGAAAAATGCCATTTTATGGTAAGGGATGACATTGTACTCGGTCATCGTGTTTCTTCCATAGGTTTGGAAGTCGACCGAGCAAAGGTGGTGGCAATTGAAAAACTTCCACCCCCAAAGAACGAGAAAGCAGTAAAGAGCTTTTTGGGACATGCGGGTTTCTATAGACACTTTATTAGAGATTTCTCAAAAATAACCAAACCCCTTTCCCACTTACTTGAAATAGATGTACCTTTTGCTTTCACCCCTGATTGTTTACAGGCATTTGAAACACTGAAGAAGGCTCTGGTGACTGCACGAATTTTGATCACACCGGATTAGAGTCAACCATTCGAGATAATGTACGATGCAAGCGACTATACAGTAGGGACCGTGCTGGGATAAAAACGCGAAAAAATGTTTCGTATTATTTACTACGCAAGTCGAACATCGGATCGGCACAACAAAATTACACCACAACTGAAAAAAGCTATCTAGCGAGTGGTGTTTGCATTTGACAAGCTTCGGGCTTACTTGATTGGAACAAAGACAATAGTCCATACGGACCATGCTGATCAAATATCTATTTGCAAAGAAAGATGCCAAACCTAGGCTCATTCGATGGATACTCTTGCTATAAGAGTTTGATATCAAAATTCGGGATAGAAAAAGGTGTGAAAACATGGTAGCTGATCATTTCTCGGGACTTGAACAAACAACTGAGGAAAATGCAAAGGCACAATAATTAAAGAAATTAATCCTAACGGCCGAAAACGACCATCCCCCGTGCGATAATATTGTCAATTATTTAGTAAGTGGCGATTTACCACTAGATATCACATATCATGCTAAGAAGAAATTTCTTCATGATGTGAG
This sequence comes from Rehmannia glutinosa, assembly GCA_016081115.2. Lineage (NCBI taxonomy): Eukaryota > Viridiplantae > Streptophyta > Magnoliopsida > Lamiales > Orobanchaceae > Rehmannia > Rehmannia glutinosa. The sequence goes on along the minus strand of JABTTQ020003270.1, from coordinate 728,823 downwards.
ATATTTTCTCATGGGACGAACCTCTATTATATAATTTTTAAAAGATGTGCGATTCGATTATTAAAAGATGCGTACCTCAAGAAGAATGGGCAAGCATTCGTGCGAGCAATGCCTTTCATCACGATGTGGGGGCCACTTCGGGCGGCCACATTGCGGCTAAGGTATTACAATCTGGTTTCTTTTGGCCTTATATTTTCTTAGATTGCTATAAGTTAGTTTTGCGGTGTGATAGGTGTCAACGTATGGGAAATATTTCAAGGCGACACGAGATGCCATTAACTCTAATAATGGAAGTGGAATTATTCGACGTTTGGGGTATAGACTTCATGGGACCATTTCCGATCAAATGGGTACTTATACATTCTTCTTTGCGATGGATTATGTATCCAAATGGGTAGAAGTTATCCCTACTAAAACAAATGATGCGAGAATAGTGTTAAAATTTTTGCAAATGAATATTTTCACTAGGTTTGGCACACCACGAGCCCTAATTAGTGATGGAGGGTGGCACTTCGCAATAAGTTGTTCAATAATATGATGGAGAAATACGGAGTAAAACATCGTGTGGCCGATGCTACCATCCACGATCAAATGGGCTAGTCGAGATATCCAATAGAAAAATTAAGCGGATCTTAGAAAAAACGGTTAGCATAAATTGAAAAGATTGGGCTTTAAAGCTTGATGATATTTTATGGGCTTATCATACGACATACAAAATACCTATGGATATGTCCCGTATCGATTAGTTTTGGGAAATCATGTCACCTCCGGTGGAATTAGAACATAAAATATTTTGGGTAGTGAAAAGCTTAACCCGACATGACTACGATCGAAAAGAGAAAACCGCAAATAAGCGAACTAGAAGAATTCCGTCAAGATGCATACAAAAATGCCCAAATCTATAAAGATCGAACAAAGAGATGGCATGACAAAAAGATTCTAAGACAAGAATTCCTACCCGGGCAAGTAGTCTTGTTATACAACTCGAGATTGAGATTATTCCCGGGTAAGCTTAAATCAAGGTGTTACGGTCCTTCGTAATCAAAAAGGTGCAATCACTAGGAGGAGCCATTGAATTATTAGCAAAGAATGGTCGAACCTTCATCGTAAATGGCAAAGAATTAAACACTACTATGGGCGAAACTCCACAAGAAATTTTGACCATCTTCTTGGTGTGAACAATGATCGATGGTACTTATTACGCATTCATCTTTCTTTTGATAATTTCCTCATATGTTCGGGACTAAGCATATTTTAAGTTTGGGGGATTTTCAAGAATGCGTATTTCGATTACTTTCTTGCATTTTGCACTTGAATTTAGGACTGCATGTAGAGTAAAGTATAAAATTTTTGAAACAAAAAAATCAATTTTTGGTTTATTTTTGTTTTATTGTTTTAGAACGTTCTGCTTTAGCACATTTAATTGCTTTTGTGTGTGGTTTTGATTCGGTTTTACGCCCAACTCTCGTATGATTTTACTATGAATATTTTATAGCATGGGATAACATACTTATGGGAATAATGTAATAAATTGTTAGGAGGAAAGTTATTTATTTGTTTGGCATTATTAAGAAAATTGGGTATTTGAGCATGTTGCGAAAGATAAGCTGTGAGCTTTTGTGCATTAAACTGCTTTATATTATGCGGACTTATTTTTCTTGAGTGTGTCATTCATGATTGATAGAACTCTAGCCTTTCTCTCCTGTATCTTCATTGAAGCCATGTGTGTGCAATTTTTGAAAATGATCTAAAACCATCTTTGTTTTAGCCTACTTAACCTAAAAAGCCTACCTATGAACTCATGATTCCCTAGTTAGCCAATTTTGAGCCACACCGATCTTTAAAATTTAAACATATTTTTATCCCTGAAAATTTCTTGAGCTTATAAAAAATGAACAAGTTTGGGGAGAAGTGGCGAAAATTTATGGAAAAAGAGAAGAAATTGTTTGATACATGTTTTTATCTTAATTTTGATGATTTTATTTTGTCACCAAAACAATGCTTTTAAAGGTTGTCCAAATACTCCTAAATGATTTAAAATGGTTTTAATATTTTCCGGAGTATTTCCTCAAGTTTATTTTTTGGACAACACTTTTAATGATTTTATATCAATGGATTTTTTCACTCCTAAACAAGGTTCCTAAATGTTGTCCTAATACTCCCGATCGGTTTAAAATGTTTTTACTAAATTTTAGGAGTATTTCTTGAGTTTTATTTTCGACAAAAAATTGGACAATATTTACGTCTCGTGGTCGACCGGTGCCCCATAGGGCAACCCGCATCAAGATGTTTTTAGAAGCAGAAAATGAGACGGAAGGAAAAACAAGCGGTCGGCCGTCGCTCACAGGCGTCGGCCGGTCCCGACGGCCGCCCAGTGCGGCCCAAATACCTGCAAGTGTGTTTGAAATGAACACTTGATCTTTGCAAAATCCATGAGGGGACCGGTTGGGGTGATGGTCGGCCGGTCGAGGTAGGCGTCGGCCGGTCGCCTGTGTTATTTTCTTTGTGTATTTTTCAACGTCTATTTACGTGCGACCGGTCCGCTCTATCTTTTGAATGACAAATTTCGACCGTTTGATAAGCGGACACATTTCCTTAAATTGTGGGATTGATTTCTAACACTATATTCTTGATTTTAATTGTATTTTTCTGTAGATTTTCAATCCCCAAGAGGAGCTTATGCTTGATCAATCATCTCCTATAAATAGAGGAAGTTTTGGAGCAACCTATATAACAATTGAGATACAACACAACAAGATACACTTCAAGCAAACACTTGGTCTTTCATTGTTATTATTCTTGTTGTAAAATTGCCTAGCTTATCACTTTCACATCTTTGAGGTCTAGGCTATTCTTGATTACACTTTGCACTCAAATTGTAATATTCATTATTGAGTTGTAATCTTGATTTTTGTTATCATTCAAACACAAGATATCCTTGTGAGTGTTCTTGTGGTAAGAGCACACTTGGATGATCTAGGTGATAGGTACAAGAAGATTGTGGTAATCTTCTTATTGAGGTGTTGAAGAATTTGGTATTCTTCAAGGTTGAAGATTGTGGTAATCTTCACAAGGTGCCGTTGAAGGAAGATTGTGGTAATCTTCAAAGGGAGATTGTGGTAATCTCCAAAGGTGGTGTTGAAGAAGAGTGTGGTGCTCTTCAAGGTGTTGTAAGTTGAATTTGTATTAATTTTGGTAATTAATAAAATTCTTTTTCTTTGAAATCCATCCCGGATATCTTTGGGGTGGTAGAGGATTAGGCCCTAGGTGGGTTGAACCTCTTTAAATCGACGTGTGTTGTTTACATTCCGAACCTTTATTATTTTGTTTGAGCATTCGATTGTTAAAAGAGGGCGAAATCGAAAAGATGGAGATAATCTATTCACCCCCTCTAGATTATCGTGGCCGCTTGGACTTACAAGTGGTATCAAAGCCAAACTCTTTGGCAAGCTCGTTTCACATCACGAGTGAAGAGAAACGATCGATCGGCTGACTCTGAACGAAGCTCATCTATCCGGCACCTCCACCACCAAGCCACCACTATTTGATTCCAAGAATTTTAATTTTTGGAAAGAAAGAATGGAATGCTATCTACAAGGTTGCGGGTTCGACATTTGGAACACCGTCATTAATGGAGAATCCATTCCGACGAAAGATACACCATACACCTCAAAAGGCTTCAAAAGCTCAATGATGAAGAAAAGAAAATCATCTCCTTAAACGGTAAGGCTTTAAATATTTTGTATTGTTCATTTACTAATTTAGAATATGAACATATTGTAGGAATAAAGTCGGCACATGAAGTATGGAAAAATTAGAAGCCATCTATGGAGTATTTGCAAATGAAAGGAGTCAAACAAAAGCATCTACTTCCAATTATGAAGAAGTTGAATATTGTTTTATGGGCATCAATGAAGAAAATGAGGTATGTCTTAAACCCTCTACTTCCTATGATATTGTCATTCAAAATGATTATAGTGATTTACAAAATGATTATGATGAACTTCAAAATGAATTCCATAGCTTACTTGTTAGATACAAAAATTTGAAAAAGGAATTCAATATTTTGAAAAATGATAAGGATAGTTTATTTACTTCTTATGAATCACTATCATGTGCTCACACCACCACACTTGACAAGGTTAGAAACCTTGAAAAAGAAAATAGTACTCTTGTTGAGAATATTGATTGCATGAAAAAGGATTTATTAAAATCCAACTTGAGTACCATAAAATGTCCAATATCGTTGATATTCATAATTGTGATAAAGGACTTGATCATAAGCCTAATGTTGTTAATCATATGAAAAAGGATCAAGTCACTATGCATATTGGTCATTATGCTCCTAGAATTATTACTTGTTTTTATTGTGGCAAAAAGGGTCATAAGGCTAATTCTTGTCGGGCTAGAAATAGCTCTAAATATTGTTGGAGACCTAAAAGTCTCAAAGCTAATCTTAAAGGACCCAAACACATGAGGTACCACAAAACAATGTGCTATTAGGTACCCGGCAAAGCAAAAATCGGAGAAAATTCATGCCACCAAGAAAACATCAAATGAACGCGTTTCATTTGATCAAAGAAGGAGAAACTACTCTCAACAAAGCCAATTTCAAGAAGAGCGTATAATCAAAAATGGGAAGAACACAATCCTTGGAAATGGCAAAGACATCATCAACAAGATGATTTTCAAAGAAGAAGAAACCATCAACCATGGGAAGGTAACCAAACTTGGAAATGGAGAAGTCATCATCAACAAAATGACTTCTCAATGGGAAGATATCATCAACAATGGGAAAGACACAACCCATGGAAACGCGTAATTGGTAAACCGTATCTCCCGTTTGTATATGCATTTTATTTTTAAATCTATGCATACTTTTAATTGTGTCTTAATTGCAAAATGAATCTTCAAGTATTTATTTATAGGTCTCTTATATATTTATGAGTTTCAAAATTTTTAAAAAAAAGAGACCTTGCATGATTTTCTAAAACTCTTGAGCATTTTATTAGACTTATGTGGCTTATTATCTCTTATGAAATCTTATAACATAAGCTCTTTTTGATATCTCATATTACTTGCCTACACTTGTATTTTCTATGCAAATGTTGTCTAAGAATTGTGTAGGATACATATCTCATACTCATTGGCTATTACGTCATCAAGTTTCTTAAACCATCGAGGTATGTCTACTCGTATTTTTCTTTAAACTCGATTTTATGCTCTTGCACATATCTTTCAAGATATTTCATTTTAACCCCTTAAGTGCCCCCAAATGATTTTTGGCAAATACTTTCTTTAAAAGGGGCACTACTTGTTAAGTCTCGATTTTCCCGAATATATGTTTTCCAGAAATCCATATTTGTTGGATATAGTCCAAAATTATATTTTGCTAAGTTTTAAAACTTTTGGGGTGAAAAATCGAATTTTGGAAAACTCGGGAGTAAGAAAAATCACCTGGGGCGGTCATAGCGGGCGACGGTCGCCACGCACCTCGACCGGCGCCCCATACCTCGACCGTCGCCCCTGGCCAATTTTTCGGGTTTTAAACTTTACTGTCTTCGTTTCAAAAGACCTTGAGATAAAATTCTCAAAACCCTTGTTCAGCATTTCACCCCTTTTCTTTAAAATCTTCAATTCTTCATCTTTTTCACGATTCTTGTTGCTAATCTTCTTATTTTCACAAGAATCTTACATATATAGCTCCTCCAAGAAATTTCACCGATCAAAATCCCACTTCTAAGAGAAGAAAGGGGCGGAGAGGGTACTTGAGAAATCGAGACGAAGCCGAACAAATGGATATTCGAGCCGCTCAAAGAAACGTGGCTCAAGAAGGTGATGATGTTCAAAATCCCATTCTCTCTCGGGCCCAAATTACCGAGCTTGCGGAACAATTTCGCTCGAAAATTGCCGTTGGGCGAAAGGTAAAAATCTCTTGTTACTCAAGCTCCAAATTCTCGCAATGCTCTTAATTTCATCAATAAGTATGCGGAATGGTACTATGAGGATTCGGGGATGGGAGGAAAATCTATTGCTCGGACTAAAATGTGTCGTTTTAGTTCATTTACAAATGAGTATCCTTCATAAGAGGATTTTTGAGGAGCAAGGTTGGATGTATTTATGGGAGCATGCTTATGTGTTGTATGATGATGATATTATCCAACTCTTTTATGCCAATATGTGGGTCGAATATGATAATGATAGAAAGCCGATTGCCGTTAATTAAACTTATAAAGGGTCGTCATTTTAGATGGACTCCCAATGATATTTGCCGGCTTTTACATGTTAGAGAAGGTGGTTGGGATTATTTCTCTTGTGGGACTTGGAATGATGAAATGTTGGGGGTGTCGATGAAAGAAGTTAAGACGTATTTGGGAGTATGGCCAAAGTATTCTTTGTTGGCAATGACACTTGAGCATCGCATTTTATCGGTCATTGTCGCATATTGCATTTGTGGTAAGTCGGAAAGATGCCTAGCAATATGGATTATTTTTTTGACTTATAAGATTGCTATGAGGGAACCACTTAACTTTGGTGCCATACTTATTCAATGTCTAATCGAGTCCATTACTCAAGGTAATAAGAAGTTGGTTATGGGAAATTGGATTTGTAAACTTCTTATTCAATCGGGACTACCTTCGTCGAGTGTAACTCGGAGGTATTTCAAAACGACTTTGACATTGATAACATCACCCAAATGGTCACTATGCGCAAGAACATGGAAATCCGACCAACCAAAATGGCGAGAGGAAGAGGTCAAGAGTCTCCCGATCCTAATGACTTCTTTGATGACATCGAGGCCGCAAGATTGGCGGAAGAGGGCGAACCGAGCAATCCGGAGGGTAATATCGGTGCTCAACCGCCCCGGAGGTATACTCAAGCCGAATTTGATGAGATGAGGGCTTTTCATGAGACGAGGTATGAGGCTTTGGAGCAAAAGACCTCCAAAATGCAAAAAGTCTATCGGCAAGTTAAAGAAATTCATCAAGGACTTAATTCCCGGATCTTGCTTCTCCTCGGATGAGGAATGATGTTACCCCACCCCTTTACTTTCTAGCATTTTCATTTAAGTTGCTTTGTACTTTTATGAACTTTTGTAAAACTCATTTGTACTAATGATATTTGCTTGTTTTCTTAAAGGGTTAAAATTGCAAGTTGTTAATGACTTGTGAATGATCATGACTTTGATGGAGTATTTGATGGTAAAAATACTCTAAAGCATTGTTTGATAATTGGTATGAAGTACTTGATGGTAAAAGTGCTTCTTCTATTGCTTTGTTCATTATGCTTAGTTGGATATGTTGGGACATTTGATACATGTATTGTTGAAAGCATGACTTATTACTTGTTGGATGCTCTAATTTTTGGTATTTGTAATGCCTTGATCATTCTTAGCTTATCTCAATTGGGTTGAACCCTTGAGAATCTATTTTAAGCCTCTTATTTGTTGAACAAATTGTTGCATATGGTGCATATGATTTTTTTTTTTAGATTTGGAATGAGGTTGATTGATGATATGAAAATTTTTGGCTTGAACCATTTACAATTGTTATATACAACCTCTTCTATTTTTAAAACACACAAGGTGTTTGTTAAAATGTCGCAATGAAACTTTCAACTTCTACATGATTCTCTTGCTTCAAAATGTCTTAAAATCTTTTTGAAATCATGTTTTTAGCTTACTAATAAGCTCATGGATCTTTTATGTTTCAATTCTCCAATTTTCCTTGGATTATTATGCCTTAATTGCTCAACTGTTATTAAATCGTTCCTTTGGCGCTTTGATATTATTGTATGGTGTTTTCACCATCCTAACATTCTTTTTGATGATTCCAAAGGGGAGAAACAGGATATTGGCTCATTAGCTCAAAGTAGCTAATAAAAGCTTGTCATAAAAGCTATAAGCTATGGCTCATAAAAGCCATAAGTTGTGATTCGTTCTTAGTCAATTGTTGCTTGATGGACTTATATTATTGTTTAATGTTGTTTGGTGACAGGGGAGCTTATAAGCTCTTGAACAAATTGTAAAAGCTAAAGCTTTTAGCTTATGGATTATTGCTCTTACATTATTCTTGATGTGCTTGTTGATAGGAGAGCTTGTGCTTATTATTGAAAAATATTTACTCCATACTTGGTTGCTTTAATATTTTTGGAAATTTTGTTGCTTCCAAACGGTCAAATGTTTTTACCGGAAAATCTTTTCTAAAATTGCTCTCTTAGTTTGTGTAAAAATTGTTTTGGTTTGTAATCATCAAAAAGGGGAGATTGTTTGATACATGTTTTTATCTTAATTTTGATGATTTTATTTTGTCACCAAAACAATGCTTTTAAAGGTTGTCCAAATACTCCTAAATGATTTAAAATGGTTTTAATATTTTTAGGAGTATTTCCTCAAGTTTATTTTTGGACAACACTTTTAATGATTTTATATCAATGGATTTTTCACTCCTAAACAAGGTTCCTAAATGTTGTCCTAATACTCCCGATCGGTTTAAAATGTTTTTACTAAATTTTAGGAGTATTTCTTGAGTTTTATTTTTCGACAAAAAATTGGACAATATTTACTGTCGTGGTCGTCGAATTAATGCTATAGGGCAACCCGTACTGAAGATGTTTTTAGAAGCAGAAAATGAGACGGAAGGAAAAACAAGCGAGGTCGGCCGTGCCGCTTTGTCGGACCGGTCGGTCGGCCGGTCGCCCGAGTGCGGCCGTGCACAGTGTGTTTGAAACGAGAACAACTTGATCTTTGCAAAATCCATGAGGGGGACCGGTTGGGGTGATGGTCGGCCGGTCGAGGTAGACGCGTCGGCCGGTCCTGTGTTATTTTGTCTTTGTGTATTTTTCCAACGTCTATTTACGTGCGACCGGTCGCCCTATCTTTTGACAGCAAATTTCTGACCGTTTGACAGCAGACACATTTCCTTAAATTGTGGGATTGATTTCTAACAGCTATATTCTTGATTTTAATTGTATTTTTCTGTAGATTTTCAATCCCCAAGAGGAGCCTATGCTTGATCAATCATCTCCTATAAATAGAGGAAGTTTTGGAGCAACCAATATAACAATTGAGATACAACACAACAAGATACACTTCAAGCAAACACTTGGTCCTTCATTGTTATTATTCTTGTTGTAAAATTGCCTAGCTTATCACTTTCACATCTTTGAGGTCTAGGCTATTCTTGATTACACTTTGCACTCAAATTGTAATATTCATTATTGAGTTGTAATCTTGATTTTTGTTATCATTCAAACACAAGATATCCTTGTGAGTGTTCTTGTGGTAAGAGCACACTTGGATGATCTAGGTGATAGGTACAAGAAGATTGTGGTAATCTTCTTATTGAGGTGTTGAAGAATTTGGTATTCTTCAAGGTTGAAGATTGTGGTAATCTTCACAAGGTGCCGTTGAAGGAAGATTGTGGTAATCTTCAAAGGGAGATTGTGGTAATCTCCAAAGGTGGTGTTGAAGAAGAGTGTGGTGCTCTTCAAGGTGTTGTAAGTTGAATTTGTATTAATTTTGGTAATTAATAAAATTCTTTTTCTTTTGAAATCCATCCGGATATCTTTGGGGTGGTAGAGGATTAGGCCCTAGGTGGGTTGAACCTCTTTAAATCGGCGTGTGTTGTTTACATTCCGCACCTTTATTATTTTGTTTGAGCATTCGATTGTTAAAAGAGGGCGAAATCGAAAAGATGGAGATAATCTATTCACCCCCTCTAGATTATCGTAGCAGCTTGACTTACAAAATTGGCAAAAAAAAAGAGGGATGAGCAATATCTGGGTAAATGAAAAAAATATACATATATATACATGAAGCTCGAAAAAGAAAGAAAATTTCTGAAAAATTACATAGAGAAAATCGAGCAAAGCAAAAGAAAAAAAGAGCTTGAGGCTAAAGAAAAAAATAAAGAAGGCAAAAAGGCATAAGAATGAAAAATGAGAAATAAGGGTGGAATTGAGTTGAGAAGGAAAAGCGATATTATGTTGAAATTGGGTTGGTGAATTGCAAGTCCGAGTAATTAAATCTATTCGCTCAAGTCAAGTCACGTAATCCAAAATTTTCCTACCCTTACCAAAAGCCTACATTACAACCAAATGAAAAGTCCTTTTTAATTCTTAGATTATACACACAAAAGTGGTCGAGATGTTAGACGATTTGCAAGCCTATGTGATTCTACTTTCAAAATGAATTTGAGCGTAAACACGTACCATACACTTTTGAGAGTAGAGTGATCACTATTTACTTGTGAGTCGTGATGTCGATGCAGAGAGAATATTAAATTATTCTTTGAGTTTGTGAATAATGATTTCTTGATGATAAATTACATGGTTTATTTGAGTATGAAGTCAAATGTTATTTAATGTTCATAGTGTTCTTGGGTTTTCGTTCGTTTTACCCCTATTATTGTTTTTCTAAATTTGCTCGAGGGCGAGCAATGCTTTAAGTTTGAGGGATTTTGATGTGTGTAAAATATTATTGCCAAAAATATTTGGTTCATACAACTGCAAGTATACGATGTGTAGTTTATAGAATAATGGCAAACAAGGTCATATTCATCATTGATTGATATTCGAAACACTTAGGCTATAATAACATCATATTTCAATTTTATTGAAGAGACCGAAAATCAAGTTATTTTAACTAACTAAAATCAAAAATAAAGAAAAAAATAAAAATAAATTTTCAAACCCTACAAGTATTTTCACCATCTATAGGAGCAACCTTAGGCACATAATCTCAACATGCTTCTTCAATATTAAATGCAAATAAAGTTTTAAAAACCAATTCTTGTAATTCTATGGGTTCAATTCCTAAATTAGTTTATTCCCCATCACAGGCGATAAATAAATAGTTGATTAATAACAAGCTGTAGGTCTCCGATTCGTTACAATTAACCAAAAGATTTATGAATTGAATGACTCCCCACAAAGATTGTAGGTCTACCTAGGCTCATTACACCCATTTATGTTTGAATTCAAATCCGTCTTTGTTAAAACTCATCTCCGCAATTTTGCACTAACAAATATAATATGCAAATTATTGGCCTAATAAAAAGTAATTGTAAATAAGCACTCGAATTCATAAAATAGAAAGCATGAATTAATTAAGAAAATAAATAATCATATTTAACATGAATCTCTGATTTTGATTATGCCCCTAAGATCCGAACGATATGCCAAACATTGATTACAAACTCATAGACAAATTCGAATCAATATTGTGACATCGTTTAAGCACAACAAGAGTTCTTAGACATAAAAAAGAAAACCGCTTCTTGTCGGGATGGATTTTCCTTCCAAGCCCTCGAAGCTTTTGTGCTCCCTAGATGCGAAAGCCTCATGGTGTTCTTCGCGACCTAGCCTTTTGCTCTCAAAAGCTCTTCGATTCCTTCGTTCCTGTGTTATTTGATGTGTTCTCTCTGTATGAAGTGATGTATTTTCGCGCAAGCCTTGGGTCCCTTTTATAGATGCTTGGAGAGATCACTTGTAGAGTTGGAACGGGAAGCAAACTCAAAAACGTGTTGAAGCAGTCACACACGGCTGGCGGTGTGGTGTGTTCTTGACCCTCCTTCGCTGCAAATCCGTGTGAGATTACACGGCCATGTGGTGCGATGCTATCCTTTTCCACACGGTCGTGTGACTTCACATGGTCCGGCCATGTGGGCCTAATTAATCCTCTGTTTTGCCATTCTTCACACGGTTGTGTGGTTTCACACCGACATTTTCACAAGGCCATGTGACACCACACGGTCCCGCCGTGTGAAGTGTTTTTGTCCATTTTTTCGTTGTTTTGATCTTCTCTTCGCATTCAACAGATCTTATCACGGGCATTGTAATCGATATTTCTTCATTTTAAGCCGTTTCTGCAAGAATTACATGAGTCGCAGATGTCAATGCTCTTTTAAGGAAACCAAGTAAAAACATAGTAAATATGCGTGCAAATGCATCGATTATATATCATTTTAAGCCCCAAAATGCACGTATATTTTACACACATTAGCTCGCATGTTTTGAATCGGACCCACAAGTATGTAGGTCCCCATCCTTTATAAATGTTGGTGCCCCAAGGGCTCAAACCCATTACTTAAATTTGGACTATATAAAGTGAGCTCATTTTAACTTTATATCCTATGTGGGATGGAGAGACTCCATCCCCATATTTTTCGATTTCCATATTATTTTTCTAGTTTTATGTGGCCAATTTTTGCATTAATTTTTCATTAAGCGAAATTGATTTTGAAAAATTCCAAATGCTAATCTTATCTATGCACTTAGTAGAATTTGATTATCTATTTTATTTCCATTTCCCATGAATGGAAAACACTTTAATATTTGGTCAAATATAGGTCAAAACATATTTATCAAACCAAATTTTCAACAATATTAGTGTCTAGATAAAAATTATTCAAGTAATCATTCCTCCATATTTTTGGAATGGAAACTCTCATCTCTCTCTCTTTCATACACGTAGAAAAAAAGAAAAAGACTTTTACTTTTTTAATAAGTTGGAGGGATGGGATAAATTTAAAAGAAACTGAAAGATACCGAATTCGAACACCGGTCAACACTCTTACAAAGGGTGAGTGATACCACTTGAGCTACAAGCTCGTTATGAAAAGATTTTTACTTTAAAAATGCTAAAAATGATTATTTGAGCTCTCACATATCCAAATATCCTATTTAATTTAAGTTTTTCAACGTTAAATCAATTCAAAAGATTTATTCAATAAATTCGCCTTGTTTAAATAACAAATAAGGATGGTAATAGTGTGGGGCGGGGCGGGTTTCTAAAGACCCAAACCGCTTCTCCGAGCAGGCGAGCGAGCCACGTGGGTCACGAGTCGGACCCGGGTGACACGTCTTGACCGATCTAAATAAAATTAAATACTAAAAGAAAAATATACATTTATAATATATTTATAAATATTCTTTACAAAAGTTGTTATTATCAATTTATAAATGCTAAATATAATATTAATAGATAAAAAATATATTATAATATATATTATATATGCAAAAATATATATTAAATATATTAAAATGAATAAATTTGTTATGTGGGGCGGGCGGGATGGGTATCCGAGGGGGAAGTGATAACCCGTCCCGCCCGCCTCGCTAGGGCGAAGTGGGTGCCCGTAGATCGGGACAAAATTGGCATCCCTAATAACAAAGACTAAGATTGTAAACACTACGGTTATTAGGCCTCATTTCAAATTCCTTAAAACATGTGCGGATTTTTCTAAATTCATACATTATTTTCTTGATTTTGTGGTGGTCTTTGCTATATGTAATTACATATGGAGTCTATTAAATTTTGTTTAGGTGCTATCAAACAATCTAACATGTCAAAATTCATCGACGGATCCTAAACTCAAATCTAATGATACCTTTGAAATAATGATCGATGAAATTTCCGTAATATTCTAGGGCGGTGCCATTTTCATAAAATAAATGGTGTCATAGTATCACTAGGGCGATAGTGTAAATCAAGCGGCTACGATAATCAGAGGGGATGAATAGATTATCTCCATCTTTTCGATTACGCCTCTTTTTCGAATCGAATGCTCAAAGATAATAACAAAGGTGAGGAATGTAAATAGCACACGTCGATTTATAGTAGTTCAACCCACCTGGGGCCTAATCTACTACCATCCCAAGATATATCCAGGATGGATTTCATAAAGAAAAGATTTTATTAATTACCAAAATTAATACAACACCAACTTACAACACCTTGAAGAGCACCACACTCTTCTTCAACACCACCTTTGAGATTACCACAATCTCTCTTGAAGATTACCACAATCTCCAACGGCACCTTGTGAAGATTACCACAATCTTCAACCTTGAAGAATACCAAATTTTTCAACACCTCAACAAGAAGATTACCACAATCTTCTTACACCTAACACCTAGATCACCCAAGTGTGTTCTTACCACAAGAACACTCACAAGGATATCTTGTGTTGAATGATAACCCAAAATCAAGATTACAACTCGACAAAGAATATTACAAATATGAGTGCAAGTGTAATCAAGAAATAAACCTAGACCTCAAGGATGTGAAAGTGATAAGCTAGGCAAAATTACAATAAGAATAATGACAATGAAGAACAAGTGTTTGCTTGAAGTGTATCTTGTTGTATTGTATCTCAATGGTTATATTGATTGCTCCAAAACTTCCTCTATTTATAGGAGATGATTAATCAAGCATAGGCTCCTCTTGGGGATTGAAAATCTACGAGAAAAATACAATTAAAATCAAGAATATAGTCATTAGAAATCAATCCCACTTTTTAAGGAAAAGATGTCTGTTTGTCAAACGGTCGATTTTTCATTGTCAAAAGATAGAGCGACTTGGTCGCACAAAAATAGAGTTTGAAATAAACGTAACACAAATTTACAGGCGGCCGATCGACGTGAGCCGGTGTCGACCCCCACATCACCGGTCGACCATGCCCAAATGGAGAATCGGGGAGTTACTGTTTGATCTTTATACTTACAGTGCAGGCCGCACCACTGGCGGCCGTCGACTGACCGTCGGCCTTGAGTCGACTGCTCAATATTTACTCCGTCTCCTTTTCTTCCAAAATACATATTCAGTACGGTTGCCCTATAGAGCGACGAGGTTGTCCCTCAAAATAAAAGTGTTGTCCAATATTTTATCGAGAATAAACTCCAAGAAATACTCAGAAAAATAGTAAAAATATTTTGAACGATCGGAAGTTTTAGGACAACATTTAGAAACATATTTTGGATGTAAAAACACTTTGACATAAAATCATTAAAAGCATTGTCAAATTTAGTCGAAAATAAACATGAAGAAATACTCGGAAAAATATTGAAACCATTTGAAATCATATAGGAGAATTTGGACAACAATTAAAAACATTGTTTTGGTGTAAACATAAAATCATCAAAATTAAGATAAAAGCATGTATCAAACAATCTCCCCTTTTTGATGATTACAAACCAAAACAATTTTTAGAAATATTAGAAGGACAATTTTAAAAACAATTTTCCGGTAAAAAACATCTAACCGTTTGGAAGCAACCAAAATTTCCAAAATACATAAGCAACCAAGAAAGGGAGTAATTATATTCAATAATAGGCATGATAAGCACAAGCTCCCCTATCAACAAGCACATCAAGAATAATGTAAAAGCAATTAACCATAAGCCAAAATCTTAGCTTTTACATATTGTTCAAGTGCTTATAAGCTCCCCACATCAACAAAACATCATTAGACATGTATAAAAGTCCATCAAGTAATAATTGGACTAAATATAATTCACAACTTATGGCTTTTAAGAGCCATAGCTTATAGCTTTTATAACAAGCTTTTATTAGCTTCTTTGAGCTAATGAGCCATTAGACATGTATAAAAGTCCATCAAGCAAAAATTGGACTAAATATAATTCACAACTTATGGCTTTTAAGAGCCATAGCTTATAGCTTTTATAACAAGCTTTTATTAGCTTCTTTGAGCTAATGAGCTATTTTCCTGTTTCTCCCCTTTGGAATCATCAAAAATAATGTTAGGATGATAAAAACATCATACAAGTTTATCAAAGAGCTAATAATACGATTTATCAACCATTGAAAGAATTAAGCTTAGAATCCAAAAAAAAAAATGGTAGAGATGTATCATAAGAAAACCATAAGCTCATTTGTTAGCCAAAACCTGATCTCAATAACAATTTAAGACATTTAAAAATAAGAGAATCATGTAGGTGATGAGTTTTCATTGAAGCAATATATCGAACACTTGGCGGGCGTCAACGTTTAAAGAAGGTGTATATAGCCCTTGCAAAAAGAGTTTAAGCCAAGTTTTTCATATCATCACCCAAAAACGATTTTTCAACATTTGTCCATCAAATAAGAGGCTCAAAACAAAGTAAATTCTCAAGGGTTCGACCCAATTGAGATAATTTTAGCCAAAACAAGGATCAAGGCATTACCAATGCCATCAAGCAAAAATTAAGGATCCAACAAGTAATACATGTCAAGCATCAAACAATGCAAATTAGACATTACAAATGTTCCAAATAATCAAGACATCTCAAATGCATTTAAGCAAAAATTAAAAAGAAGCACTTTTACCATCAAGTACTTCATACCAACTATCAAATAATGCCAAACTATAATATTTTTACCATCAAATACTCCATCAATATCATGATCATCCACAAGCCATTTTCAACTTAACCCTTTCAAGAAATCAAGCAAATCCATTAGTGAAATATTGAGTTTTACAAGAAAGTTCATACAAAACATCATCAATAAGAGAAAATTCTAAGATAATAAAGGGGTGGGGACATCATTCTTCATCCGAAGAGAAGCAAGTTCCGGGAATAAGATCTTTGATGAATTTCTTCAACTTGCCGATTGATTTTTGCATTTTGGAGGTCTTTTGCTCCAAAGCCTCGTACCTAGCTTCATGAAATGTTCTTAGATCATCATACTTGGCTTGGGTGTACCTCTGGCGGTTGAGCACCGGTATTACCCTCCGGATTGCTCGGTTCTCCTTTCCTCCGCCAATCTCACCTCGGCATCATCAAAGAAATCGTTTGGATCCGGGGAATCTTGGCCTCTTCCTCTAGCCATTTTAGTAGGTCGGATGTCCATATTCTTGCGCATAGTGACCATTTGGGAGATGTTATCAATGTCAAAGTCATTTTGAAATACCTCCAATTACACTCCGACGCGAAGGTAGTCCCGATTGTATAAGAAGTTTACAAATCCAATTGCCCATAACAAACTTCTTATTTCCTTGAGTGATAGACTCAATTAGACATTGAATAAGAATGGCGCCAAAGTTAAGCGGTTTCCTTCTAGCAATCTTATAAGTCAAAAATAGTCCATGTTGCTAGGCATTTTACCCGCTTTTCCACAAATACGAGGGCGAAAATAACGAGATAAAATTCGGTGCTCAAGTGTCATCGCCAACAATGAATACTTTGGCCATACGCCCAAATAAATCTTAACTTCTCTCATAGACACCCCCAACATCTCATCATTCCAAATAGCACAAGAGAAAAAGTCCCAACCACCTTCTCTAACATGTAAAAGCCGACAAATTTGATTAGGAGTCCACTTAAAGTGACGACCTTTTACAAACGAATTTACCGCAATAGGCTTTCTATCATCATCATCATATTGCACCCACATATTTGCATAAAAATGTTGGATAATATCATCATCATACAAAACATATGCATGCTCCCATAAAAACATCCAACCTTGCTCCTCAAAGAATCCTCTAATAGTAGGATATTCATTAGTAAATGAATTAAAACGACATTTTAGTCTGAGCAATCGACTTTCCACCCATTCCCAAATCTTCATAGTACCACTCCGCATATTTATTGATGAAATTTAGAACATTATTCGAATGGGGAGCTAAAGATATAAAAGATTTCTTACTTTCGCCCAATGACAATTTTTGAGCGAAATTGTTCCGCGGAGCTCGGCAATTTGGGCCCGAGAGAGTATGGGATTTTGAATGTCATCACGTTCTTGAGCCACGTTCCTTTGTGCAGCTCGAATATCCCTTTGTTCGGCTTCGTCTTGCCAATTTCTCGAAGAACCCTCTCCATCCTTTCTTCTCTTGGAAGTGGGATTTTGATCGGTGGAATTTCTTGGAGGTGCCATATATGTAAGATTATTGCAAAAATAGGTGGATTAGCAACAAGAATCGTAAAGATTGATGAAGAATTGAAGGTTTTAAGAAAAAGGGGTAATTTCATTTCTTTGGGTCGAGGTTTGAGGATGAAGGGTTCTGTTTCAAAAATTGAAGGCAGACGATTTTATCTTGAAAAATTGCCCTGGGCGACCGGTCGAGGTATGGTGCGACCGGTCGACGTGCAGGGCGACCGGTCGCCCCTGCCTTGACCGTCCCAGTGCGATTTTTCATTCTCCAGGTTTTTTTAAAATTCGATTTTTCACCCCAAAAGTTTTAAAACCTTGCAAAAAAATTAATTTTGGACCAAGTCCAACAAAATACGGGTTTTGGAAAAACATATATTCGAGAAAATCGAGATTTAACGAGTAGTGCCTTTTTAAGAAAAATTTACAACATCATTTAGGGGCACTTAAGAGGTTGAAATGAAATATCTTGAAAGACATGTGCATAATCATAATATCGAGTTCTAAGAAAAATACGAGTGAACATACCTCAATGATTTAAGAAACTTGATGAAGAATTAGCCAATGATATGAGATATAACCAACACAATTCTTAAACAAATTTTGCACAAGATATAATAGCACAAGTGTAGGCAAGTAATAAGAGATAACACAAAAATTATGCTTATGCTATAAAAATCCATAAGAGTTTAAAAGCAACATGTAAGGTTTCTTTTTCAAGGGATTTTAAAAACACAAATATTTGTTGAGGACCTTAATTTTAAAATTATGAAAACTCATTTACAATATAGGCACAAATAAAAACATGCATAACAAAATAAAATGCATATTTAAATAGGGAGATACGGTTTACCAATTACGCGTTTCCATGGGTTGTGCCGTTCCCATTGTTGATGATATCTTCCCTTGAGAAGTCACTTTGATGATGATGGCTTCTTCGATTACTCCATTTCAAGGTTTGTTACCTTCCCATTGTTGATAGTCTCTTCTTCTTTGAAAATCATCTTGTTGATGATGTCTTTGTCATTTCAAGGATTGTGTTCTTCCCATTTTTGATTATATCCTCTTCTTGGAAATTGGCTTTGTTGAAAATGTTTTCTCCTTTGATAAAATGAATTGGTCATTTGATGTCTTCTTGGCGGTATGAATTTTCTCCGATTATTATTTCACGGGTACCTAATAAAACATTATTTTGTGGTACCCTCAAGTGCTTGAGTCCTTTAGGATTAGCTTTGAGACTTTTAGGTCTCCAACAATAATTAGAGCTATTTCTAGCCCGACAAGTATTTACCGTATGACCCTTTTTACCGCAATAAAAACAAGTAATAATTCTAGGAGCATAATGACCAACATGCTTAGAGACTTGATTCTTTTTCATATGATTGACAACATTAAGCTTATGATCAAGTTCTAGTTTCGAATTATCACAACAATCAACAATTTCATCGGTACTCAAGTTGGATTTAGATAAATCCTTTTTTATGCAATTAATATCCTCAACAATAGTACTATTTTGTTTCTCAAGGTTTCTAACCTTGTCAAGTGTGGTGGTGTGAGCACATGATAGTGATTCATATGAAGTAAATAAGCTATCCTTTTCATTTTTCAAAACATTGAATTCCTTTTTCAAATTTTTGTACTTAACAAGTAAATTTTGGAATTCATTTTGAAGATCATCAAAATCATTTAGCAAATCACTATAATCATTTTGAATAACAATATCATAAGAAGTAGAGGTTTAAGACATACCTCGTTTTCTTCTTCGATGCCCATAAGACAATATTCAACTTCCTCATAGTTGGAAGTTGTAAGAGGCTTGTTCCTTAGATTTGACATTGTATCCCTTTGAGAAGTAGATGCTTTTGTTTGACTCCTTTCATTTGCAAATACTCCATAGATGGCTTCTAATTTTTGCCATACTTCATGTGCCGATCGAATTCCTACAATATGTTCATATTCCAAATTAGTAAATGAACAATACAAAATATTGAGAGCTTTACCGTTTAAGGAGATGATTTTCTTCTCTTCATTATTGAGCTCTTTGAAGCCTTTGGAGGTGTGTGGTGTGTCTTTCATCGGAATGGATTCTCCATTTATGACGATGTTCCAAATATCAAACCCGCAACCTTGTAAATAACATTCCATTCTTTCTTTCCAAAATATATAATTTTTGGAATCAAATAGAGGTGGCTTGGTGGTGGAGGTGCCGGTAAGATGAGCTTCGTTCGTAGCCGATGATCGTTCCTATTCACTCGCGATGTGAAAACGAGCTTGCCAAAGAGTTTGGCTTTGATATCACTTGTAAGTCAAGCGACTACGATAATCTAGAGGGGGTGAATAGATTATCTCCATCTTTTCGATTACGCCCTCTTTTTTCGAACCGAATGCTCAAAGATAATAACAAAGGTGCGGAATGTAAATAGCACACGTCGATTTATAGTAGTTCAACCCACCTAGGGCCTAATCTACTACCACCCCAAAGATATTCGGGATGGATTTCAAAAAAAAAAGATTTTATTAATTACCAAAATTAATACAACACCAACTTACAACACCTTGAAGAGCACCACACTCTTCTTCAACACCACCTTTGAGATTACCACAATCTCTCTTGAAGATTACCACAATCTCCAACGACACCTTGTGAAGATTACCACAATCTTCAACCTTGAAGAATACCATATATTTCAACACCTCAACAAGAAGATTACCACAATCTTCTTACACCTAACACCTAGATCACCCAAGTGTGTTCTTACCACAGAACACTCACAAGGATATCTTGTGTTGAATGATAACCCAAAATCAAGATTACAACTCGATAAAGAATATTACAAATATGAGTGCAAGTGTAATCAATAAATAAGCCTAGACCTCAAGGATGTGAAAGTGATAAACTAGGCAAAATTATAACAAGAATAATAACAATGAAGAACAAGTGTTTGCTTGAAGTGTATCTTGTTGTATTGTATCTCAATGGTTATATTGATTGCTTCAAAACTTCCTCTATTTATAGGAGATGATTAATCAAGCATAGGCTCCTCTTGGGGATTGAAAATCTACTGAGAAAAATACAATTAGAATCAAGAATATAGTGTTAGAAATCAATCCCACTTTTTAAGGAAAAGATGTATCTTTGTCAAGCGGTCGATTTTTTTGTCAAAAAGATAGGCGACGGTCGCACGAAATAGAGTTTGAAATAAACGTAACACAAATTTACACGGGCAACCGATCGACGTAGGCTTGGCCAGGTCGACCCCATCACCGATGGCGACCATGCCCAAATGGAGAATCGGGAGTTCTTTTTTAGGCCATATATACTTGCGGTGCACCGGTCCACACTGGCGGCCGGTCGACTGACCGATCGATGCCTGTATGCGACCGATCGACTGCTCAATATTTACTCCGTCTCATTTTCTTTCCAAAATACATCTTGGTGTACGGGTTGCCCTATAGGGCGACCGGTTGTCCTAAAAATAAAAGTGTTGTCCAATATTTTATCGAGAATAAACTCCAAGAAATACTCCGAAAAATAGTAAAAACATTTTCGAACGATCGGAAGTATTAGGACAACATTTAGAAACATATTTTGGATGTAAAAACACTTTGACATAAAATCATTAAAAGCATTGTCCAATTTAGTCGAAAATAAACATGAAGAAATACTCGGAAAAATATTGAAACCATTTGAAATCATATAGGAGAATTTGGACAACAATTAAAAACATTGTTTTGGTGTAAAAATAAAATCATCAAAATTAAGATAAAAGCATGTATCAAACAAGTAGTATAATATCACTAGGGTCCTAAGAAGTATTAGTTTTTCTCCTTAAAAGTATTAGCAATCTCTAAAAGTATAAGTAGTTCCTTAAAAAATATTTTAGTAGTCATCCTAAAAAGTATTAATTTTTCCTCAAAAATATTAGTCATCCCCTAAAATGTATAGTAGCCCCATTGCAAAATATTAGATTTTCCACTTAAAGGTATCTTTAGAAATTTTCCCACTGAAAAAATTAGTTTTTTCATAAAAAAGTACTAGCAGTTCCTTAAAAGTATTAGATTCCCTTTAGAAGTATTAGTAGTCCCCTGTAAAAATATTTAATAGTCCCTCTAAATGTATAAGTTTTCTCATGAAAAGTATTAGTAGTTCCCCGAAAAGTTTTAGTAGCCCCCTGGAATGTTTCAAAGTCCATTCAATCAAATCATCAAATACTTGGATGACATGGTTGAACCATTTACACAAATTCAAAGTAAGACAAAAAGAAAAAGACCAAGAGCCAAAATCCCAAAAAAAAAAAAAAAAAATACAACTTCCATTAAGGTGTGCGTTAGGCGGAGGAGGGGGCACAACCTGGGCCCCGACCCTCCCATTTTTAATTTTTTTACAAGGTATCTTTTCTTTTTCATTTTTAGTTAAAATTATTTGATTTTTCTTTTAGTTCTTTATCCGCCCACCCCGTAAAATTTCCCGACTACGCCATTTGAAGGTGTGTGTGTACATATATATATATATATACAATTTGGTTCATCATTGAGTAAAATCTTTATTTTGATGATAAACATATAGGTTCCGAAACTACAAGTATTGTAGCACTTCCCGTTGTGACCCAAAGAAAGATAAGAATCATTAAACCTTCTTCAAGTTGCACAAAGGCTTATATATATAGTGACTTCGAATTTACTCCATATCTGCTCACTTAGTTGTTTTTCGTAAAATTGGTGGAGGTTGTTTATGTTGTATTTAAAAGAGTATTTTTAAAAGATTCTCAATCCTATAGAATTAAAAACAAGTTTTATCCTTTTTATTAATGGGAGACCATTATGAGCTTAGTAATAATGGACTAAGAGAATAAGGAGGCCTCGCGCATAAAAGAGATGGGCCAAATTTGTGGTTTAGAGTGTAAAATTGTCGATTGCCCCCACCCCGCGCGGGCGATATGGGCTCGAACCGATTTGGTTTGCCACTTCAAATTTAATTTGAAAGCCTTATCCGAATTTGATAATCCATCAACCTATATATTAGGATTGCTTGAGTTCTTATCCAACAGTTGGGCCTTAATACTCATTAGGCCTCGTTTTTTAGAGTAAGTTTAAAACAAACATCTCCACTTTTTGAAAATTTACTTGATCGGCCAACACCATGAGTCGATCGATTCCTAAAATTTGGCTAACACCGTTCGATCGGTTCCTAAATTTTGGCTTACACCCGTTGGCTTATTAGCTTATATATTTTCTTTCTTGATATGAGAATCAGAATGAGTTCGAAAATATAAAAACCTTCATCTATTTTCGTATCACTTTTTTTTCTTCTCTTGGGTTACGAATTTATTTTTCTTTTGCCATTTTACTTCCTGTTGAATCCTGGGGGTTGGAATAAAAACCTTTAGGACAATGTTTTCAAACATGCCTCGGAAAATATTTTACTTGTTCTTGTTCGAGTTTTCGATCACCAAACAACAATCTAAAGAATTTCACTTTGTTCTAAAATGGAGGTCAATCAAACAATAATGATTTCGTTCCTTCCTGATGTTCATACTACATCCGATATGGCGGCATGACGACCACCGACCATGCTAATGTGACAACCCAAACTACTACCACTCCTTCTATTATTCATATGTCTCCACCAATTCCTTCAACCTCGATAACAAACCTAAAGTGAATAACCCCAATACTTTCAAGAAAAAAATGAAATGTTATGTTTGTGGAAAGCCAAGTCATCATGCACCGCAATGTAAACAAAGAAACAAAGAGGTTTTTGCATCCTACAATTTTGTGGGGGATGTAGAAGAACATGTGTATCTCGAGGATTCTCGAACCGCACAAGTTCTTGGCAAAGGCAAAGTTCTATTGAAACTCACATCCGACAAGACCTTGGCTCTTAATTATGTGCTTCATGTGCCTAATATTAGGACAAACTTAGTTTCCATTTCTCTATTAGGAAAGGTTGGGGTTAGGGTGTCATTTGAATCGACAAGATTGTAATGACAAAAATAATGTTCTTGTGGGCAAAAGTTATTGTAATCAGGGTCTTTTTTGTACCGAATGTTTCCGATGTTATTAATAAAATTGCTTTTCCGCTTACTTGATTGATTCTATTTATGTATGTCATGCTAGATTAGGACATGTTTGTGCTTCCTATATTTATAAAATGCAAACTCTTGGTTTAATTTAAGGTATTAATAACACTAGCCTAAACAAATGTGAAATATGTTGTGAAGCAAAATTAACCAAGAAATCGTGCTTTCCCATGCAACGAGAATCAATTGCTTAGTCTTATTCACACTGATTTAGGTGATTTAAAACAAACCATGGAAAAAATTATTATGTGACTTTTATAGATGATTATTCTAGATACGCTAAAGTATATTTACTTAGAAACAAATATGAAGCCTTTAGAATATTTTGTTTATATAAGTCCGTTGAAAATCAGTTGAATAAGAAGATTAAAAGGTTAGATCGACAGGTGGCGAATACACTTTACTTTATGATTTTTGTGAACAACAAGGTATAATACATGAAATTACCCCTCCATATTCGCGCCCAATCAAATGGTGTAGCAGAGAAAAAATAGGACTTCAAAAGAAATAATGAATGCAATGCTCATTAGTTCAGTCTTTGCTAATTATTTTTGGGGTGAAGTTATTTTTATCTCGCATGTCACTTTTATAAGAAAACCGGTAAGACACCTTTGAGTTATGGAAAGGCTATCGGCCCTAACCTTAAATATTTAAAAGTGTGGGGGTGTCTTGCTAAAGTTATGTTGTCCGATCCTAAGAAGAGAAAATTAGGTTCTAAAACTTATGATTGCCTATTTATTGGTTATGCTGATCATAGTGCTGCATATATATTTCTTGTTTTGAAAAATGATGTGCTAGATGTTAATACGATTGTTGAAACAAAAAATGCTGAATTTTTTTGACCATATTTTTCCTTTAAAAACCGAGACAATTTCTCGTGCACCCGTTGAATCTACTTATGCTCCTATTAAACATAATATTGAGAACACTTTTGAGGAGTTAAGAATGAGTAAAAGACAAAGAAAAAAATCTTCTTTTGAAAATTATTTTTATACATATCTTGTAGAAAATGATCCTTTAACATTTTCCGAAGCTGTTTCTTCTTCTGATTCTTTATATTGGAAAGAAACCATCAAATTTGAAATTGATTCTATTGAATAAAATAAAACTTGGATTTTAGTTGATTTGCCACCTGGAGCTAAACCTATAGGTTGCGAATGGATTTTTAAGAAGAAATATTATCCTGATGGAACTATTGAATAATATAAAGCTAGATTGGGTGCAAAAGGTTTTACTCAAAAACAAAATGTGGATTATTTTGATACTTTTGCACCAGTAACTAGAATTTCTTCTATCCGAGTCTTGATTGCGTTGGCTTCTGTCCATAAACTTTTTATTTACCAAATGGATGTAAAAAACCACATTTTTAAATGGTGATTTGAAAGAAGAGATTTATATGGTGCAACCGGAAGGGTGTGTTGTTTTTGGAAAAGAAAATAAAGTTTGTAAATTACTTAAAATATTATATGGTTTAAAACAAGCACCTAAGCGGTGGCATGAGAAATTTGATCAAGTTTTGAAATCGATGGTTTTAATTTTGTTGAAGTAGATTGACGTGCTTATACAAAACTTGTTGATAAAGAGTGTGTGATTATTTCTTTACAAGTGGATGACATGCTCATATTTGGTAGCAACCTTGATTTAATTTATAAAACCAAAGAGTTCCTTGCTTCAAACTTTGATATGAAAGATATAGGTGAAGCAAGTGTGATATTGGGTATTAAATCATAAGGAGAGATAATAACATTATGTTAACGCACGAATATTATGTTGAGAAGCTTCTTAAGAAGTTTGGACATTTCGATGTCAAACTCCGTGAGTACTCTTTATGATGCTAACACCCAATTAAAGAAAAATCTTGGTGATCTCTGTAGCTCAATCTGAGCATGCACAGATTATTGGGAGTCTATCGCATTTGATGAATTTTTCACTACCCGACATAGCCTATGTTGTGTGTCGATTGAGCAGAGATATACACATAACCCCAACCGTGATCATTGGACTTTGCTTTAGTCGGGCTAATGAAATATTTGAGAGGTACCATGAATTATGGTATTCTTTATAGTGGATTTGCCTCCGTGCTCGAGGGGTTTAGTGATGCCGACCGGATCTTTGATTCGATGAGATAAAATCCACTAGTGGTTATATATCCACCCTTGGTGGGGTGCAATTACTTGAAGTCACTAAACAAACTATCATAGAAAAATCTACTATGGAGTCCGAGTTTGTTGCATTAGAGTTAGCGGCAATGAGGCCGAGAGGTTGAAAAAATTCTTAGCAGATCTTCCGTTGGGTTCAAAACCAACACCTTCATGTCTATGCATTGTGATTGTCAAGCGAATCGCAATTGCAAAGAATTAAACCTTTAATGGTAAAAACATACATATTAAATGCGAGACATTATGTGGTTAAGCAATTGTTAAAACATGGAGTAATATATATTGATTATGTGAAGTCGGGAAGTGAATTTGGCGATCCTCCGACTAAACCTTTGGGAAGAAAATTAATTATTGAGACATCGAGGGGATTGTGACTTAAGCCATTGATAAATTAACGTTGACAAAACCCAACCTTTGTGATTGGAGGTTCCATTAATAAGGTTCATATGTGTAATAACAAGTCACTTGTTAATTCCGTTAGTACTAAAATTAATTGTCCTTCTTATGGTGTGAGAAGTGCTAAATTGCAATTATGTGAGGATGAGTTACTAAAACTCTTAATGAATTTTATATCCCTTAAGGGTGGTATATTTAATTGCAAAATATACTTGATTAAATTCACCTATGAGTGTGGAGTGGGACCGCTCCTATGAGACCTTGGCATGCTCTAGAGCACTTATGAATACCAGGCACGCGCATGGTTGTTCGACCGCTAAATACCTAGAATAAATCTAGCAATCATTGCAAGAGAACAAGATCAATCGTAGGGTAGCAAGTTGACCACAAGTCGTCTCCCAAGTAAGACTTAACCAACAAATAATTATTATGTTTTCACAATAAACAAAAAGTAAATCTTAAACACTCTAATCAGTTTTGTGATTTTTAATAAACTAAAGAAAAACAATTAAGAAGACAATAATTAAACTGAACATGAGTAAACTTTGAGAAAAATATATGGATGAAAGTCTAGGATTTCTGATTCATCTCATCAAACTTACAAGCATAATATCCACTAACTGATCATGCGGTTAATAAATATAACAAACATGTAAAAATAAGGCCTAGATCCGATAATCCACGTATTCATGGATTAGGGTTATCCTAACATAATTTGATATTTTCATTAATCCAAAGTTAGATAATACATCTCTGATTCATATCTAACCCCGTGAATAGATTTAGTTCAGAATAATATTTTCTCTCGATCTCAATTATTCCCTCAAAACAATCAAAAGTAGGCCAAACTATTAATCACCAAATACAATAATTTATTCAGAAAGCAAATCAATAGGCAATACTCATGCTTGTTTGTTTAAATCAAATCATTCTAATCTAGAACAAGGAAAGAAAACAATCGTAAACATTATCATGCAACAACAATAATCACCTAACAATTGAAAACAAACAAAAGAGATGAAAAAATACTACTATTTGATTAAGTAGAAAAATAATTTTAATGGGAAGAACCCAAGCAATCCCAATGATGAAAATCAAGAGAATAGAGAAAACTAGAGTCTAAAAGTGTTATGAAGTAATGTGTGTCGAAAATAAGGGCTCCCAAGTCCTATTTATAAGCCTAGAGTCCTAAACAAGGTGGAAGAGCCAAAAATTGGAAGAAAATCGCAAATTTCTTGTTCAGGAAGTCAGCGGCACACGCAAACCGCTGCACCACAAGATCGCCCAACAAATACACGCCCACACGCACACGCGCCGCTACCGGCCGCCATTCAACCCCTGTCATGCGGTCTTGCGACCGCAAAAAACTTTGAAATTTGGTCTTGATGTCTTCTTATGAATTATATCTATATCTCTTAGCTTTCTATAGTCACTTGAATCACCTCAATATCAATTTTCTAGAGAGAGTTATGTCGAAAATACTAAGACATGTCATTTCCGAGATTTCAACATAATATTTCGACTTGCACAAGATTTCTATCCATCAAAACTTCTTCATTTGCATTTAGTACCACCAATAGACATTGTATATCTCTCTCTTATATTTCTAATGGTATAAAAATCAAGTCAATTGAACTTCAAATGAAAAAGTTATGTTCCAAATATGAAGACCGTCGCAGATTCATGCGCGAAATGACTTTTTGACGTTTAATTCTTGCTCCAAAACATGTTTTTTCTACCAAAACCAATAAAATCAATAAAATAACACAATATAACACTAAAAATGCAATATGCAAATAAAATAAGCCAAAATATGCATAAATCACCATACAAAATGCACATAAAAACATGCAAAACAATGGTCTATCAGCGCAACACTACTATGAATGGCAAAATTTTTGATGGTGTAATGTGACTGTGAGATTTTAATTTACAATAAAGAGTCTTTGGTTCATAGAAGCTACAAGATTCACCAAAACTCTGTAGTTTAAATCTTATCTTTCTAGGTCTGGTTCTTAGTCCAAAAGACACCGATTGGATGCATTTTACACTTATATTTGTAACCCAATAGATCATTCCTTTTTATTCTTTATAAATCTTTTAAAAATATGTGGGGATTGTTGTATTTAAAAGAGTATTTTTAAAAGATTCTCAATCCCACATAGGAATCCAAAACAAGTTTTATCCTCTTTATTAATGGGAGACCATTATGGGTTTAGTAATAATGGTCCAAGAGAATAAGAAGTCTCGCGCACATAAAGAGAGGGCCAAATTTGCGGTTTCGAGTGTAAATGCTGATTTGCCCCTTCCCCCACGTCACAGGTGATACGGGCTCGACCCGATTTATTTTGCCACTTTAAAATTAATTTGTGATTTAATTTTGAAAGCCTTATCCGAATTTGATAATCCATCAGCCTATATTTTAAGGATTAATGGGTTAATGTTTTGAACTATTCAAAAAGTCATCAAAGATACTTGAATTCTTATCCAACAGTTGGACCTTAATACCCACTAGGCCTGGTTTTTAGAGTAAGTTTAAAACAAACATCTCCACCTTTTGAAAATATACTGATCGGCTAACACACGTCGAGTCAGTTCCTAAAATTCGGCTAACACCCATTCAGTCAGTTCCTAAATTTTGGCTTACACTCGTTGGCTTACTAGCTTATATATTTTATTTCTTGAATAAAATGAGTGTAACAAAGTTCAGAAAATATAAACAACCTTCATCTACAACAAAAATGGTAATACACAACACCACAAAGATAACGGTTTTAGGCTAAACTGTTGTATTTTATGTAAAATACTACAGTGTTTAGGAAAATCGTTGTCTTTGAGCGGCCTTTTATTGCAAAGACAACGGTTACTAAGCAGTCATTGTCTATTAGCGTGTTTGTTTTTAAATAACAACGGTGTTTACAACGGTTAAATACAACCATTGTCTATTACCGTGTTGTTTTTAAAACGACAACATATGTAACAACGGTTTCATGAACCGTTGTATATTAGCGCTTTGTTTTAAATGAATGCGTTTACGAAACCATTGTATATTAGGGAGCCATTTTTACAAAACAATAACGTTTATTTAGTCATAGACTACTTACTAAAAAGCATTGTGGTATTGATTAAAAATTCCTCGTTGCAAACCCCGACCGTAAGGTCATGCGATTGGATATGAAATAAATTTCATTTTCGTTCATTAGAGAATTTTTTTCACCAAACATGCGATTGTTTATGAAAATTTTCAAAAATATACTATTCTCTCACTTTCACTTTTTCTCATTTTTTCTCTTATCAATCACATCTACACATATTTTCACAAAAAACTAATCATTATTATACGATTTCACAAATTTTGCTTCTTTACTCACTCACACATTTCTAACTACCAATCATATCCAATCATTATTTTACTTTTTTCAAATCAAATCAACTTTCATCATTCTTTTTTCATCTTTTTACTTTCAAATATTTTTACTACTATTCTCTAAAAATGAAAGTATATGCAATCGCACTTTTATATCTGCAATTTTGTTTTGTCTCTAAACTGCTCCTCTCCATGTGTAATTCTTCACAGCATCGTCTCACCACAATCAATTCTTCACATTCGCATCTCCGCCACTGCCGGCAAGACTTCCTCCATCATCAACCGCAAATCAGTAATCTCCCTTCGTCATCTCCGTCACATTCTAAGCCGTCGTCGCATCATTCCATCACCGACTGACATTGCGACCATTTTATTGCTCGAGCACCACCACGGTCACAGTGAATTCCCTTCGTTGCTCGTTGGCGCCCCAAGTCCCACCTAATAAAAGGTATTTTCAGATCCCTAAAATTAGAAAACCCTAGCCGCAAAATTATGTAATACTACAATTTTCCAAAACTATTATGTCCATTATGTTTTGGTTTATTTGGTTTTCTAAAATTACAAAACCCTAGACTGCAAATTTATGCAATGGTAAAATATCTTTTTTCCGAATTGAAGTCCGAAATTGCAATTTTTATGTTTATTGTTGCAATTGTTCTAATTATAGAAGTTATTGTTGGATCATTGGAAATTACGTTCAGTTTAACACAATCCCAAATTTTTGAGTAAAACACGTACATAAATATAAATACAAGCCCTCTGATAATATGCAGTCACACTACTGTGTTTCTGTGTGTGTATTTGCAGTATTTAGTGACTCAACTGAAAAGGGTTTACTGAATTTACTCCAAACTTAAAGCTAGAGGTATGCACATGTATTCTTGTTTTTTTTTTTTTTTTTTTTTATCTTCAAACCCTGTTGTTTTTGTTTGTTTTATGTTCAAAACTTCCCAACCAGAAAAAAAGAAAAACCAGTTACGTGTTATCCTTTTGTCTATTGGACATTTTGATTTTTTGAACATTGATTTCATCATTATACAAAGAATGGTTTCATAGATAGAGAAGAAAGAGAAAAAAATGGAATTGGTACAGTGTCAAGTAGTAGTCTATATTTATTTAAAGTAATTATTTTGGTGGCTTCTTATTTTGTTATAGTAATGGTGTGTTTATACTTATTACACGAGATATGATGTATCATCATATATATTTACAAGGATTGTCTATGTTTTATTTCCTATTCACCAGTAAATGTATTGGGATTTTTGGGTCATTATTCAATATGGATATATGTTGGTACAGGAATGTGAAGATTTGCAACAAATAAATGCTCTGTTTTGTTGTATTTTTATATTTGCATAATTTTCTTCATGTTTCAGGGTTTGATTTTTTAAATGACATTATTCAGTCCATTTACTTGATATTCCTGAATGCTTGTTGTTTAGACGACTTAGAGGTCTTTGAATTATCATATGTCCATCTTAGTTGTGTGCATTTTCCAGATATCCCTCAAATTGGTGTACTTGGCTATTGGCGATGGAGCTGTTTCCATTCTACGTAAGCATTTGTGCGTCGTTCTTGTTTCTTATTTGGTGATTCTTCTTGATCTTTTTTTTTTTTTTGTTGTATTGATGATTAGTGTTTTTGTTTCTAGGCACTGGAACCTAAGGTCTTATATATGGTCGGTTGATCCTATGTTCTGATATTGGGGAACTGAACTTCATTTTGTTTATGATTCAGTGGTTTTGCTTGTTCTTTATTTTCTGTTAACATATTTTATTTTTTGTTTCTGGGCTGCATATTAAGGTTGTATTTCTGTATGTTACAAGTTTCTGGTTTTTGGTTTTAGTTACTATTTGATCTGAAATTGATTTTCCTGTGTGGTTAGTTTGTATTGGAAATCACAAACAGATAGTTGCTGGCATGTGGTGAAAAGATTCTTGCTTGCACGCCATTGAGGTGCCTAGTTAAGCATGGGAGTTTGAAATGTTTGATCCATTAAATGGTTGTCATGTGAACATCTTCTGACTCGCATATATAGTGCTTGTTGTGGTTTTGAGTTGAGTGGGAGAGCTCGTGGTGTTTTTGTGGTGAAAAACTTAGTAAATTAAAATCTATATATCTCCTATCTGATATAGAGGGCAATATTTCGATCAGCGAATATTGTTAGCTGTTCTTTATCTTTTATATTTGATCACAATTCTATTTATATGATATAAAAACTTTGGAACTAAATGAAATTTGGACTGGAGGAAATTATTTTGTTGTTTTCAATTTAGAATTATGTGGTTGGCAAGTCTCTTTTGAAGACATATTTTGATTTAACATGAGTACAAGAAAGAACACTACCTCCCATAGTCATATGGAGAATTTGTATTTTAGTGTTCATTAGCATTTTCCAGTTATACAAGCTTAGAAGGTCTCTGTCATTTTCTTTGAGAGGCTATAGCCTGTCCGTCATTTCAAGTGCACTAAAATATGAACAAGCTTTGCCACAACCATTGTACATTTTCTTACTATTAGCCATTGTAGCTACTTAACTGCAAAAATAGTTTTTCATTTAAGATTGGTCTGAAATTATAAAAGGTGCTCAAATTCTTTGAAGTTTTGTAATTTCCTGTTGTGCATAGTCAAACGAATTTGGTCTCCTATTGAAGTCTCACAAGATTTTGTTAACTGAAGTTGTTGAGATACACATATCCTTGTTACTGAATCCTTGTTATTGAAATGGCCTTGATTGTCACTTTTCCTAAATTTTTTAAAATTTATTGCTATATGCTTTGGTATGTACTCTTAAAGAACTACAGTTCTTGCTCAAAAGATAAAGCTAATTTTGATACTGAGCTCTAAGCTTAGTGCGTGTTTTTTGGAGAATATATTTGGTTTCAATTTTTATTTTCGATTTAGAGAAGGTGATTGTTCATAAAGAAAAACAATTCATGATGGCAAAGGAAGTGCCTTGCAATAATTCATTTTGCGAGAAATGTTTTCTCCTTATGGGTTGTGACTTGACCAAATAACTTGATGAATATTGATTACATAATATGGAAAGAAACATATTATATTTAAATGGATATGAAATCTTCATAGAAACGTTGTTTCATTTCACAAAATGTGCTTCATGTGCAATTCTCTAAAATTCCACAGTAACTTCTATAATTTATCAGAAGTCTTTAGGTTTATGTGCCTTTTTTGTTTCTTTCATGTTTTACATTTACCTAAAGCAAATCATATTCATTTCTTTTATTTTTATAAGGCAGTTCAAGTAGGTGCATGAAGAGTGGACTTAAAACAGCTCAAACAATTTGGATGTGGTGTTCATCAATTTAAAACAGCTCTTTTCAATGTCTTTAAAGGGTAAGTATGTCCACATTTGATGTTTTATGCTTCAGTTAATTCTTTGGATGATGATAGTTTATGTGATATCTTTTTGTGAAATAGTAATTGAATGTCATTGTTTAATAGAAAAGTTAAATAATTAATTTTTAGACATGTCTAGAATGATAAGTCTATGGAATTTGTAGGAGTGGTAGTATTCTACTGATTTCGCTTGGTTTATCTTTTTTTAACGTGTTTGGTTGGTTATGAGTTGATAAGTGCCTTGAAATTGTTGATCGAACTTTGGTGTTGTTATTTGTGTAAATCCTTTAAAAATATGTGTGTTGAAGTGGGGAAGTGATGTATGTTGATGGATTTTTGAGATTAGAAGCAACTAAATCACCCACAACCACAAGTGATGAATGCTCTGTATTAGTAGGAACTCTCTGCTTTTGTCCAGTTTGGTTACATCTAATTAGTTGTTGTTTAGTGTTGGTTGTTTATGAAGTTTTATTAATCAACCTTTGCATAACATCAGGAAAAATGTGAGATTCATCACTATGTAATTAATTATTGCATCCAGGAGCTGAAAATCCCTTCATTTTGGTTCATAAGTAATCCATATTTCCTGCAACATCATCATTCTGAGATGTAATCCATGCATCTGGCCTCAAAATGGTTGATGTCTGCTAAATTAAAGCTCTGAATTTTAGCATTGTGCATTAGTTTTGTCTGTGCCAAATTAGCATGAGATGTAATCAGTTTATATGTACACCATATTTTAGCATGAGATTAGCATTAGTTTAGTGCATTATCATGAGATATAAATCAATGACACCAGATTTTAGCATTGTGCATGTTATAGAACCAGTTATCTACCCACATGTCTGAACCAGATAATATATGACTTGGATATCATTAGTTTTGTAAAAGGTTCTGTTTTCATTCTCAATTGTTGTACGACTGCTTGAACTTTCCGCTCTTCTGTAATTTGTTTATTTCTTAATATATATTTTATCTTATGGCATGCAGTTGGGTTTTTGGAAGGGGTCAGATGGAAGACTTTTGAAGAAGCAACATTTGCGTTTGATGTTAAACAATTTTTCGAGCTTCTCTTTTGTGTTGGGATCAATAGAATTCGAACTCTAGATTTACTTATTTGTTTGGTGTTAATATATATTTTGTTGTGTGCATGCGTTGAATTTTCTGGAAGTCGTCGGATGGAAAAGAGTTTTGAAGAATCAACTTTTGCGTTTGATGTTGAGCACATTTTATCTTTTCTCTTTTCTGTGGGAGCAATATAACATTCTAACTCTGGATTTATTTTTCACTTGATATTAATTAATTTGCAACTCTTGATGTTAGGTACATTTCTTGATATTATGTTACTTTTAGACATTATATATTAATGAATTTGAAGTGTTGATAGTTTAATTTGATGGTTTAATTTAATTTTGTAAGTTGAAATTGTGCTTGTAATAGGATAATATGAATTATATATAATTAATAAATCGAGGCTATATATATGCAACAAACAAATAGAAAAGACAATGAATTTAAAACAGTTGTGAAAGATACCAATAAGAAGTAGATAGACCTCAATTTCAAAACCGTTGTGAAACAAACCAAACACAAGGGTTGATCGAGGTGCTCACATAAAACGACAACGGGTAAAAACCGTTTGTGAAACAAAACAAACACAACAATTTTGCACGTTTTCTTTGACCAAAACGACAATGGTGTTACTGTTGTCTTTTACAAAATGAACTATTGTAGATGGAGGTGTTGTAAAAGAATTACCATAACGACAATGGTTTTTACCCGTTGTATATGTCTACACGACAATGATTGTGCAACGATTTCTAACCATTGTCTTGTATAATAACAACAACGATTTATGACGGTTGTTATTTATTGTCAATGACAACGATCAACCATTGTCATTTATCCTCAGTAACACAATAGTTATAAATCGTTGTAGTTGATGGAAAAGACAACGAGATTTAACCGTTGTCGTTGTGGTTCCTCTTTCACAACGCCTTCATACACAACAATTCTTATGCTTAATAGACAACGGATAAAATCCGTTGTGTATTAGCAATTTTGTTGTAGTGTGCGGCTCATTTTTCTTTTTCTTCTCTCGATGGGTTACGAATTTATTTTTCTTTTGTCATTCTTCATCCTGTTGAATCTAGGGGTTGGAATAAAATCCTTTAGGGCGGTGTTTTTCAAACACGCCTTAGGAATATATTTTACTTTTCTTGTTCGAGTTTTCGATCTCCAACCTAATAGTTTATGCGTATTGGAGGATAGAACAGAGATGAAGGATGGAGGATAGATGCATGATCATATTTGTTCTTTTGTTTTGGATCTGCATCGGTGTTGGGGATTCATATGTAACGAACATGGATCTGTTAGACAATTTGATATGAGACCAACTCATTTGTTTAACATGGAATCATATTGTAGCTTCATCGTATCAATACTATGTTGTAGCGATGACTAGTGTTGGGCCCAAATGGCGGTCTAGATGGGGTGAATATATCACCAAGTACAACTTATGGAATTTGATTTTAAAACACAGATCAAGGGTAAGATGTTTCACACTTGATAATAATGAGTCAATGATTGTTTAGTACTAAAAATGAAGTACGTAGCGAGAGGAAAATGTTCTATGTAACCAAGTTTCGTGAGTGTGTGTTTATGCTTTGCGGAAAGTTAAGTGCAAGAATTAAATCAAAGCAACAATGAAACATTTTGAATCGCTATAGTATCATTTTGCGGAAAGTTGCTCTTTTTATAATTGTTAGGTATCGACCTCACTTTGCCGAGCCCGTGCGCCATAGCCGAATATTACAATGGTCTAACAAATAAACTATTACAATAGACGACTATGGGAATAGGGATAAGGGATTGTAAGTCAGCGGCTACGATAATCTAGAGGGGGGGTGAATAGATTATCTCCATCTTTTCGATTTCGCCCTCTTTTTCGAACCGAATGCTCAAACAAAATAATGAAGGTGCGGAATGTAAACAACACACGTCGATTTAAAGAGGTTCAACCCACCTAGGGCTAATCCTCTACCACCCCAAAGATATCCAGGGATGGATTTCAAAAAGAAAAAGATTTTATTAATTTACCAAAAATTAATACAACACCAACTTACAACAACACCTTGAAGAGCACCACACTCTTCTTCAACAACACCTTCAAGATTATCACAATCTCTTTTGAAGATCACCACAATCCTCAACGGCACCTTGCGAAGATCACCACAATCTTCCGACTTGAAGAGCACCGAACTCTCCAACACCACCTTTGGAGATTACCACAATCTCCCTTTGAAGATTACCACAATCTTCCTTCAACGGCACCTTTGAAGATCACCACAATCTTCAATCTTGAAGAATACCAAATTCTTCAACACCTCAAGAGCACCACACTCTTGAAACACCTATCACCTAGATCACCCAAGTGTATTCTTACCACAAGAATACTCACAAGGATATCTTGTGTTTGGTTGATGAATTACAATCAAGATTACACTTTGAAAAATATTACAACTCAAAAGTGCAAGTGTAATCAAGAATGAAAGCCTAGACCTCAAGATGTGAAAGTGATAGTACTTAGGCTATTACAACAAGAATGTTGAAATGAATAACAAAGATTATGTGCTTGTGATATCTCTTGTTGTTTGTATCAAGTCTTGTGTTTGATCCCTCAAGCTTTCATCTATTTATAGGAGAGCCTTCAAATTTGAATTCCAACATAGGCTCCTCCAAAGGCTCCTCCAAAGGCTCCTCCAACATAGGCTCCTTCATGGGCTCCTCCATGTTTTCTTTTGTCTACAAATAAGACAAAGAGATTAAAATAAATATGGTTGTCTCATAAGGATACAAAAATCGGATTATAGAACAATCCCACATTTTAAGG
This sequence comes from Rehmannia glutinosa, assembly GCA_016081115.2. Taxonomy (NCBI): domain Eukaryota; kingdom Viridiplantae; phylum Streptophyta; class Magnoliopsida; order Lamiales; family Orobanchaceae; genus Rehmannia; species Rehmannia glutinosa. The sequence goes on along the minus strand of JABTTQ020003270.1, from coordinate 691,920 downwards.
AAGAATGGTCTCACGCAACTGCGGTTATATTTTCTTTGTCAAACTAAAGGGCGACCCCGCATCACGAAAATAGAAGTTTGAAACATAAAGCACCAAATTAACACAGGCGACCGGTCGAAGGGCACCTCGACCATTCGAGCTATGTGCGACCGGTTGCCAGACTGATCAATTTTGAGAGTCCTCAAGTTTACGTTTCCCGAAACTTGTTCCCAGTACGGTCGCTCGCCACGTCGGCCGACGACCTCCTCAATGACAAGTTGTCCGATTTTTATCAAAAATAAACCTCAAGAAATACTCCAAAAATTCGTAAAAACATTTTAAACCGATTGGGAGTATTTAGGACAACATTAGAAATAGTTTTGAAGAAATAAAACATTTACACAAAAATGTTGTCCGATATAAATTCAATAAATACTCCGAAAGATAGTAGAAACATTTTAGATCAATTTGGAGTATTAGGACAACATAATATTAATGTAAAAACCCGTTGACTTAAAAGCATTAAATGTGTTGTCAATTTTATATCGAAAATAAACTTGATGAAATACTCCGAAAAATATTAAAAACCTTTTAAAACATTTAGGAGTATTTGGACAACCTTTAAAAACATTGTTTTGGTGTAAAATCAAAATCATCAAAATCATGATAAAACCATTTATCAAACAATCTCCCCTTTTTGATGATTACAAACCAAAACAATTTTAACGAGGTCGATTTTGAAAACAAAATAATTTTACCTAGGTTAAAGAGAACTATCCGTTGTGAGCGACAACATTCCATGCAATAAAAACACAAGGATGGGAGTAGAGATATTCAAACACATATAGAAAATGCTCCCCTATCAACATGCACAACAAGAGTTATAAAGAAGCAACTAAATCAAAAGCTAAAAGCATAGCTTTTTCAATATTGAGCTTAAGTACCAAAACTTAAAAGCTCCCCTGCCAAAGAGACATCGTTAGAAACATATATAGGTCCATACTACAACTAATGGACTAAGAGACATATACAACCACAATATACCAAGAGTGGACAAAATATGATCCACAACATATGACTTTCAATAGCCACAACATGACTTTCAATAACCGCAACTTATAGCTTCTTTTCGTTAAGCTTATCTTAGCTTTTATGAGCTAATGAGCTTATAACCTGTTTCTCCCCCTTTGGAATCATCAAAAAGAATGTTAGCACGATAAATACATCATATATTCATATCAAAGTGCGCAACAAAACCGATGTATCGAGCTATTTGAGCATTGAAGCTTATAAACCAAATAGGAGGGAAAAGTCGAATCATACGACTTGTAGAGGTTTATGAAAACTCATTTGATAAGCAAAACATGATCTCTATAAATGTATAAGACTTTTGAAATCGAGAGAATCATGTAGGTGATGAATTTTTCATTGAAACGTTTTATCGAACACTTGGCGGGCGTCAAAAATTGAGAAAGATATATATAGCCCTTGTAAATGAAATCAAGCCAAGTTTTTATCACCAAATGCAATATAACATATATCATTCATCAACAATCAATAAGCTCATCACAAATATATATGAATTGCATCAAGAAAAATACATATAAGCCACAAACTCAGGTTCAACCCAATTGAGCTAACGATAGTGAAATTCTTACCATTCAATTGGTAAAGTCGAGCAATGATGATGATAACCGAGGCTAGATAATCCCCAAAATATAAAATGTATGCAATAAAACAAATTTTGAGTGAAATTTGTGTGCAATTCAGCGAAGGGGACGAAAAATGGACAAAATAAGCCAAAATGGCGAAGTCGGAAACAAAAATATTTTTAGCCAAAAATCATCCGGGCGGCCCAGGTCCGAGGGCATGGGCGGCCGGTCGACGGCTTGGCGGCACCGGTCGGCCTTGCCCCAATCAGCCATGGTTCTTTTCTGTTTTGAAAATCCGAAATTTGATCCAAAAATCCGATTTTTTACCCTAAGTTTTAAAACGTGCAAAATGCAAACGTAGACCTCATTCAATATACATTATGTCATAATCAAGCTCGAAATGAGGTAAAATACTCGGCGATTAACGATCAAAAAGTCCGCGAGTTATCCTTGAGACGGAATTAAACACATCTCAAGTTTTTGTTAAAAATCACAATCCCTTAAAAATATATCGAATCTCAATATGTTTAGTTCGATTATGACGAACAAATTTTGAATACGAAAAACCGTATAATAGATACCAAACTGTTATCCCAAAAAAAAAAAGAGAACGTTTTAAATCTTTGGATACAACAAGTCATAAGAAGAAGTGCCTTTCAAATATTTGAAAATTTCTTTTAATGGCACTTTAATGAGATTCGTTGGGATAGTTTTTGAAGTCGAGCATATAGACATAAGGTATATGGAATGTCGAGTCTATAGGAATAATACAAGAAGACATACCTCGAATTTGTTTGTCAACCGACATGCTTTTCTCAACCTTTGTCAATCTTTAGCCATAGAGGTTGAGATAGTTCTTCTTTCTTCAATGCTTAACTCCTTCAAGAGTTCTTTTGAAATATAACCATCTTCTTGGCATTGAATAATTTGAAGTCAAGCAAGAAATTGAGCTCCCCCATCATGCTTATTTCAAGTACACCTTGCATCAACTTGGAAAAATATCTCGCTTAGTTCGACCAATGTTGCCTTGGTCATCGAGTTTGTTCCGGAATACCCTTTTTATCTTCTTCATCACTATCATCATAGGGTATCCAATTGATCTAAGGTGTTCATAATAGAACATTTACATCCAAATATTTGGAGTACTTCATTTCTCATCTACACAACTTAACAAACTCATTAATGGCATCGCTTATATAAGCAAGAAAAATAGCCCAAGTGTAAAAACATGCCTCAATCACAAAATATCTTGCATAGTAGAAATAGACACTATATATAGAGACCATGAAGCAAGAAACACATACTATGCTTTTAGAATATCATCAAGAGTCTAATAAATCATGCAAGTTCAAATAAGCTTAAGAAAGCTATAAAAGGTCTCTTTTGAAATTTGCAAATCCGATATCATATAGTTGAGACCTTATTTAAAAGAAGTATTTGAACAAGAGTTGACAAAGCAAATATGTGCAATCAAATATCGAATAGTGCCTTTCAAAAAATCTAAAAATCCTCTTAATGGCACTTGTATGAAACACTATGAAAAACAAGCACATAGGCATATGGCAATACACAAGTAAACGTACCTCGATAATTTATGCCTTTTCTTGACAAATAATGATGAAAATGGCCATTTGTGAAAATATGTAGATCCTACACAATTCTTAAAACAAATCTAGCACAAATCATAATGATAAAAGTGTAGGCTAAGAGATATCACAAGTAAGCTCAGGCCATAAAAATCCATAAGAGATGATAATACACTTTAGTCTACAAAAATGCACAAGAGTTTTAAAAACATCATATAACGTCTTCCTTTTTAAAAACAAATAAGTTTTGAAGACCTTAATTTAAAATACATGAAAACTCATTTTGCAAGTAGGACACAAATAAAAACATGCATAATAGAAAAATAAAATGCATATTTAATTTGGGAGATACGGTTTACCAATTAAGCCGTTTCCATGGGTTTTTCCATTGTTGATGATATTTTTCCTTTTGAAAATCTTCATGTTGATAGTAATCTCTCCAATTACTCCATCTCCAAAATTTTTGTCCTTCCCATTGTTGATGGTCTCTTCTTCTTTGAAAATCATCTTGTCTTTGCCATTTCCAAGGATTGTGTTCTTCCCATTTTTGATTATATCCTCTTCTTGGAAATTGGCTTTGTCGAACATAGTTTCTCCTTCTTTGATCACATGAAACGGTCATTTGATGTCTTCTTGGCGGTATAAATTTTCTTCGATCATTATTTCGCGGGTACCTAATATGATATTGTTTTGTGGTACCCTTATGTGTTTGGGTCCTTTGGGATTAGTCTTGAGACTTTTAGGTCTCCAACAATAATTGGAGCTATTTCTAGCCCGACAAGTATTTACCGTATGACCCTTTTACCGCAATAAAAACATGTAATAATTCTAGGAGCATAATGACCAACGTGCTTAGAGACTTGATTCTTTTTCATGTGATTGACACCCTTAGGCTTATGATCAAGTTCTAGTTTCAATTATCACAACAATCAACAATATTGGTCATCTTATCGGTACTCAAGTTGGATTTAGATAAATCATTTTTCAAGCAATTTATATCCTCAACAAGAGTACTATTTTCTTTCTCAAGGTTTCTAACCTTTTCAAGAGTGGTGGTGTGAGCACATGATAGTGATTCATAGGAAGTAAATAAACTATCCTTATCATTTTTCAAAATATTGAATTCCTTTTTCAAATTTTTGTATCTAACAAGTAAGCTTTGGAATTCATTTTGAAATTCATCATAATCATTTTGTAAATCACTATAATCATTTTGAATGACAATATCATAGGAAGTAGAGGGTTTAAGACATACCTCGGTTTCTTCATTGATGCCCATAAAACAATATTCAACTTCTTCATAATTGGAAGTTGTAGGAGGCTTATTCCTTAGATTTGAGCTTGTATGATCTTGAGAAGTAGATGCTTTTGTTTGACTCTTTCATTTGCAAATACTCCATAGATGGCTTCTAATTTTTGCCATACTTCATGTGCCGACTTTATTCCTACAATATGTTCATATTCTAAATTAGTAAATGAACAATACAAAATATTTAAAGCCTTACCGTTTAAGGAGATGATTTTCTTTTCTTCATCATTGAGCTTTTTGAAGCCTTTTGAGGTGCATGGTGTATTTTTGTCGGAATGGATTCTCCATTAATGACATGTTCCAAATGTCGAACCCGCAACCTTGTAGATAGCATTCCATTCTTTCTTTCCAAAAATTAAAATTCTTGGAATCAAATAGTGGTGGCTTGGTGGTGGAGGTGCCGGATAGATGAGCTTCGTTCGTAGCCGTCGATCGTTTCTCTTCACTCGCGATGTGAAACGAGCTTGCCAAAGAGTTTGGCTTTGATACCACTTGTAAGTCCAAGCGGCTACGATAATCTAGAGGGGGTGAATAGATTATCTCCATCTTTTCGATTTCGCCCTCTTTTTCGAACCGAATGCTCAAACAAAATAATGAAGGTGCGGAATGTAAACAACACACGTCGATTTAAAGAGGTTCAACCCACCTAGGGCCTAATCCTCTACCACCCCAGTATATCCGGGATGGATTTCAAAAAGAAAAAAGATTTTATTAATTTACCAAAAATTAATACAACACCAACTTACAACAACACCTTGAAGAGCACCACACTCTTCTTCAACAACACCTTCAAGATTATCACAATCTCTTTTGAAGATCACCACAATCCTCAACGGCACCTTGCGAAGATCACCACAATCTTCCGACTTGAAGAGCACCGAACTCTCCAACACCACCTTTGGAGATTACCACAATCTCCCTTTGAAGATTACCACAATCTTCCTTCAACGGCACCTTTGAAGATCACCACAATCTTCAATCTTGAAGAATACCAAATTCTTCAACACCTCAAGAGCACCACACTCTTGAAACACCTATCACCTAGATCACCCAAGTGTATTCTTACCACAAGAATACTCACAAGGATATCTTGTGTTTGGTTGATGAATTACAATCAAGATTACACTTTGAAAAATATTACAACTCAAAAGTGCAAGTGTAATCAAGAATGAAAGCCTAGACCTCAAGATGTGAAAGTGATAGTACTTGGGCTATTACAACAAGAATGTTGAAATGAATAACAAAGATTATGTGCTTGTGATATCTCTTGTTGTTTGTATCAAGTCTTGTGTTTGATCCCTCAAGCTTTCATCTATTTATAGGAGAGCCTTCAAATTTGAATTCCAACATAGGCTCCTCCAAAGGCTCCTCCAAAGGCTCCTCCAACATAGGCTCCTTCATGGGCTCCTCCATGTTTTCTTTTGTCTACAAATAAGACAAAGAGATTAAAATAAATATGGTTGTCTCATAAGGATACAAAAATCAGATTATAGAACAATCCCACATTTTAAGGAAGAATGGTCTCATTAGCACAACGGTTATATTTTGTCTTTGTCAAACTAAAGAGCGACCAGGTCGCATACGAAAATAGAAGTTTGAAACATAAAGCACCAAATTAACACAGGCGGCCGGTCGAAGGGCACCTCGACCAGGTCGAGCCAATGTGCGACGACGGCCGGTTGCACCGATCAATTTTGAGAGTCCTCAAGTTTACATTTCACGAAACTTGTTCCCGTGTACCGATCGCTCGCCGGTCGACCTGGTCGACCTCCTCAATGACAAGTTGTCCGATTTTTATCAAAAATAAACCTCAAGAAATACTCCAAAAATTCGTAAAAACATTTTAAACCGATTGGGAGTATTTAGGACAACATTAGAAATAGTTTTGAAGAAATAAAACATTTACACAAAAATGTTGTCCGATATAAATTTCAATAAATACTCCGAAAGATAGTAGAAACATTTTAGATCAATTTGGAGTATTAGGACAACATAATATTAATGTAAAAACCCGTTGACTTAAAAGCATTAAATGTGTTGTCCAATTTTATATCGAAAATAAACTTGATGAAATACTCCTAAAAATATTAAAAACCTTTTAAAACATTTAGGAGTATTTGGACAACCTTTAAAAACATTGTTTTGGTGTAAAATCAAAATCATCAAAATCATGATAAAACCATTTATCAAACAGGGATTACAATTTTTCTAAATAAAAGCGATAAATTATAGATTAAGGCTTTCGAACACAAAGGCAAATAGGGAAGGCACTTTCCCCATTCAAGCCTAGAGAAAAGCCTATTAACTATACTAAATCGAAAAATGAGACAACAAGAATACCAAAGCACCAAAACTTTAATCTTAACTCCAATTTGCTCTGTTCGAGTCGAACCACCGTCACACAACACAAGACAAAAAATAAATAGCAGCTATAAAGAAGTGTAAAAGGACCGAAAAACAGAAATGGAAATGAAGGATATCACCTAATGTTACGAGCCGAGCTTAAAGCTCCGGGACAATGCAACGAGATGGACAACCTCAAGGGTAGGCTCGGTTGTGTGTAGAGGCCCCTTCATCGCCGACTACGGACCGGGACGCACCAAAAGGATCGGCCACAAAGAGACCCGGCTTTAATGCCGTCCAAACCCCAAGTTTTTCCCGGAGAAACCACGACGGAGACGACCACCGGAGAGAGAAACACGAACGGACGATCACCGGAGGAAGACTACAAAGTCGAACCTCAAGTACCCAAAACCATTCAAAAGCCCACTGGAAAAACTCACAACCAAAACCGAACAATCAAACGAGAAGATGATCGGAGCACTCTATCGAAAATCTCACTTGAAAACTCACAAAGATTCACAAAGAATCAAAGAGAGAAAGAAACAGAGATCTTAGAGAGAGTGGGAGAGTTGAGCGCGCACAAGAGAAGAAGAGATATCGATCATTAGAGCTTACCTAGGGTTCAAAAGGGTTAAGGGAAATAAGAGGAAGTGGACGGTGAGATCAAAACCTCAATCCAACATCATTTGAAATTAAGGGTCCGCGTGTCTCGGTTGGGTCAAACTGTCGGTCAAACAAAGGGTCTGGTTGCTTTGGGCTTCTTCTCAATGGGCCAGGACAAATGTTATATGGGCAACCAATTAGATTGGGCCACATTCCAACATTCTCCACCTTGGCACAATTTCGGTTCCTACGACGCGGACATACACACACAATTATCATCGCCTATTTCTTTTTCTTTACTATACACGCATACAACAAGAATCAAGCATCACAAAGAAGCACAAAGCAAACCATAATGCACGGGACAACTTAGAAAGCACAAAGCAAGCCAAAGCAAAATGGGACAGGATAAAATAACCATATTGCACACACATCACAATAACACTAGAAATAACAAGCACAAAGCAAGTCATTTCCAAAACCAACAAGTATATGAACTGTTCAATCACCTGTATCGAAATTCCGAATTTTTAAACATGTTAGAAATTGTAGGTCCCAAGGGGTGTGAGTAAGGTTTAGAAAGGGGGTTGAATAAACGTTATCAACTTTTCGATTTTAGTCCTTTTTAAAATAACAGAGTTAATTTCAACTGCTATGTCCTTGAGGGACAGCTAAGTTAGTTAACTAGTAGAGTTAGCCACTCAACATTTCGATTGAGTGTTGATAAAATAACTTCGGCTGTTTAGTCTAAACTTTAACTTGGTTGTGATGAGATTTTCATTGGAAGACTTAACACCCTTAAATTTGGTTTAAGTTTGTTTTAACACTTGGTTTTAGCACTTTGTTAATTATCGGTTGGATAACAAATTATCAAAAATATAAAATAATGTGCGAGAAATAAAAATGTTGAAATGTAAATGACACAATAATTTTTATAGAGGTTCGAAGATGGGGTAATTCTTCTACTCCTCTCTTCTCCAACTCCCCGGAGGAATCCACTAAGTATTGATCGAGTACAATGTGGTTATCGAGAAAAGATACAAGTCTTGATCACACAAATGACTTGATCCTTTGGGACTCGGTCTGGAGATGCCTTGGTCACACAAATGGCTTCTCGTCCGACTCGGCTTCTTCACGGGCGTTGCGCTTGCTACTTGACTCACTTGCTCAAGCTTCTTCGATTTGATCACGAAGCCCTCCAATAACTTGAGACCCGTTCGACCTTGAACCTTTCTACAATCCTCCTTGGAATGTAGACCCCTTTTGATTCTTCAAAAGTTTCCTCTTCAACACTTTGAAGTTGTCTTTCCTTCACAAAATTGGTGTTGGATTGATTTCCTTCGAGAGTTAGGCCTAAGGATTTTGCTTGAATAACTTGAGAATATCTTGCGAATTCTGATTCGAATAATTGCTTGAATGTTCGTGGTTCGGTAACCAAGGTAACCTTTTCTCTAAGTGATTTCTCGGCCTTTTATAGTGAACTTTCAAAAATCACCCGTTGAAGAGATAGGCTAATTTTTAAAAGTCATTTGTGTTCGTTGGCTTGTCTTGTTGCGATCCTTGATGTTGACATTTCCTCGTATTAAATGAATATTGACTTTTTCGAGTCGACACACGGTGCGATCTTCCCATTGGTTTATTCCTTTTGCACGCTTCTCGGGATTGAACACTTGAGACATGGCGGCATGGAAGTATTACTTATTTAGGTAATATTCTTGACTTAAAGCAACGGATTCTTTCGATTGTCTTGACTTGACTGCATTCTCTAACTTTCCCGAGGTGACTTGAGTTAGCTTCCAATCAATGGATGACTCATCATCACTTCAACTTGAGACTTGGCTTCTTGCGTTGACTTGAGTGACACTTCACACACCGTATCTCGGTGATACTCCTTCATCGAGTTCTTGATTTCTCCTCCTTGCCATACTCAAATTGTTTCTAACGGAGTCTTCATTTCGATCTCGTTTTTTTTTTTTTTTTTTTATAACACCCCGAGGGATGGGGATTGAGGTGTGATCCCCTACCGTATATCAAATAATCAAAATGTCATACAATATCATGCCCGTCAAGGAGAAAATCAAAGAACAAATAACCTATCACTACGATATCTAGAAAGACTATCATAATGAGATATCTAAAAATAAAAGGAGAACCAATGATCTATGAAAATTTGAAGCTCGGATATCCCAAATGGTCCATCCGAATGAGCGCTAGGAGGTGGTGAGAAGTGCCCTCATCAATAATGTGATCGCCAAGGCGTGACTCCCCAACTACGCAAGGTGATCTGCTAGTCGATTTCCCTCTCGTATGTGGGAAATCGAATCATCAAGGTCCTCGGCATGTTCGAATGCGAATCGGGGTGTCTTTGAACTCCGCCAAGAGCCAAGGCCACCGAAAGTGATCGTGGTGACCACCGCCACAAGCTGCGTCAACTCGATCCAAATCAAGAGAAAAAGACGAGCATGCCGCGATCCCATCTCCAGCGCTAGAAGCTCGGCATGAAAGCTAGACACCGCTGGAGAGAACAATGGAAAGCCAACATAAGTCCGCCTAATGATCTCGAATCAATCCCCCTCCGCCAAAGAATCAAAGTGTCACGATCAAACGAACCATCCGTGTTCGGCTTGATCTCGAGGAGACCGAGGGCTCGCCAAATCACAATCCTCGACTGCGTGGAACTGTGGTGGAGCACTCCCCTGTAAAAGGTCAGTTGACTTCTTGTATGTCCAGGCATAGCTGACTTGACTCGGCTCGTAACCCTATCTATTACAATGCAAATTACAAGGAAAATGGGGTGCCAACTTTCTAGTCTAAGTTTTACATGGCATTCATCATAATATAAACAATAAATTTCCCAACATAAATTTACTCACCGGCGGGCATTTAGTTCTCTGAACTAACTATGACTTCCAACTAACACATGAACCACACAAAGTGAACACATATGATGTTGTTGATTTTCTATTATCCCTATCATTTGCATAATTAAAATCCACATAACGTTTCAATTTAGCCCCATCTTTGCACTTAGCAAATTTCAGACTATAATTCAAAGAATATTTCAAATATTGCAAAAGCCATTTAACAGACATTCCAATGTGTAATTCCAGGATTGGACATGTATCTACTCAAACAACTCATAGAATTAGCGATATCGGGTCTAATGCTAACCATAAGATACATCACATAACCTATAGCATTGGAATATGACACATTCTTCATAGAATTAACATCACGGTCAATTTTAGTACATTGTTCTTTACTCAAAAGAAAATGACCAGCCAAAGGAACATTCATAGGTTTAGAATCAACCATCGAAAATTTACTCAAGATCTTTTCAACATAAGAAATCGATTTAGAAAAATTGCGAGTTTTTTCTATCTCTAAAAATGTGCATTCCTAAAATCCTTTTAGCATCTCTAAATATTTCATGTCAAAATTAGCACTTAGACGGTTTTAACATGCTCAACGGTTTTAACACAAGGACTATCCATACAAGGATTTTTAAGTAAACAAACAAAATCGGGATTCTTTTTATCAACAAAACTAATAGGCTGCAGCATATAGATTTTTTCATCTAAATCACCATGCAAAAATGCGATTTTTTGACATCCATTTGTTTTAATTCCCAATTAAACTGAGCACACAAGGAAAACATAATTGAGACGGTAGTAAACTTCACAACAGGAGCAAAGATTTACGTATAATCTATCCCCTCTTTTTGAGTAAATCCATTAGCCACTAATCTATCTTTAAATCTAACAGATTCACATTCATTCTTCACCTTAAATGACCATTTACGATCCACAATGAGAACAATTAGCGAGGTTTAGGCACAAGAATCCAAGTATTTTTAACATGCAAAGAATTCATTTCCTCATTCATAGCATTTAACCACTCAACAGAATTTTTAGATTTTAAAGATTCTTCATAAGATTTAGGCTTAGAATCAATAGAGTCAAACACACTAAAAACAAATGAAGTCGGATGAAAATCATCAAACCTGCAGTCACTAATGTTTCGACTTGCCTATCTCTAACAAGTTGATATTGCATATTTTCATTTTTACGTTCATTTTCTTTAATGATTTCATCATGCACAACATCATCATCATGATTTTCGGGCAAAACAGGTTCAAAATCATGCAAATCGAGTTGATTTCGGGCATAACGAGTTCGATTTCAAGCATATTTTCATGATTTTCATGCATAACAAAGATCGGAAAAATATCCACACTAGGAACATGCTCCACCTTATTAGGTGTACCATTTTGAAATCGAGTCATAGGCATAGATAAGCACGGCATTTGATTCATTAAATGTCACGTCCCTACTAATTAAAACTTTAACACTTTAGGTTGAGATTTTAACCACGACTATAACCTTTAACACCTTCAGGGTAACCGAGAAAAACATATTTTGCAGCCCTAGGTTCAAGTTTATCAAGTTTTTGATGAGCAAACGCTTTTGAACAACCAAATACTTTCAAGTTAGAAAAATCAATTTCCTTATCGTAAAACACAGTTCGGGTATTTTACCACTTAAAGGCACAAAAGGAGATCGATTAATCACATAAGCGGCCGATTAAAAACGACTTCACCCCAAAAACGTTTTTGAAAGTCCGAACAAGCAAGCATACTTCTCACCCTTTCAAGTAAAGTTCTATTCATTCTTTCCGCTACACCGTTTTGTTGTGGTGTATACGGGACTATTTTATCTTTGTTTTATACCGATTCACACACAAATTATTAAACAGATGATTACAAAATTCAAGTCCATTATCGTTCTTAGGATTTTAATTTTTTTTTCCCGTTTGATTTTCAATTAAAGTTTTCCACGGTCCCCATAAACCAACACGAGTCTTTTCTAGTGCTTTACTCGGAGTGATGACTTGCCCCAAAACCAACACGAGTCTTTTCTAGCGCTTTGTCCTCACTCACGCACCTTGAAAACTTCCCGGGAGGTCACCCATCCCATGTCTACTCCCGAGGCCAAGCACGCTTAACCTCGGAGTTTCTACGTAATGGGCACCGAGAAAGAAGATGCATCTGTTGGTATAGGTAGTCCAAATCAAATCCTTTAAGCTATCCTTTACTATGAAATCCAGCGCTCACGAGTTCGAATCGCGGGCGCGCCTGCGCGCCTATTTTAAAGCCCATTGCGGGTAGGATGCTAGACCAAATCCCAACAATCCCCTCCTAGACTGCATCTCGGCTCCGGTCTTTTGCAACCTCCGCTCGCCAAACTTCCTCGCGTTCTAACGCCAACTTCTTCGGTTCAGCGTCGCGTCACGCAGTTCTCCGAGTTCCGCTACCCATCAACCTACACCTTGATTCTAGTCTGTTTTACCTCAATTCCGGACACATGGCAACCTACCCTTGATTCCTGGTCCACCCAAAGAACCTACACCTTGATTGAAATCCGTTTTACCTCGATTCGCCCTGCAACCTACCCTTTACGGTCCGTTTACCTCCATTGCGCCAAGATCTCTCATTCCACCGCTCCCAGGCAACCTCTCTTTGCGGTGTGCTTCTAAGGAATTCGAACTTGTGCCTGCTCCGATACTGTTAGGTATCGACCCATTGCCGAGCCCGTCTGCCGTAGCCGAATATTACAATGGTCTAACAAATAAACTATTACAATAGACAACCTATGGAATTAGGGATTAGAGATTACAATTTTTCTAAATAAAAGCGATAAATTACAGATTAAGGCTTTCGAACACAAAGGCAATCGGGAAGGCACTTTCCCATTCAAGCTAGAGAAAAGCCTATTAACTATACTAAATCGAAAAATGAGACAACAAGAATACCAAATCACTTACAATGAAACATTTTGAATCGCTATAGTATCATTTTGCGGAAAGTTTCACTTTTTATAATAATATTTTTCCTTGACTGGATCTAGATTATTTACCTTACTATATTTAGAATCACCTTAAGGTCCTTAACCATAAATGAGAATTCAAAATTTCAATTTTCTAGTGGGCTTGAGGCCCAATAGAAATGTTTCACACTCAATTTTATGATCCATCAAATATTTCATATGATAGTCAACTCTTAAAAAATTGTATTATTATACAACCGTCAAGTTTAATTTGTCTCACCTCTTTTTGTATATCCCAATTTTATGAGCTCTTACGTTATTTAGTGTCAAATAAACTCTTCAAACTTTTATGTGAATGAAGCATCAAAATGTCCTCCCGACTTATGACAACATAAAACGAGTCCATTATATAAGTATCATATCTTTGGTAGGGATACAACTTTCCAACACAAAACAGTTCCACGACTCATGGCCAGTGGTAGCATTGTCATGTTCTACCTTTGATGGAAGACATGGATTGATACGTCTTACATAACTTGTCCATTTTTGTTTGATATGAAACTAATTTAAATTAAATTCCTTTTAATAAGTTTAAAAAACGTAGGGTTTTAGTTTTCCAGGCCCATCATAATCTTATTTGCCAGGTGGGTTTTGATTTAATATAGCATATCATCAACTCATCGTATAAATTGTGCAAACAAAAAAATTAAATAATTTTAACAGGCATTCTATGTAGAAAACGGTGGAGTGATCATGACCAGCTTATATAAAGGACAAAATAAATAGAATCATTTATATTATACAATTTAAAATATTATTGTACTCAACAAGTATGGACTTTGTCTCCTATTCTATTACATTTGTAAAATCTACCCACACCTGGTATGAGCCTTTAGCATTGAACATTCTAACATGAAAAATTAGAAAATCTTACCACTTATCGACTCTCAGTGCAAAAATTAAAGAATTTACAAATTTGAATAAGAGGTTTGCGGTCCCGAAAAAACCCCAAAGATAAAACATCCATTCATATGGTGTGCTCATGATCAATGTTCTCAATAAACCATGCTAAAACATTCACTACATGAATTTAAAGTATATAAAATTTACCAATTTTATATGTCGATTTAACTTTAGAATAATTTTTTTGAATATTCATAATTTTTTCTAATAATTTCAAATTTAACCTTATAAGTTTGTTCTAAGTTTGTTCTAAGTTTAATTCCACGGTCTTCTTCCCGAAGATACATATTATACACTTTAATACAAAAAGATATATTATTGTTATTGGACAACCATGTGCTATGTCCTGAATTATTTTCAAATTATAGTATGGGATAACTACAAAAACCACCCTTGAAATTTGGGTTAATTACAAAATTAACCCAAAAGTATTTGACAATTACAAAAACCCCATGAGGTTTGATTATGTCTTAAATATAAGGCGGTAATTGCAATATTTTCACATATGTAAGGGTGCAGGTTTGAAATATTTTTGTTTATGAAAATTGTAAAGTGCAGGACGGGATAAAACCTTGTAATTTTCAGAAACTTTGGGTTTTCTTGTAATAAACCCAAATCTCAGGGTTAGTTTTTGCAATTATCCCTTATGTTATTTGTTGTCTGCATAGCTGTGTGTTCCTATCCGTACATTGTAGATCAACATTATCCAAGAACACTTTCCATTATTCATATTCTTTTTTGAATTTTTTAAAATGATCCCATATATATGTTGGCCCCATTATCTTTGAGATGAAATTAAATGGCATTGCCATTTGGCCACATTATCCCATGTATATACAAAGATCATCACAGTAAGCACATACTGTAGTTTCCCAAATCCTTCAAAAGATAGATATGGCTACTTTTGGGCTAAAATTAACAATTACCTTAATACATGTACATTCATCTCTTTTCCTGCTTTCTCTTAACCATGCATCATCACAATCGATTATCAAGACGCTCCCGGGTTTCAATGGCGTCTTGCCTTTCAAGCTTGAAACAGGGCAAGTGTTTGATTATATTTTGGGATAATTACAAAAAAACCTGAGGTTCGGGCTAATTACAAAAAAGCCCAAATATTTTGAAAATTGCTAAACACTCCTTGAGTTTGATTTGTCTTACATTTGCCCCCTTTATAAAAGTATTACAATTATTCCCTTAAATTTAGAACATAATCAAATCTCAAGGTATTTTTTTTTGTAATTTTGAAATATCTTTATGGTTTTTGTAATTAGCCCAAATCTCAGGGGTGTTTTTGTGATTATCGCTTAACTTTGATGTTTGTGAATTGTGGATTTTCAGGTACATTGGTGTGGGGAAGGAGGAGGAAGTGGAGTTGTTCTATTACTTTGTAGAGTCAGAAGGAAACCCGGAAAAGGATCCACTTGTGCTTTCACTCACTGGTGGCCCTGGATGCTCAGCTATCTATGCTCTCACTTTTGAAATTGGTATTTTTGCACTTTGTCCCATAATTTTAATTTTCTTTCATGTTTGAATCGAAAAGGGGTGGGTTCTATGTTAAATGTTGGAAAGTTAATGAACTTTAGAGTTTATTATTTGTAGGGAAATTACAAAACTACACCTAAGGTTTGAGGTAATTACAAAAAACCCAATTTTTTTTAAAATTACTAAAATCTCCTTGAGATTTGATTTTGTATTACAATTTTACACTGTTCATAAACAAAAATATTTTAAACTCCCCTTTTATATTTGTTAAAATTTTACAGTTATCACCTTACGTTTGAGGTAGAATTAAACATCGGCCTTTTTTATATTTTTTTTTTTTTGTAATTTTGAAATTTCTCTCTCTCTTTATTTTTTGTAGTTACCCCAATCTCAATGGTACCTTTTGTAATTATCCTTTATTCGTATTAATAATTGTGACTTAGTGGTCTGACTTATTAACGTTTTTAAATAGCATATATTTGTAGATAAACATAGGATATCTAGTTGTATATTTAAGTTTGTGTTTTAATTTATTTTATGTTTAGTCTCGTATATGTATCAAATATACTGATTTGGTTGAGATTTCATATTCCACTTCATTGTTCTATTACTTATTTCATTGAATCAAATGAATGACACATATACAAATCACGTCATAATCAGTCACGTGTCTTTCATCTAATATGTAGAATTGAGAGTGGAACACAAAAATTGCAACACCTATTTTAATTTTAAGAAAATATTTTAAAAAATAAAATGAATATTCTGAAAAATAAATAGGTATACTTAATTATTAGACATCTTTTGCAGGTCCATTTACTTTTGATTCATCAACTTTCGGTTCGAACCTACCGTCGTTGATCCTAAATCCATATTCATGGACAAAGGTTCAAACTCTCTGACCATAGTTGACTCACATATACTTAATAATTTTTCAGATAGCAGTTTGTTTTTACAATAAAAGATTATTAATTTGTTATATGTTTTTCACAGATTTGTAGTGTAATATTCTTGGACCAGCCGGTTGGTGCTGGGTTTTCTTATGCCACCTCCTCGGAAGGATATCATTCTTCTGATACAGCAACAACAAAAGACATTTACACGTTTCTTGTGAAGGTGAGTAAATGAGTTTTTTTTCGTTTTTTTGATTTGTCGTTGCAGAGACTCGAACCCAACCTTTTCAATGAAGGATTATACTCGTTGCCACTAGGCTAAGTTTAAATGAGTTTAAAGTACACATGCATACTTTCCAATATATATCGAGTATTTGGCGTCTATTTTAGGCATGGGCATAGACAGGGGGGCCTCCCCGACTCCCCGCACACTCCAATTGTTTTTGTCCGATTTTTTGTATGGAAAACAATTTAAAAAAAGAGTTATATATATTTTTTAAAGGTAAAAAATAGTTGAGCCATGGAGAAAAATTTTGGACTATGGGTGGAAATAGGTCAGGCTACCCAACAGGGGCCTATGGCTTGGCCTACTAAATGTTTGGGTTGGCTTGGCCTATTTAACAATTGGGTCAGACTTAGACCTTTTATAAAGTCTATTTAAATAGTTGAGTCAGACCCGGGCCTTTCAAAAACCCTTTTAAGTTCAACAGACCGGCCTACTACATATAAAATATATATAAATAAATAATATATTATATATACACAATGAAGATATAAATTGTATAAAAAATATTATATATATCTAATATATAAATACAATATAACAACATTAATTAGATACGTATTTGGATTTGTTATTGTTATGGACTTGTTGGATATTGTATGATTATATTTATATACTTTGGAGATGTAGGTAGTGTAATAGATTTTATTGTCATGTGCATTTTGGTTTTTTCATTATGAATTTTTTGTTTGTTTCATTACGAATCTTGTATTGACTATCATGAGATTGTCGTGTGCTTTTTGTAGTTTATATTTTTTTTTTAAATGTATTTTGATAGGCTTAAACAGACTTTAAATAGGCTCAGACTTGGCCTTTTTAATTAGAAAGGTCAGACCGAGCCTATGAAAAAAGCCTATTACAAATAATAGGTGAGGCTTGGGCCCAAACCTAATAAAACAGACTCAGGCTTTCCAACTCAAAGCCCGGCTTGGCTTGGCCAATTTCTACCCCTACATGCGGTCGAGCTACGCCCTGCTTTTAGGGCAATTGGATTCACTTTTCTTTTTTGAATTTTATGGAAACAGTTTAGTGCATATTTCAATAACAATTTGTGACGTTACGTGGCTCATTTGTACATTCTTGACTAGTTATTTATTGAGTAACATCTCAATTTGGAGCTTGATTATACGGATTTCTAGTTCGCATTTGAATATAAGAATTTGGATTTGAGGGTAAAATTTAAAAAAATGATTTCAAATAACTCCAATATAAAATAACTCAAGAATTAGCTTCAAATGAGAATTCAAGGATTTGAATTTCATTGTAGTTTAGGATTATCCAAACAAACTCAACTAATGGCATAAAGATTTTCAATTATTGGCCGGTAATTGATGACATGGCACGGGAGAGTGATAAGTTGGAGTAAGATTTGGGGATTTTGACTAAATGGCGGGAAAGTTACCTCTTGGGTGCTGATGTGTTATAACAGACCCCAAAAAAAGGAAACAAATTGCCACGTGGGCAGAAGCAAATTTAATAGAATAAAAAGTAAATACAGATAAATAATCCATTAAACTCTTATTTAATTAATCACCCTCCAACATAATTACATGACAATTTGATTTTTTTCAATGATACATCATGATCCCTAGATGTCAATTTACATGCCAAATCACCAAAATTTCCATGTTAGTACTTCACTGTCACTAGTCAACAATTTTTTATAAAATTAAAAATATTGCAGTCAAAATTGGACTAAAATGTCGGAATTTTTGAAACTTATTAATCTAAGACCAAATTTTTATAAACTTGTTAACCTTGTGCTCTTATGTCTCTATTATTTACAGATCTGGTGATACCTGACTTTTGTTAACTTCGGATCTAGGTCCCCGAAGATGGAATCTGAGTTATTAGAAGGAATGAAGAAGTTTTCTCTCACAAAGGAGGAAAAAACTGGTATAGACTTGGTTGAGATTGATGTGGTCCGTAGCACCGAGGAATGTAAGCGAAGTTTGTTCGGAAAAATCCACGGGGTGAAGAAAGCGAATTTCTCAGGCTTAAAAAATACCATGAACCTGGTCTGGCCTACAAAAGAACCTTTCACTATGAGAGAACTTGGTCATAACTACTTCCAGTTTGTTTTCAAATCTCTGGTTGATAAGGGTGCGGTTTCTCGAAATAAAGTATGGAACTTTGACAACCAATTTCTCATTCTAAAGGATTGGTTTGAAGGTATTAATGCAGAATCTGTAATTTTCAATAGGGTCGATTTATGGGTTCAAATATGGAAGTTGCCGGTTAATTGGATTTCCCCGGAGACTGGGCACCGTATCGGCAAGATATTCTCATCCTTTTCGACATTTTCATCCCGATCTTTGCGAAGTGCGAGAGGTAGACACATTAAAATTCTGCTCGATCGATTTGAATAAGCCCCTGCTTCGCGGCACCTTCATTAATCTGGGAATTAAATCAGTTTGGGCTGAGTTCAAGTATGAAAAATTGGTGGGTTTCTGTCATTACTGTGGGCACATAGGTCATTTGGAGAGGCTCTGTGATATTAAGAAAATTGAGTTTGGGTCGCCCATCTTCAAAGATGCTCAATACGGGGGATTGGTTGAAGGCGGAGGAGATTATTGGAGTCCAAACACCGGTGCTTTTGGCATGGGAAGAAAGAATCAAAATCTTAATGAAAATATTGTTGTGGATGCCAAATCAATCACAACAAAAAGACTGAAGCCCCCTCGGTTTGTAATTTCGGCTGAAGCTACTTGTCCGATGCGGTCTCTCAAGAATTTGTGCCTGTAATCGGTTATGCATTGTCTTGAATGATAATCGAATAGGGCCTCAACTTTTTGAATCTCGCTCTTGTGAACTCGGAGGCTAGCACTGGTTACTCGAAGCCGAAGCGGTACCGGGAGGGCAACCCACCAAAATTTTGGGTAAGGTTATCCCTCCTATGAATTTTGATCCTCCTCTCGAAATGGAATTTGCTAACTTGGTGGATGTTGATATTGTTAATTTTAAGGCCAAAGGGCCATTAAGAGAAATAGGGAATATGACCCGTTGATTAAAAAAGAAAAGTGCTCGAGAGATGGGCGTCGATCTATCCACAAAGCCGAATGTTAGAAGGGCTAATAAAGAAAATGAAATGGAAGTTGATGTAGCTTGCGAATCGGTTCTTTGTGGGTGAAAAAAAAAGGGGCCCATTTGGATGAGAATGTGCGGGTATCAATTCGACCTTAAGAAGCAATTCAAAAAGTGTAAAGGGATTAGTTTGGGTTGTGAGCGATCAAAGGTGAGGGAGGCCGACCATAACGGGCCCCACCCACCTCAATGATTTGCTCTTGAACTGTAGAGGTTTGGGAGGACCTCTACAATTCCTCAAATCAAAGAGATCGTTAGATCCTACCACCCATCGCTCTTTTTTATTTGTGAAACTAAAAAGAAAAAAATTTGTTAATACCGTTTGTAGAAAGCTCAAGTATTCTCGATAGATGGATTAATGTTGATCCTTGGTAAAAGTGGGGGTTTGCTTGTTGTGTGGGAACCGTATGTTAACATCATTAGAGTGGTTAATAATAATTTTTGTTTTGAAATTGAATGTGTGATAAATGATATCCATCAGAAAGTGGATCATCTTCGTCTACATCGGTGTTGATCCCCGACGAGAAAAAAACGTTGGTGTCATCTTAATCTTGCGAGTAAGGATTGGGGTGATAATTGGATTATGGGAGGGGATTGGAATGATATTACTAATCCGGATGAGAAGAAAGGAGGAGACCTAGAAATTCTAATAGTTGTCAAGCTTTCAAGGATTTCATCGGATCATTGGCTATGTGTGATGTAAAGTTCTCGGATATCCTTTCACATGGTTTAACAATAGGGAGGGGAGGTTTTCATTGAAGAAAGACTTGACAGGTTTTTGCCTCTCCAAGTTGGATGCTTGATAACTCGAATGCTCGGGTTACTCATATTTTTCGGTCCTCTTCTCGACCATATGCTAATCTTGTTGGATCCATCTCCTAATAAGCCCAAAAGTAAGAAGAGATTTTTCTTTGATCGGTGGCTGCACATGGAGGGTTTTGATCGGAGTTGTTGAGAGAGCTTGGAGCTACAAGGTTAAGGGTACGCCGCTCTTCCAAATCCAAGCTAAAATCAGACAGTGCAGGATTGATATGCTTAACTGGGGTAAGAATGCTATTACTAACTCCGCTAAACAAATTGGTCTCATTAGTCAGAAATTGGAATCAATGAATGGTTTGGGTGGTAATAGAGATTGGCATTGTTGGTATGATCTTAAGAAAGAGTTGCATATGGCATATGAGAGAGAGGAGTTGTATTGGAGAGGTAAGTCCAGAATTCAGTGGCTTAAGCAGGGTGATAGGAATTCCAAATATTTCCATGCAAGTGTTGTTCAGAGGCAAAAAAGGAATGCAATTGATAGGCTTATTGGGAGGAATGGTTTGATTTGTGATTCTCCTGAGCTTGTGGAGACTGAGATAACCTCTTTTTACAGTGAGTTGTTCTCTTCCTCAAATCCTTCTTTTGACTCGGACATCCTCAAAGAAGGGTACCTAGATCCATTGAAGACAATCAAGCCAGGTTCCTTACTAGACCGTGGATAATATGGAAATAAGGCAAGCTCTCTTTGAACTCAACCCCAATAAAGCTCCGGGCCCGGATGGTATGACTCCTCACTTCTTTCAATTTTTCTGGCCTCTCATTTTTGCTGATATTTGTTCTGCTGTCAAAAAATTTTTCTCGTGCTCTAAAATGCTTAAAAGTGTTAATCAAACTCGATCACTTTGATCCCTAAGATTAAAAATCCCACATCCATTAGCCATTTTCGTCCCCATTAGCTTTGTGCAATGTGGTGTACAAAATCATTTCCAAAATCATTGCGAATCGATTGAAACCTTGCCTTAACAAGTGTATTAATGAGTGTCAAAAATGACTTTTGTGAAGGGTAGGCAAATTAGTGATAATATCATCGTGGCTCATGAATGTTTTCACTATATTCACAATCTTCGTAGAGGTCCAAAGGGTTCATGGCTATAAAGCTTGACATGGCGAAAGCTTATGATCGAGTTGAATGGGATTTTTTGCTTCGTACTATGGCTAAAATGGGATTCCCCCCTGTTTTCATTGGTTGGGTTAGAGCTTGTATTTCTTCTACTTCTTTCTCTTTTTTAATCAATGGCAATTCTGTAGGTTATATTACCCCTTCACGTGGTATTCGACAGGGAGATCCTTTGTCCCCCTATTTGTTTATCATCCTCTCTGAAGCCTTCTCTAATTTGATTTTACAAGCCAAACTTAGCTCACAATTTAAGGGTCTCAGAATTTGTAGAGCTGCTCCTCTAGTTTCTCATCTGTTTTTTGCTGACGATTCCCTTCTCTTTTGTGAGGCTTCTGCTTCTCAAGCTTTAATTGTGAAAACGATTCTGGATAAATATTGCCTTGCCACAGGCCAGCTTGTAAATCTTGAAAAATCCTCAATCTTCTTCAGCAATAATGTCCCTACTGACCTTAAAGGCTCTATCTGTGATCTCTTGGTAGGGATTCAAATTCATACCAAAATTAAACATCTTGGTCTTCCCCTTGTTCTCGGTAGATCTAAGAAAGAAATCTTTGGCTATGTTGTTGAATCAAAAAAGAGAGTCGAATGGTGGAAAAATTCTTTCCTCACTTTGCCGGAGAGGTCCTTATCAAGTCAGTGCTTCATTCTTTTACCTATTTATATCATGTCATGTTATAAGCTTCCAATTGGCATTTGTAAAGATTTAGCTTCCATTTCCTCTAAGTTCTGGTGGGGTTCCCCCTCTGAGGGGCAGAATAAAATTCACTGGATGAATTGGAATCGAATGACTTTTCCTAAAGACGAGGGGGGTTGGGCTTTAAAGATTTTAAATGCTTTAATGATGCTCTGTTATGTAAACAATTGTGGAAGCTCATTTCTTCTCCTAATGAGCTAATGTGCAAGCTCATGAAAGCAAAATACTTTCCCTATGGGGGGCTGCTTAAGGCTAATTCTAAACCAACTGATTCTTGGATTTGGAAAAGTTGGGCTCAAGCGATCTATGTGCTGAAAATGGGTCTGTTGTTTAGGGTGGGAGATGGTAAGTCTATTAGGATATGGGATCACCCTTGGATCCCTGGTTTTGGTTCAGGTACCCCCTCCCCTTTACTTTCTGATGGCTCTCTTACTTGGGTTAGTGAGCTTTTGTGTGACTCTGGTCATAGATGGAATACTCAACTTATTTACCAAACTTTTAATATTCCTGAAGCTGAGCTCATTCTTTCTATCCCTCTTAGGGCGGTTGGGTCTAGAGACAAATTCTTTTGGGCTCTTTCTGCCAATGGAGAATTTTCTGTTAAAACGGCTTATAAATCTTTGATTTCTCTTAAAGCTTTAACGAGGGATTCCCCTGAAAGCTGTCATGGTAAATTTTCCTTGAAAAAAATTTGGTCTGGCACTTGGGATATGCATATAAAAAGCAAGATAAAATTTTTTCTGTGGCGATGTTACTTTGATATTTTGCCTACCCAGTCTAATCTCATTCGTAAAGGGATGCAATTGGATCCAATGTGTAAAATCTGTGGTGAGGCTAATGAAGATCTTGAACATATCCTTTTCTACTGTGATATGGCTAAAATGGTTTGGAAATTAGCACCTATCTCCTGGGACTTGCAGGTTAATGGTACCTTTAAAGATTGGTGGTGCTCTATTTCTGCCCCAAAAAAACAGGATTTCTGGCAAGAGAGAATGCAACTCTCTTCTTATTTGCTTTGGTGGTTATGGAGGACTAGGAATCTTTGTATTTTTGAGAATGTTAGAACCCCGGCAAAAGAGATTGTTGATAAAGCTGTTAATGAATGGATTGAATTCAGCAATGTATATTCAAAGCACCATATCTGAGTGGAAATTTCTTTGTTTTTTCTCAATCTTTTGCAGGGTAATTTTTTGGTTATTCAGGCGTGCTGGAAGTCTGAAAGTTGCTGTTTGCTGGGAGTGAACTAGGAACCAAGTGTTTAGTGGTCTTCTTCTCCAAGCTCCAGCTTTTGGCTTCTCTGCCTCGCCTCTGTTTTGTTGGATTTAGCATCTATGATGTTTATGATATATGATCCATTGTGTATTTTTCTTTGTTTCTGAACATGATATCAGCTACATCAGTTTGTTGCGGGCCTATCTGTTTTTGGCTTTCCATTTTTTGGGATTGGTTACTTTCAATTTTTGTTGGTTTTGCCCTATGTAAAAGGGTTTTCTCATCCCCTCACTTATTTGGTTGTGGATGAGCCTTGTAGTCCAGTGGGACAATTGTGTACTGTTGATTGTTTTCTCGATCAATTATTTATATATCCCTATCGTTTTGAAAAAAAAAAAAAAAAAGAGGACTGAATCATAATAGTCAAGTTACTAGATAAAAAAAAAAGGAAAGAAAAAAAGAAAGAAAAACATTTTCCCTATCTCTTGTCTTGTCATAAGTTTGTCATTGTCAATTTATGTTTTGTGACTATTATAATTTTTATTTTAGTTAAGAGTTACGGATGGGTTTGTCATGTTGATAATTAGTGATAATGCAAATGTAATGATAATTATACTGGTTTGCTAATTTATTATAACGCATTTGTCAACTTTGTCTTTCTGAATGGTCGAAATATGTGTTTGTAAAGGTAAATGACCTCGGTTTGATCCCATATGAGTGCGTGTGTTATCTCCCCAAATTTCCCCCATTGTACTAAAAAAAATACATTATTATAAATTTTAACACAATCTCTATGTCACTAATTGTAATCAATGATAATATATATGCAATTCATGTCACTAATACAATCGTGAAAACCATCTTTACGAAACGTTTATGGGCAGCCACATTCATAGCTTTAAAGCTCGAAAGAAACGATTATTTTGTGGCAATTGCTACAAATTTGTTTATGATTAATACGTACAATTGGTGATAACTTTGATATCATGTATCCAGGGCCGTCCTACCATTTTTTGGCCTTGAAGTCAAACTTTGAAATGGGTCCTCGTGTGTCGAGTTCAAAACCAATATAAAACTAAAAAAATGAACTTTGTATAATGTACAAAATTAGTTATAATAATATGACAATTATTGTCATGTTCTTTATCCATCAAATTTTTATTTGTATTTAAACTATCTAAGGTTGCACTTTTTTGGGAAGTAAAATATTTATTGATATCACCTGCTTGACTTTGGATTAATTTTTATGTCCTTACTTTATTTTTTCTCTTTTAGTGTTTGCACGTAGATGTATATGGGAGGCATGATGATGCTAGAAATTAAAGAACTAACCAACAATTCATTTCTCATCTATCAACAAGAACAAAAAAATATAAAATAAAGACATGCATAGATGAATATCAAAATATGTAATGGGTTAGAGTTTTAAATTCTCTTTCAATATCAATCAATATTACAAAATACTCTTCACAAAAATTGTCATTTAAATTAGTAAAACATTAATAACATTTTTGGGCCCATAAAATAATTTAATAATTGGATTTTTAACATTTGGAAACTTATTTTTTTAATTTCTTATTTATTATATATGTATATATAGAATATAAAACAATTGGGCCCCTAAAATTTTATTATTTTTTTGGGTCTGAGTCAATTGACTTAGTGCCCTTCATGTAAGCACAGCCCTGCATATATCAAGCGTCTTTTGTTACGGGAATTTTTTTTCATTTTCTTTTGGAGCGACATGCATAATAATATTTGGGATAATTATAAAAGCTACAATTGAAGTTTGACCTAATTATTAAACAAAAACTTAATTATCTTTTAAAATTACAAATGTTTTTAATGCAGACACTCCTGTAATTTTTAAAATAGAAACAAATATCAAGTAAAATAGGTTTATGAAATTTCAAATTGCAGTGGTTGCAGAATCATCCCAAGCTTATGAACAATAGCCTATACATTCAGGGCGAATCCTATGCAGGAAAAATAGTTCCAATGGTGGCCTGGGAGATAGCAAAAGGTAGACATAAAATCCTCAAAAGCTTTTGTTCTTCTCCTTATGGACAATTACAAAAATACCCATGAGGTTTGAGCTAATTACATAAAATCCAGGGTTTTTTGAAAATTACAAAAAAACCTTTAAGTTCGATTTTCGTCATACAATTTTCCCTTCATAAGGCCAAAAACATTTCAAAAACCCTTCTGACATTTACAAAATATTACAGTTACTTTCTTAATTCAAGACATAATCAAACTTGAGATTTTTTATTTTATTTTATGTAATTTTGAAATATATTTGGTTTTTCTTTTGTAATTAGCCCAAACCTCATGGGTGTTTTTGTAAATGTCCCTTCTTCTTAATTATTGCATCGCTTTCCTAGCTAGATGTGGTAATTCATTGCAGAGCTTTAACTGATATTGTTATTATTAATTAAAGCCAATGAAGAAGGTCGCCTACCACAATTGTCTCTCCAAGTAATTATTTCCTAGCTATCATTTATTCGTGTAGTGTTTATTGTCTTTTAAGACGTTATTAATTTTAATATGCAATATATCAGGGGTACATTGCTGCAAACCCGGCAACAAATGAACTATTTGCGAACGATAGAGTGCCATATGCTCACAACATGGGGTTAATATCCGATGAATATATGCAGGTATCTTTATTTTGCTTAATTTAATTAACTGTTGGACAGAAATGTGTTGGGATTACAACAAAAATAAGAGGGATACAACGGAAATAATTCAAATTAACAAACGTCTATTACAAACAAAGCGAAAAGAAAGCAAGAAAGAAGTCGAGCAAGAACTCTTTCTTTAAGACTCTTGTTGCCCGTCACGATGCTCACGGTTGCAGTGCAACGAGTCTCCCAAGATACAACGATTTTGGTAAATGATAGGAGCACCACAAATCCTTCTAACCGTGAACGGAGATAAATGAGGCCCTGAGATGACGCCAACACTTCTACGTAACACTTTTTGTGCAATGCATTTTTTGAGTAATGACTATGAATGTGTATGCACGGAATTTTTCTGTGTTTGTGATGTATGTTGCGAAAACCACTTTGAATGGAGGGGCTCCAATATATAGACAAAACACAAGGATTCCTCCAAAGGAAAGCCCGATGATTTGGACTCAATTATGTCCATCAATCCTCAATCAAATCCTTCTATTTTAGATTGATTTGTGTCAAGTCAACCCTTCCAATTGTGGTGTCAATCGGTTTAGGAATGATTTGATGCAATCAATCATGTTACCATAAATTGGTAATTAAAGTCAAAGTTGCCTATTTAACGGATAAAATCAAGTAATTTACCAAACACCGGATTTGATCAATCTACCAACATTCCACATATGTTGGATATATTTCTCACAAATATATCTTTCCAAGTATACCATTTGTTCATCGATTTCTCACTCACCCATAAATGGTTTTGTGAAAATAAATACACCACTCGTTTCCAAAATTAACGAGTTCCCACATTTAAATTTTGGCTTAATCGAGTCTGCATGCATTCATGCATCATTTCCACTCAGTGGGGATAGGTAGCTTGTGGCTTTGAACCTTCCTTAGTAAGATACTATCGGATATATCCACGGCTTAGTGGACACGATGCCTTGAACTACTCCGCTACGAATATACCAAGACAATAGTATTTACACAACAACACTTCGCTCATCTCGAAGTTCTCTCGGTTGTATCCGTTTTAGTCATGGATCACACTTGGGATTCATAAGTGTTTCATTGAGGCGGCTCGTCCTCACACTTACATAGGTGACCTTGTCTATCGAGGTATCTGCAATACCCCACCTTATTAGGTATAAGACGACATTAAAAGTCCATAGGACTTAACCTCACCACATCGGCGAGTTCAATCACTTGGTGGTGCTCTCTAGGGAATGGTTAGCTTGAAGCTAAGTACCAAGTACGATCTGAACAATTTAAAGTTTAGTTTTCCCATTGAACCAAGTTCTTGGGATCTCCAGTCATCATGGTTGGGTTTCCACTAAAAACTGTTCTTTAAGTTGTGGATTTTACACCAATTCCCTCTAGCACGTTACGATTGATCTCCACTTCAATCAAATTTGCGCGCAAAATTGAGATCAGTTTCTTTACATATTTGAGCACATTGTATCTGAGCATGTGTGACCACTTCAATTGACATAAGTGCCACCGGTGGACTTTCAAGCCCTTCAATGTCAATGTGGCTTTATAACACCTTAAGCTCATATATACTATTCTCAATATGTTATCTCTTTTTAGGAAGAGATTTGTTTGACTTTATCATTTGTCAAACTTGTCATTATTCATTCAATGACTTAATTGTTGTATATGTTCCCAACAAGTACGGGTACAACAATCTGTTAAGGTCTACCTTGATAAGGTTAGCCTTTAAGGCCCTTTTCTGCACATTTTCTTGGTACCTCGGTGTGTGCAATATTGCAATACTCAAGAGTACACTAAAAGATGCACATTTTTAAGAGAAATCACAGGTGACCCCTATTATCTATCAACTAGCATTGCTAATGCCAATTAACCCACATCCTCATTTCTAAGGATACCACTCAAAGAAACTTGTATTTCTTTGACTTCGCAGTTATTGGGGTCAGTCTTTGTCAAGATTGAGGTAAATTTATATTTACCAACCACCACCACATTTGTGGCATAACTCATCCACCCCACATTGTGCAACAATGTCAACTTTGAGAATTCTCAATTAAACAATTGTTATTTCTCACAAGTTCAACCGTGATTAGATCGCCAACTGACAAATAATCCAATTGCCTAGACAAAATTCTAAAGAATTTCCCGGAAGGGCTAAAGGACTCAGTTGCATCTATTCACCAAATTTTGGGTAGAGTTAACTTGACATGTGCTCCCTCACAAGGGGACACTTGAATATGCCTCACACAAGGGCATTTAGATTTGCTAGTGCCTTCATTGACATGTTTTGCTACGTGTTATGACACTCAAGATGTCGTAACACTCAAGTTGGCACTTTGTGTCGTTCCTATAGTTGTTTGGCTATCGCAGTATCACAACATAACATCCCACGTTTATAACTTAACATTTGGTAATAATTTTGTATTCACCAATTGCTTTATGACATTAATGTTGACGTGCCAAGTCTAACATGTCATAAATCACAACTTAATCATGTAAGAGGGTGAAGCAACACAACCATTACATTCATCTTGAACAATCCCTTTCCAAGGTGTCCCTTTCCAAGGAATTGTCCGTTTTATTGAGTACAAAGCTATGAGTCCGTCCTGTTGTACCAAGTCTCCTTCAAGGTCTTTCCATGCTTGGCATTTGATTGTCTAATGCCTTCTTCAATGTGCAATCTGACAATCAAATCCTCCAAGCCTATTTGCTTCCTATTATGTTTGAGATAATTTTTGAAATCCCTCCAACTAGGCGTCAATTTTTCAAATAATTGCAGCCACTTGGAAGATTTCACACAACTGCATCCCCTCAGCATGGATGCTATGCAAAATCAATTGCAATTCTTGGAGTTGACTCATAACAGTCTTGGTGTCAACCATCACATACTCCAAGAATCTGCCGACGGTTGATGTGAACCGCAACAACAATTGTGCATACGACCCAACAACAATATGTTGTTAACCCAGAATCTTCACTAGTTTGGTTAATGTGGTGGAAAAACCTCGACCCGTTGCTTAGCAAAGCAAGAACCTCGGTATCTTGAAGAAGCGCCACAAGCAATTATGGATTATTGCACGATAAGTCGATAAATGCAACAAGAAACGTAAATCTTGAAGCACTTGGAGAAACACTCAATTTGAGAGTAAAAGTTTAATTGTATTGATAACTGAATGAAAAATAACAAGTGTTCACCCTTATAAAGGGTCCAAACCCTAACCTACCAAGAAAACAACTTAAAACCGAAGGAAACAAAAACATGAAAATTTCGAAAATCCGGTAAAAAGCACGCTTGTGCTAGAGAAACACGGCCAGGCCGTGTTTCGCACGTCGCTCGGATCCCAGCCCCCACACGGCCGTGCCAGGAAGCACGTCCAGGTCGTGCATTCCACGAACCCCACTCCTCTTCCCCACACGGTCGTGCCCGGAAGCACGGCCAAGCCGTGTTCGCGACGAAAGGTCCAAACACGACCGTGTAACTTAAGCATGGTCGGGCCGTGCTTTCCACGACTTTTGCCTCCTTCGATTTCTTGAGTCTTTTATCCCCTGCTCATCCTAGACTCGAAATAACAACTGAAAACGCGGCCTTAAAGGTTTATTTGGCCTCCAAAACACTAACATGACTCAAAATAAAAACTAAACTACAACTAACTATGATAAATGAATACAACACCATCGAGCACTTGATTATGAGGTCTTCAAGAAGCTAGGTGGCTTGTATTCTTGGCATCCTTTAGTTGCTCAGTCTGAGGTGGACTCTGGACCATTGACGACGCTAATCAACTGGACCACCCGATCATCTTCCTCCTTTGGTAATGCACTCTCGGCCTCGTTACGAATGACTTGAATCGGCTCGTTTAGTGCATCCTTGAACTTCCTTGCCTCGCCCTCATCATCGGACCAATTGTGACATTCTTCTTTGGGTCCTTTGCCCATGGATTCTCATCAACGATCCATTGGCGACCTTTGAACGAGGCATACACACTGTCTGATAACGCATTATTCAACCCATTAAGGATGTAATGCTTGCACAAGTAGTCCCCTTGACCCTATGCATCAAGGACATCCCAACGATCCATATTGGTATATTGCGGGAAACAACGGAGAGTCCTCTTTAAGGAACCTCACCAAACTTAGGGTTGTCGATAAAAAAACATCTTTTCTTTGCCACGTGTTAAAATTAAGTCCGGTAAACTTTTACGGCCTTTCGGCATGGGCGACCACGGTTCTTTCGGAGCAATTGTATGATCGAAGGTGTTGCCAACACCGTAACACTTATGGCGGTAGAACCATGTGAGGCACGAAGTGAGGCCACGGTGTGGTCACACCGAAGGCCACACTCGTTGGAACATCAGAAAATTGGGGTGTGCCAGAAGGTGTGGTAACACCATAGGCCACACTTGCTGGAACATCAAAAAACTGGGGTGTGCCAGAAGGTGTGGTAACACCATAGGCCACACTAGCTGGAACATCGAGAATCTTGGGGTGTGCGGAAGGTGTGGCCACACCCCCACGTATTACAACGGAGCATACCCGAGCGAGGTGCTATAACACTTCCCACAGCCGATGGAACGTTTGGAAATAGAGGTGTGACAAAAGGTGTGGTCACACCCCCCACAGTCATCGAAACAAAAGTAGGAACATGTGTTGGCATAGGTGTGGCCGAAGGTGTTGTCACACCAAAGCGGGGACAACGAAAATAGGTGTTGTCGGAGGTGTTGTCACACCCGAGGCCTGTTCGCCTTATTTTTAGCTTCACCGCACCGAAGTGTACGGTGTAGTTTATAGAATAGGGTAAGCAA
The DNA here is from genome assembly GCA_016081115.2 of Rehmannia glutinosa. NCBI lineage: Eukaryota > Viridiplantae > Streptophyta > Magnoliopsida > Lamiales > Orobanchaceae > Rehmannia > Rehmannia glutinosa. Next base: position 660,602 of record JABTTQ020003270.1, on the reverse strand, counting down.
GGTCGTATCCACGAGAGACTAATAAATTTATGCGCTAAGTATTGAGATCGTAATAGACTTATTTTTATTTAGACGATCGAAATTGGATGATTTTGTGGAGGTAAAGACAAGAATAACCACAAAAACACAAGATGAAAATAATAATGGAATTATCAGGAATGAAATGGATTCCCGGATTATGGTTTCAATTAATATTCCTCTTGTTGTCCGATTTAATCAAAGCCAAAGTTATTATCAATACACCTATAAGACGATCACAATGGTATTTTATCCTCCTCTCGAGATGTATATAAAGTGTAGATTGAAATATCTATGCTAGCATCTCTACTCAACATAAGATACACAACTCCCAAATGCACAAAAGATCAAATGTCCTCACAAAAATCTACAAACCTCTCGATTCATGCAAATATTAGTGTCAAGTACTCAAGATCTAATATTGAAACTCATCTCTCGAATTATGAATCAATATATCAAACATGTTAAATCATTGGCCAAGTGATAAAACAAGAATAAGCTCAAAGTACTCAAATAGACTTCAAGACAATAACTTCAACTAAGATTAAAACATTCAACAAGAGTTCAATTAATCTACTTCCAAAACCCGGAAATCACAAGAAGTTTAGCTACTCATTAAAAATAAACAACTCATAGACAAATTGTTCATATTCATGACAAGCTAAAATGAAAGATTAAAGCACAAAGAATGAGAAAACTTAAGAAATGGATAATCTCTCGATTTATCTTCAATCCTCAAGCTCCGATTCGACCCGATTCTTCTCTTGATTCTTCCTTGATGAAGTTGAGCTATTTCTTGTGTTCTTGGGTCTTTTCCGGACCTTTCCTCTTACGGTGTGCGCCCAAGAAGTGGTATTTATACCATTTTTGAAGTCTAGGTCAATTTCTTTGTCATTTTTGGAGTTTTTAAAGCACGCACGGGTCGTGCGCCCACGCACGGGTTACCCGTGCTCAAAGCCGTAGGAAAACATCCGATCTCTGTAGGGCGCACGGGTCGTGCCCACGCATGGGTTACCCGTGCGCCATCCTGAGAAATAATCCGGTCTGCAGCAGGGGCGCACGGGTCGTGCGCCCACGCACGGGTTGCCCGTGCGCCACCAAAACGTCCGAATTTGCTTGCGGGGTCTTCATAAGAGTTGTAGCCCTCTCTCTTAGCTTTCCATAGCCACTTGAATCACCTCAATATCAATTTTGTAGAGAGTTATGGCCAAAATACTAAACCACTGCCAGTCTTTGGAAATTCCATACGCGTTTGGATGTTCCTTGAGATAAATCTCCTTGTAGTTTGATCATCCATGCTTCTTTTGACACACGACTCGTCACTATGACTCTAGACTCCATATAGTTGGCTTCCAATTGGGTGTAATCGCTCGATTCTTGATGATTCTAGGTAGCAATGCTCGTATTTGTCACAAAATCACTCCAAATATCGTTAAATTCCTACAAAACAAGCAAGCGTAATATCTTTTTCCACAAAGAGCGAATATATACCATTTCATACACGTTATTGCATGTTTAATCACCATTTCAGTCATATTTATACCTCAAAATACATGCAAAACTCACACCTATCAAGGCCATACATGCATAATCGGTGGTCATCGCATTGCTTGAAGACGCCATCAGTCCAAATTACAAAACAAGAGTCTTAAAATGTTGGGATTACAACAAAAATCAGAGGGATACAACGTGGAATAATTCGAACTATCAAACGTCTATTACAAACAAAGCGAAAAGAAAGCAGTAAAGCAAATCGAGGCGAGCGAACTCTTTCTTTAAGACTCTTGTTGCCCCGTCACGATGCTCACGGTTGCAGGCAACGAGTCTCCCAAGATACAACGACTTTGGTAAATTATATGAGCACCACAAATCCTTCTAACCGTCGAACTGAGATAAGTGAGGCTGAGGTGACGCCAACACTTCTACGTAACACTTTTTGTGCAATGCGATTTTTGAGTGATGACTATGAATGTGTATGCACAAAATTTTTCTGTGTTTGTGATGTATGTTGCACGTAACCACCGAATAGAGGGGCTCCAATATATAGGGAAAACACAAGGGTTCCTCCAAAGAAAAGCTCCAACGATTTGGACTCAATTATGTCCATCAATCCTCAATCAAATCCTTCCTATTTTAGATTGATTTGTGTCAAGTCAAACCTTCCAATTATGGCCTCAATCAGTTTAGGAATGATTTGATGCAATCAATCATGTTACCATAAATTGGTGATTTGAGTCAAAGTTGCCTATTTAACGGATAAAATCAAGCAACTTACCAAGCACCGGATTTGATCAATCTACCAACATTCCACATATGTTGGATACATTTCCCACAAATATATCTTTCCAAGTGTACCATTTGTGCATCGATTTCTCACTCACCTATAAATGGTTTTGTGAAAATAAATACACCACTCGTTTCTAAAATTAACGAGTTCCCACACTTAGAATTTCGGCTTAACAAAATCGATTTTTCCAACAAAATGAAATTCGAAATTTCTAAATTGTCCAAGAGGATGTGCGAGAATTGTCTTTGAAAAACGATAGCAACGAAGGCCTAAGTGAACTGATTTTCCTTTAAACAGATTTGTCCCCTCACTCAATTAGCTAGGTGCCTGAGGATCTTCAAGTATTTATATTGTAGAATTCAATCTTGAAAACGTTAGTAAGCCTATCATAAAAGATGCTACTATCGGCGAACTAGGAAAAGTGAGTGAACTATATCATCAACTAAGTACTGTGCCAAAGAATTTTGAACTATATCACCAAAACTCTGGATTCGTGGTTGTACATGTGTGTATATATTGTGAAGAATGTACCAGATTTTATACCCTCAAAATTAACCTACATTAACTCCCGACTATCCAATAATTTAGGAGAATTCACTTCCCACTCCTCCCTGATTTGGGAGTTTCAAGAGTATTGACTCTCTGTTACTCCACAACTAAGTAGTTTTAGGTGTTGCACAATTAAACACCGTAAATATGGCAAGTTTCATATGTTAATTTTGGAGTTAAAACACTTTATTCCTTATTGGTCCAGGAAAATCATGCCAAAAAATTTGCACAATTTTCATTCGATTTTCCAACAAAAATAAAGAGAGTTTTCAAGGAAACTAGAAACTACAATCAATTTATGTTTCAATTAAATCAAAACAAAAAAATTAAACAACTTCATACTTTCGATAGAAACATTTGGAAACTTTAATTAATCATGCTCAGGATCATATTCTCAAATAAAAATTAAAGTAATAAAAATAAAATGTCTTTCCTCTTAATTATTACAATGTTAGAAAATTCTATGGCACATTCTATATATAATTGACCCAATTTCAGTTAGCTGAACAAGATTGTAACGGGAACTACGTGAATCCAGATATACACAATGTTCAATGCCGTCAAGCTCTTCAGCCAATAAACGAGGTAAAAAAATTCTTGATCATTAATTGGTAAAATTAATTATTGAGTGAAGTATGGTAACTTGTATATTAAATATTGCAGTGCCTTGATGATATATACATGTACCATATCCTGGAGCCAGATTGTCATGACAAGAAATATGTTCCAAAACAAGATCAATCATTTTCACAGGACAACTCAATCAGCCATATCCTTTTACCATCCCAACAAGGACAGGAAATAGATTGCCGTGTAATATATTTTTATATTTCCTTAATTTCCAGTATTAGATCATACTTTTACTAACAAAATTAATGTGTTAGGCTTAATTTGCAAATTATAAATGGCCTTCATATTTGTCTTCATTTTGCAAATTGTACCTGCTAAAAGGGGTATTTATGAAATAGAGACAAATTTGAAGGAAGTATTTGCAATACGTCAAGAGACCGGGTATTTGTAATGTATAACTCTAGTAAGGTAGTTTCTAGAGTAGATACAAATTTAGGAATACCTTTTGGAATTAGCACAGTATTTTAATTATATACTAAATTGGGTTTCTCATTTTTTCTTTTTCCGTAGACAACATATTATAAGATATCCGAAAGCTGGGCAAATAATCCACTTGTAAGAAAAGCTCTGGATGTTCGAGAGGTATGTTTTGAACATTTAATTAGAAGATGTTTTGAGTCATCTTATGATATTCTTCAAAAATACATGTATATGTTTGAGATCTAAAAATATATTATAATATATTTGATAAAATTTTAAAGTGATGATCTTACAAAATTTAGGGATAATAACATAAAACCCCCAAGGTTCGGGCAGAATTTTTTTAAAATTACAAAAAAAAACTCTTAAGGTTTGATTCTGCTTACATTTTTCCTTTTCATAAGCAATAAACATTTCAAAAACCCCGTGATATTTATAGAAATATTATAGTTAACCCCTTAAATTTAAGACATAATCAAACCTGAGGAGGTTTTTTGTAATTTTAAAACATCTCGGGATTTTTTGTAATTAGCCCAAACCTTGGGGTGTTTTGTAATTATCCCTAAAATTTACTTTAAAATGTTGAAAGCTCCTTATATATAATTATATATAAAAGAAAAAATGTTCCCAACTTGGCCAAATATCTCTTACATATTCAGGTTATTTTTATTCTTATAAAATGTGTTATTTTTAAAGCAGGGAACAAAAGGAGAGTGGATTAGATGCAACAGAAGCTTGACTGCCTATGACAAAGATGTTCAAAGTGTTGTCCACCTCCATCGACTTCTGAGTAAAAAGGGATATAAGGGTTTGGTTTACAGGTCAATTCTCATGTCACTTTCTTGCTTATTAATTAGACATAATTACAAAAACCACCCTTAGGTTCGGGCTAATTACAAAAAATCCAAAGATTTTTGAAAATTACAAAAAAACCCGAGGTTTGATTTCGCCTTGTTCCTCTTCATAAGCAAAAAACTATTTCAAATCCCCTAATATTTCTAGAAGTATTATAGTTTACCCTTAAATTTAAGACAAAATCAAACCTAAGGTGGTTTAATTTGATAATTTTGGTTGCAGTGGTGATCATGATATGGTGGTGCCTCACATCAGCACTCTAAATTGGATTCGATCTCTCAATTTAACTCTTGATGACAATTGGAGACCTTGGAAAGTCAATGGACAAATTGCAGGGTTGGTTTTAAATAACTTTTACATTTTTAAGAATAAAGCGTCGGTATTTCATGTATATACTTTAATAATTTTTTACCCATTTTTTATTCATGTAGATATACGGTGAGATACCAAGAAAACGGAACTTATCTCACGTTTGCAACACTTAAGGTTATTTCTAGTCTACACTTTTTTATGATATGATAATTGTTCAAAATGTGCAAAACAAGTACTTGACACATTCCTCTGTTTTTGTAGGGTGCTGGACATACACCTCCAGAGTATAAACCTGACGAATGCTTCAACATGATTTCCCGATGGCTGTATGATAGACCACTATAGCTGAAGAATGCTGAATTTTCATGCCTTTAAGGTCAGGGGTCTAATCGAATTGAATAAAACTGAACATAATATTGTTCAAATTTTCATGCTTTATGTTAGCCCCTTAGACCTTAGTGTGTTTGTTCGCCCTAACACGGCATGCTTGCGTGCTAGTGGGCGAACAATATCAGGTTGGCGCGGCACCGAGTGAGGCCAATGAAAGTAACACGACTTGGAGGTTTTATTGAATAAATTTTGTTACATTGCTTGACTTCATTTGCACAAAAATAAAATAGAATAATTGGATGTGATCTTCTATTCCAAAAATGTATTTTATCTCTTATTCCACTGTACAGATGATTGCCACATGTATAAGTGCTTGATTTATGCTTATACACGTTTCAATCATCCATACGGTTGGAATAAGAGATGAAACACAATTTTGGTATAGAAGATCTCAACCATAGAATAACATCGCACGTTCAAATTAAACATGGTTTTATGCAGTGCATTTTATCCTCAAGAGAATGTTCGTAACGATAATTTTGGAGATACGACGGTGCGCCTCTTCTGTTAGATGTAAGCCATCCCAATGTATATATCGATTTGGATTTTGACAAACTGGCACACCTAGACTTCCACAAAATTGTGGACTGACAGGGTTAAACTCTCTACTTGCACAACAAGGTTTGAGTAAAGTTCTTGGATCAAATCCTACAAAAAAAAAAATACACATAAGAATAACATTTATCAATTAGCATTTACTAAGAAGTAAATATATAGGGATAATTACAAAAATACCCCTGAGATTTGGGCTAATTACAAAAAAAACCAAAGAAGATTCAAAATTACAAAAAGAAGATCCTCAGGTTTGGTTATGTCTTAAATTTAAGGAGGTAACTGTGATATTTTTATAAATATCGACCTCAAGGGGTTTTTGGCAAATTTTAAAAATCTCTGGGTTTTTTTGTAATTAGCCCTAACCTGAGGGGAGTTTTCGTAATTATCCCAAATATATATATATTGCCCAAGAAATAAATACTGACCAAAAATAGATGTTTGACGAAGAATTGTCTGAAAAGCGTTATAGTAGTCTGCATAGATCATAACAACATTTGGAAATTCCCTTCTGAGAGAGTCTAGAGCAACTTGGAGATTATTGTTCTGAAAAGTCGCAAGATTGTTCAAACTTTTTATACACCCTATTTCATCGTACATTGTAGAATCGTTACTAGCAAACGCGCTAAGAGCATAAGGGAAGCACCCTATGGGGAAATTTCCAGGAACCACGATTTGTAAGGCACCTGCCAAGATTACCTCCTAAACAATTAAAAAAAATGAGAGGAAATTATTATTTAATATTAAACACAATATTTATATGAGTAATAAATCATAGCAATTAAATGATCTGTATTTAATTACTCTTGTGGTATTGATAATGGCTTGATTTATAAAAGGCACATAGGTCTGAATTTCTTGAAGGGATTTGCCTTGGGTCAATGGATAATTGATGTCATTGCCTCCAATTTCACCCACGAAAATCAGAGCTCTTCTCAACTTCTCCGCACAATCTAGCAAAATTTACAGTCGTATGAGATCGAATCCGGGTCAATCACTTTTTCAACACAAGTCTCTACCACTGAAAGACAAATGTTAATGCGTTTAAGGGGATAATTAATTGTAAGCTTAAAGTAAGTACCTTGTGGTGTAGAACAGATTGAGCTTAGATATGTCCTAAACCAATTTAGTTGATCGTTAAGGGAGCCAACACTAGACGGAACAATAATGCCTCTCGAAGCAAAGAAAGACGAGTTGAGCGCCGTACTTCCAGCCACCGCAAAATTGACGCCATTTTTGAATGAAGCATTCTTATTTAAGTAAGGATTCAACAAGGGAAGCCCAAGAGCGGAAGCTGCCATTATTATAATTATCCAAAAACTTAGTAATCTTGTCCATTAACATAAATGTAATTAAACTTGTAGCAAATCAAGAACTTACAAATTCAGGAAATTTAGTTAGACTTCGTTCTTGTAAATTCGACTACATAGAAATTTAGTCCTCTAACTAGTCACATTCAAGTTATGAATTTGGAATTTTTTTGGTCAATTTTGATTGGAATTGTGTGATTTTACCGGAATTACTAACTTGGACAGATGCACAATTTAGAGATTAGGTGATTTGGCGCAAAATTGACACGTCAAATCACCAAAAATTGACGCATGATATTTCGGGAGTTTAATGTTTCAGTGTTAATTTTTGCTCCAAATCACCAAATCCCAATTTTTTTTTTGACATATTTGCACTTCACTTGCCATAGTCAGCCGTTCTCAATAAAATTATACAATTCCGATCAAAATAAGATTAGACTGTCCAAATTTTTAAAAGATAATGGACTAAAATTCAAAGGTGACCACGTAGAAGACTAAAATTGGACTAAAGAAACGGATTTCCCTAATTACCTGTGAAATCTATGATGAGTCGACCGTCAGACCATCGGCCCGTTGGCGTACCGGGAAAAGTATTGCCGTAAGGCGGACGAGCGGCAGGAAGTGTGGGACCCACAGGGAGAACTCGAACCAAATTCCCCGTGTCTGAGGTTGAGTCTCCTAACTGGTACAAAGCTTGAAATGGGCAAATTATTCTACTGCCAGCCGCACTTGTAGCTACAATAATGCTTATAATTAAACAAAAGAATAAAGCAGAACCCATATCCATTTGATGTATCCACAAGTTTAATTTCCAATTAACACTAATGATGCTTTTATAATCGTGATGCATAAAGAAGTAAAGGTGATCAAATAGAATGTGATTTGAAAACTCTATACCAGTTGCATATGTCTATATTTAGGCTGCGGAGCAGTTGTTGTAGTTCTGTAGGCCTTTTGCTTTTTGCCATTATAGTGCAACAAACCCTCTATGTCATCTAGTATAGAAAAGATGACCTTTCCGTTGAGATTATATCTCAACCAAGTTGAAAGCTAAATGTGGTATTATTAAGAGCAAATTGTGGGAAATACCCACTTAAGATAGGATAAAGAGTTTTTCGATATGTGAGATAAAAAATTAAGTTTTCTACCCATTTTGTGGTTCTTTTTACCCAAATACCCTTATATTTTAAATGCAAAAGTAGATGGGGTCTTATCTTTTATTTTTCTCTCTACTCCCTTTTTGGATTTTATAACAAATCGATATTTTGGTAATTTTTGTTCGAAAAACTTTATTAATTTCCATTTTCTAATCCACTTTTCATGTTGTTGAACAATTTTTGAGACTTTTAAATAAATTTCCATATTTTAAATAATGGCAAATGTTTAAAAAAGTGTATTTATTTTTTAATTTTCATATTTAAAATATATTATAAATTTTAATATTTAGATTTTAAAATAATTATAGATTATAGATTTTTTTCGATTCTTTTTTATTTTTAAAATAAATTATAGATTTTAATATTTTTAGATTTTAAAATGATTTAGTGGATTTTTGACATTTTTTAATAAATTGCAAATATTTTTAAATTTTATTGAAATAATTTTCAAAATTAATAGTCAATTTTTAGAATATATACATATACATAAAAAGGCACGATTTATTTTAACTTAGACACGATATAATAAAATTAAAAATGATATCGTGCTTGTGCCTACTTTAAGTGGAGGAACGATATATTCCCAATAGCACGATATTTGGTTCCTTTTTCAAAGCAAAAGGTTAAAGAAATGAGGCACGATATTTGGTTCCTATTTCAAAGCAAAAGTTAAAGAAAAAGAGGATTGACATGCAGCTTTTTTGTTGGGGTTATGGGCTAAAGGCAATCTCAATAATAAAAAAATAGTATAATAAATGCAATGGGGAATAGGCGTGTGGTTTGGGCACATTTAACAAGGTATCCATCACCCGACACGTTTATTTTATAGGCACGATATCGTGCCTCATTTTTCCGCCAATTTTAAATGAGGCACGATATCGTGTCTAATATTAAATGAGACACGATATGTATCGGCGATATAGATTGCGCGATATGCGTGATATGCATGATATTACACAATTTGGGCATGACATATATATATATATATATATATATATATATATATATATATATATATGTACATGGGGTTGGCGATATGGGCGCGATATGTGTATACGATTTTATACATAAGTGTGTGTATTTGGAAGGAAATGTGCACGATTTTCAAGAAAAATATTAATTGCACTTGTGAGTTTCAAAATTCAAAATCTCCAAATTAAAGAAGGCATTTTTGTCAAATTGGGTAAAAAGAGTTTTCTTATTTACATGAATAAAAACAATATCCACTATTCATAGTGGATACTTTAAAAATTCATAATATTATTAATTAGATGTAGGATTTGGCACAGCCTTTCCATAAGACTTAAATGCAGTTTTGGTCCTCTATGTTTGAGGGTGGCAATTAAAGGGTTGACAATTTAGTGCCAATAGTTTAAAAAATGTGGCCACATTGGGGTCAATATCCACATGAAATTAGAATATCCTGGAGATTCCCATATGACTCTTGCGTGACATATAACATTGCGGATTTTGCAGGTAATTCGACGCTAACGACGGTACTACTCGAAATCCCAAAAAGTTGCCACGTCTAATGCATTTTGGTGAAGCCTCCAAAAGTCGCCACGTGTAATGCTTTTTGGTACCGGAGCAAATGCAATGCTTCACAATTTTTTCCTGTATTTTTTAAGGGTTTAAAATTTAGATAAATAAAATTTAATTATCTTTTTGTTTTGCATCATGAAAAAATTGATAATGGTAGTGTTTGCTATTAGTTTTGAAGAAAATATAAAAAATACATAAAGGATATGTTTCCACATGACCAGTCATAATCAATAATTTCTGTTAAAATTACATAATTTCATTCAAAGTATGACTGATTATACAAATTTTTAAAAGATATATTTGACTAAAATTTAAAGTGATTACTTAAAGGACTAAATCTCAAACTAATCCAAGTTACATGAACAAGAAATATTTTTTCCCTGTGCAAATGCCAAAAATTACAGGAATAATATATGTTAACAAATATTTTAAAAGGGTATTTGTAATACGTTAGGGAATATTTGTAATTTTAAAAAATAATTAGGTTTTTTTTGTTATTAAGCTAAAACCTTAGGGGGTAGCTTTGTAATTTTTCTTTTTTTTTGAAAAAACAAAAAAGGAAAACCAAGTGCATAAAAACATGTATATTCATATACTCTTCAGACCTCATATAACAACTTTAATTAGTTAGCTTTTGGATCGAATACATCACTTATAACATGTGTTCTGCCAATGCTTCTGCTGATAATTCTCAATTTTTAAACAAGAAAGTTGCATGTGTTCAGCAGTAATACATTATATTCACCCAAGTGCTTCAGACCTCAAGCATTTCAACAGATCTACATAATGTGACAATTAAATAACTTGGCCACTTATTTATAAGTTGAGGAATTATTCCAGCACATACTTAGAATAACTCTGCAGTAAACTTCAGCATAACAAAACAAGCCATTTTGTGAGGCACACTAGATTTTGGAAATTTTTTTTTTTTTTTTTTGCAGCAAATCATAAATCAAACTGAAAGTGTAAATTAGCTACACATCAACTACCGGCCGGTATCCTCTGATGAAACGAAACACAGAACGCATCAAAACAAAAAACAGAACAGCGATCACTGCTCTCAACATCGGAAACATCAAGTTTACGAAACTTTTTGTCTTGGGATCAAAAGATATTAGAGTTTCACCACTTCGACGAGACATCAATATGTTTCCATTTCTCAATGTTTTGATGGGAAAAAGTGGGCAAGGCCACAGATCAGACGGTATCCAACTCTTCCTCAATATGAAGTTCCTTGTCCAGGACTCGGCCACACCATATTGTTTCAATACCCATACATCTACCTGAATATTACAGGCATTAGCCAAACAAAGATAACCATCCCACACTCCAAAGCTAATATTGAACCACCCATGTTCGATTCCTGGAGGAAATGCGATCGACATCCTCTTTCTTTCCTAATATCAAATGCGAAAATACCGGAAAAAACCCAATCCAGTGGATAACTCCACTAAGGGTAACCGCTCCTGGAAGCATGTTACAAGGAATAGACGAATCCTCAAAATGTCTCCATTTATTGTCAGAATCTGAACAAACGCTTACGTTCATGTCGATGTCTAATAACGAATCTGATAACCTTGTATTCGTTAGTGGAAGTACTCAAACCAAAACCATAAACCACTCTCTCAATACCCTCATCTTTCATAACATCTGGAAGAAACAAACATACTCCCGACAAGGGATTGACAATGCAAACAGTTTGGTCGTTGTAAATGCGATCGCCATTTCTTTCGTTTTCAACTAGTGGACTGTTCACTAAACAGAGTAGACCGTGGCCAGAACTCATTCTTTCTGAAACCACAAATCCATTTGCCGGAAAACCGAGCGCATTAGGTGTGCGTATAAAATCACCGTTTTTCCCAATTTCAAGAAAAAACAAAGGCGGCTTACTGTCGTCGAGTGGATAGGGAAGAAGAATAATCTTATAACGTACAATGGCAGTAGCAGTAAATGGAGTGTTCCTAACATAAGTGTTAGCGAATAATGGATCTACAATGAGTTTGTACCATAATTTGCAAACGCATTTGCATCGGATAATACTGCTGATTGGGAGTTTCATGAAAATCTCATGGATTACAGTCTGGCATATCGATTAAACCGAGCAACTTCTGCGACAGAGTGATTCACGAAATAGGTTTCGACATGGGAAGGTGAGATTACATGAAAAAGTGAACATTGTTTGATTTGGAGTCATGATTAGGGTTTAAAGGATTGGAAATGCAATTTGGTGATTTATTTATGCTTTTTGTTTCGGAGGAAAAACAACAGGATTTAACAGAAAATGAGCAAAAACAAATTATACCATATCATTTGAATACATTTATTGAATTTGTTGGTATTGTTAGAATAAACCGTTGAGTTGAAACGATTTCAAGCTAATTAAAAGGTTTTGAGATTTGAAAAGATCCTCTAATTAATTTAATGGAAAAATCTTGAGTTTGAAAAGATATGTATCTCCTTCTCATAAAAAAAAAAAAAAAAAGATATGCATCTAATCTTGAACTGTCACGATGCATATCATTAATGGAAACATGTATTCATGTGTAAGAGGTGCATATTAAACGTTAGGTCATGTAGATGCTATCCATAGATCTACATGTCGGACATGTCGGACTTTGTAATTTTGTGTGAATCTTTACGCATTTATAATAAATCTATGGCTATTATGCATATCTGATGTATTGCTCCAGTGTTAGTTAGCATGATATAAACCGTAGAAGTTATAAATCACATCACGATAAAGGATGCAATATGAACTATTAAGTTGCAACAATATATTAAGAGATGGGATTGAGTGCTTCATATCAACCTAATCAAGATTAATAATCACAATCGAAGAGATACTTAGAAATTTACAATTAGTCCCCCTTTCATTTCATTTTCTCCACACCAAATCAATTAAGTTAAAATTTGACTAACCGATGAATGGATGAAAAGGGCCCATTAGATACTTCATCACTTCTTTAGAACTGTTTGTAAAATAGTTGTTCCCAAAATTCAAAATACAAAGGGAACAAGAAAACAGATCAAGTTTCTGAAAACACAACAAAATGAGGATCATAAATTACAAGAGAAAGAACTCCTTAAAACAGCATGCATCTTTATTTATGGGACACAAACAGAAAACCAAAACAAAGACTAAACAAAGAGCTAAACACATAAAAAAGGCCACATCCAGGGGAACTCACTCCACATTAACTTGAAAGACATCCTTTCTCTCTTCAGTCTTCAACTTGGGTACCACAACCTTCAATACCCCATTCTTCATCTCAGCTTTTATACCATCCAACTTGTAAGAATTCGGAGGCAAATCGAGCCTGCTTGATAATCGCCTTCCGTATTCTTCATCCTCCGACTCTTTCTCCGCTTCACCTTTGATCACCAGAGTATTTTGCTCCACCGATATTTTGACTTGGTCCTTGTCGAGTCCAGGCAAGTCGACACGAAGGTAAAGGGCATCGTCGTCTTCCCTCACATTCCATCCCCTGCTATGCCCTCCAATTCCACGGGATGTCGACTGTAACGGACTATCAAACAACTGATCCATCATGTTTAGCATTTGGTTCAAGCTTCTGGTGGGAAAAAGGGATCAAATGCATCTGAATGAAAAAGATACACACATCAAAATCGTTACTCACTCAAACAAACTAAATAATTGAGGACTTGGGATTAATTGGCTTAATTGCAAAATTTGTCCCGTAACTATTGGGGTATGACATTTTCGGACTTTAATTTAAAAAATTCGGCACACATTGAGTATAATTTTAGCTAGACGATTCAAAGTTGGTCCGATTCCTGACATGCTTGCACCTCAAGTTCCCAAATTGGGAATTTTCAATTTTCCAAAGGAATTGCTGATTGGATGCTTACTGGGAGACATAAGACACGCGTATTCCATAACGTAATTGATTTACATTCACATGTCATGTTTTATATTCCAATCAATTCCGCCAGAAAACTGAAACTCCCGACTTGGGGTGGCAAGTTGGCAGCCATTGGCCATAGCAATCCGACCAATGTTTGAACTCCCACCAGAATTGTCCTCGATATGTCTAATTTTTTAAGTTAAAGTCCTAAATTACAAATTGAAAAAATAGATGCCCTAAAATGCCAAACCCACAAAGTTTTAGGACCAAATTTGCAGTTAAGCCGGATTAAATTAGACATTTTTAAGTTCAAACTTTCGGTTGGTCTTTATAGGGAAAAAAAAAGTGCAATCAGACATTCGGAAATCTAACAACTCTAATAAGCATTGATTCAATCCACAAAAAGCTAAAAAACTCTAAATCCCGAGATTATTATAAAGAAAACATGCTATTAAACGTATATAATACGGAAAAATAAAAAAATAAAAAATCATCAGCCTAAGAACCATCTTTCTACAGAGTGAATTAACTGTCGAAACCCCTGAATTAAACAGGAACAAAATGGCATGAAATTAAATAGAGTTCCAAAATTTAGCCAATCTAAACCTTCGTACCACCTGGCGAAATACATGACACTAGCTTAGATTTTAATAAAAAATAAATAGTTCCGTTGAAAAAATAAATTGATTATTCAATCCACTAAAGAGGGAAAAAAGAGTCTACCAACTACCAGAGAAGAAGGACGGGAAAGAGTCGCGGCGGCGCGAAACGGAACTATCGGGGCGGCGGGAAACATCAACCCTCCGATCATCCTCATCGAAAGGAGTCACCTGACTGTCTGTACTGAAGCAGCGGTGGCTGACGGCGGCGGGGGAAACTCGAAGCCGGCTGAAGAGACCGCTGGCTCTCCGTAAAGCGAGTGACGATGCCATTGCTTAAAGGAGGTGGAAATATCTCTATATGTTTGGGATTAGCGTGTTCTGAGTATGAATTTTTTGGGGAGTATTCGATGTAACAATAGTAAGATCGTATAAGGCGGTTTAACTAATATAGCTAGTCGGATAGATCATCTATTCCAAATTGTGTTTAATCTCGTATTCCAAGTATCTTAAATATACGTAGTGTAAATTAATGATGTCATCAATACACTCGTGTAGGGGGGTGGTATTTGGAACACGGGATGATCTGTGTTTAGAATAGAAAATCTCGAGTGGCTAGCTAGGTGACAAAAAAGAAATGAGGGAGAGAAAGTGGAGGATCCACGTGGAATGTTCCGAAGCATACTCCATAAGTTTCTAGAGATCTATAATCTATAAATCATATTATTAAGTTCTAAAAAAAAAACATATT
This sequence comes from Rehmannia glutinosa, assembly GCA_016081115.2. Lineage (NCBI taxonomy): Eukaryota > Viridiplantae > Streptophyta > Magnoliopsida > Lamiales > Orobanchaceae > Rehmannia > Rehmannia glutinosa. Next base: position 645,364 of record JABTTQ020003270.1, on the reverse strand, counting down.
ATTAAGGAATAATTACAAAAACACCCCTCAGATTCGGGCTAATTACCAAGAAAAATCATTTGAAAATTAAAAAAAAACCTTTGAGGTTTGATTTCGTTTTACATTTTTCACTTCATTACCAAAAAATATTTCAAAAACTCTCACATTAAAAAATTAGTAGGTCTCTTGTGAGACCGTCTCACGGATCTAAATCTGTGAGACGGATCCACAACAACCAACCAGGGGCCGATGTAGGGGGCTCCCCTGGGCCCCGGCCCCCCCCCATTTTTTTTTGCATTTTTTATAAGGTAAAAAAAATAAAAAAAAATTACATGTTTTTTTTAATGGGAAAAAAATAGTTGAGTTAGGGCAAAAAAAATTTGGGCTAGGGGTACTAGAGCCGGCTGGCTACGCCCCTGCAACCAACCAAAATCCACACCCAACACAACCAAAAACGCGCGAAAAGAAAAAAATACAGAAAACTTTGTCTTTCTCGTTGTCTCTGCTCTTCCATCTCCCTGTCACCCCCCCCCCCTTAATTTCCAATCCATGTCCATCCAGTTATCGAACAATCATCACGCAAAGGTTTAATTTTGCTTCCTTATCCATCTTTGTCCTCAACATCAAATTTATTAAAATATTCAATATGTTTGAGCTTCTCAGCTGTTGGGTTGCTTTTGTGACTAGAATGAGTGAATGTGTTATAATTATTTGCATAGTCCCATGTTTCTTGGTATTGACTGCGGTGATCGAGGCGGTGGTGGTAGATGTGGAATTGAAATTTTAGAATATATGTCGTTAAACGATGTCGTTCATTTCTAGTGGTGGAGAATTTGGCAGTTGTAGGAAAATATTTAATTGTTTCACTAAGTTGTTGCAATATTGGTGGTGATGATTGCTTGATTGTCGGTGATGAAGATACAAGATTTTCGTAAAGTTCTCTTGGGATGAGATATGGAAATAGCAACATCATAGTCTGTATACTTTTGTTCAAATAAATAATACTTTTTAGTTCATAGTGTAATACTTTTCAATCCTTTGTTCAAATAAATAATACTTTTTAGTTCATAGTGTAATACTTTTCAATCCGACGTCTAATATTTTTTCATTTAAATGTGTAATATATATCATTTATATTACACAAAGTGATACTTTTAACCCCAAAATCGATACCTTTTGGACAAAAATGATACTTTAATAAGATGATACTTCTACAATTTTATATTCTTTCATAATCATTTATAATATAAATGTTATACTTTAAATTAAAACATCGATACTTTTTCAACACAAAGTAATACTTTAATTAGGTAATACTTCTGCAATTTTATTTTCTTACTTTCATAAATATTTTCAAACAAAAAGTGATACTTTTAACCCAAAAATCGATACCTTTTGGACAAAAAATGATACTTTAATAAGATGATACTTCTGCAATTTTATATTCTTTCATAATCATTTATAATAGAAAGTGATACTTTTAATTTAAAAATTAATACTTTTCACCAGAAAGTGATACTTTAATTAGTTAATACTTCTACAATTTTATGTTCTTACTTTCATAAATCTTTTGAAACAAAAAATGGTACTTTCAACCCAAAATCGATACTTTTTGAACAAAAAATGATACTTTAATAAGATGGTACTTCTATAATTTTATGTTCTTTCATAATCATTTATAATAAAAAGTGATACTTTTAATACAAAAATCGATACTTTGTGAACAAAAAGTGATACTTTTCAATTAATGGTTCTCTTTATATCCGACAACATACAACAAAACATACTACTTGGAATACAAGTTAATGCTTACAAAGTAACATACTTTATTTCACCCCCATCACCAAACTATACTTTTGCAATACTAGTCTGTACAAACGAATACACAAAAAAGAGTATGTTTCTCTAATTTGTCTGTCATTCTCTAAAGAATTCTATACATCCATCATTTGGCTTGCTCATTTATGAACTGAAGTGCATCTTTCTCAATTTGCACTTTCAGTTCATTGAAATGACTTAAGAACAATCTTCCACAGTAAGAAGCCCTTAATTCTTCCACATCAGATATTTTATCATCTGCACTAAAATAAATAACAGTTAACAAATCAAGACAGAAACAAAATACAAATAAAGCCCTAACAAAATACATGTTCAAATTGAACCCTAATATACATTTTCAAGCAAAATCGATAACAAAAAAAAACCTTTCGAAAAAATTACCAAAAACCGAAAGAAAATTGAAGAGAGCAAGAGTGAAAGAAAAAAACTAAAATCGAAAATAAGAAGTACTTGAGATTGGTCGAAGAGATGCGAACTTGCAACAAGTGCAGAAAAATTGAAGAAACCAAACTGTGGAATATACAAAATGGAAGGAAAAAAGGCTGAAAATCGCATAAAAAACTGGGTGGTATTTGGGACAAGATTTGGGTAACAGGGGAGAAATTTTTGTGAAAAGAGAGCAGAGAGAGAAAAGAGACGAGAGAAGTCAGAAGAGAAAAAAGAGAAGAGAGAAAAAAATCAGAGCAAGATTTGGGTAACAACATAATTTAAGGAATTTTCAGTAATTTGGGTAATTTCAACGGGTATGGGTATTTGGGGCTCCGTCTCATATAAGTTTTTGTGTTAAAAAATACTACAGTTACCCGCTTAAATTTAAGACATAATCAAAATTGATTGGTTTTTTTATAATTGTGAAATATTTTTGGGTTCTTTTATAATTAGCCAAAATCTCAGGTTGTTTTTGTAATTATCCCTATTATTAATTCGTTTTTTCGTTGTAATTCTTTTGTCTTGATTGACGCTAATTATTTTAGCAATAATGGGCTAGTCGATGCTATCCACTTAGGTAGCTACCCAAATGGGTTCTATACCATTGGATCAACATATACACACACAGATCCACATGGGTGTGTGTTGATCTAAGGGTATAGAACCCATTTGGGCAGCCACCCAAGTGGGTAGCATCGACATTCACATCAATAATGTGTTTCGGGAGCCCATCATGTCGTATTTGGTTTGTGTATGGACTGCAAAGCACTACAAGAATACAATCAAATTTCAACAAAGTAATTTCAACGAAACAGAAACTATTGGAACTTTTAAAACTCCAACGGAAATTCTAATGCTACATTATACCGCTGGAGAATTCCAATGAAAATTCCAACGATAAAAAAAACTGTTAGGATAACTGTTGGAATTTAAAATCTCAATGGAGATTCCAACACCACAACAAACCGTTGGAAAATTCCAACAGTAATAAAATTGTTGGAATAAACCATTGGAAATACTATTGAAATTTTAAAAATTCCAACAGAAATGCCATCGCTAAAACATACCATTGGAAAATTCCAACAAAAATTCCAACGGTAAACAAAATGTTGGAATTTTCGTTGGAGTTTTTAAAATTCCAACGGAAATTTCAATGGTGCAACATGTTGTTGGAGAAAATTTCAATAGGGGTTAAAAGATTTGATAGTGTAACATCCCAATTTCATAAAAATAAAAATTTACGATTTGCGATTTATTAAAGTGCTAGAAAAAAAAGCCCAAGCTTGAAAACGCATTTGTTAAGAGAAATAAATACTGCGACTTGCCATAAATGCGGAATACTCATGGAAACCGTGTCCAAAAATTTAAAAACAAAAATCCATAAAAGCTATTTAGTTTTTAACATCATTAAATAAATCAAAATAAAGGGGCCCTTTAAATTTCTTGATTCGACTTCCACCGTCCCCTTTGCCACGCTCTGGACTCCTTCAATCATCTATGCTTTTCATGCTTTGATCATATAATGCCCAGAGGCCAACTGTGGGTGTACAATTAAGTGTGTTCATGCTTGTACAATTAAGTACCTCCGTGTTTGTACAATTAAGTACATTCATGCTTGTACAATTAAGTACCTTCATGTCATGTTTAACGTGCACATACATATAATAATCATACAATGCATTTAAAATAGACATAAGCAGTAAACCCCACCTTGATTGCATTAACTTCGTGAAAATAAATGCAAATATGAATGAATAGTGTTCAAGTTCCTCATCTCCTTCCACATCTCTCTTTCGTCTCCGACAGCAGTAACCGGCGACGGCGATCGGCGGTCATGGCGGCAGCCGGCTTATCTCGCTTCCTTTATTTCTCTTTCCCCTTCCTTGGTTTTTATCTTGGGTTTTGGTTATGGGGCTTAAGGTTTGAGAAGGTGGTGTTCATGTTGGAGGTGCCGGTGGCAGCGGCGGTGGAGCATGGCGGTGATGGTGGTGGCAGTTTTAGAGGAAGAAGGAGAAGAAGAATTTATCTTCTTGTTTGGTGTAGAAAATTGTGAATAATAACCCTAGGGGAACTTTCAATTTATAGGCCAAGGATTCAAGGAATGTGTGGTAAGATAATTTGCTGAAATTAAATACTTGATTTACATGTCGTAAAGGCATATTTGATTTCTTTCTCCTTTGAACACGATTTTTCCTTTTGTAAAAATTGACTTTCCTTTATTCTAAAAATAAAATCAGAAATTAGAAATCCTCAATTAGGAAATTTACGGTTTCGAAAATTTAAAATCTTTCCCAAAATTGGTTCTAATCAAACCCTAATTCATCCCCAATTCAAAAAGAATTACGGGTATTACAGATAGTATTATCCATATCGATAAAATATATATCTTCTCTTCTAGAGTCAATTATATTGAAACTACATAGTTAAACGTGTTTGGCTTGAGACAAATTGGTGATGGGTGACCTATTGGGAAGTTAAAGATATTAGATAATGAGATAAAATGATTGAATATTCCAACGGATACATACCATTGGTATTACCATTGGACTAATTAAATTCCAATGGTATAACTTCGTTGTAATAACCGTTGGAGTTTTTTTCAACGATTATATATATTCCAATGGATATACCGTTGGACTAAATTCCAATGGTATAACTCTGTTGGAATTAGTGTTGGAAAAGATGTTGGAAGTTTTTTTCCAACGGTTGTATATTCTAATGGATAAATAACATTGGAATTGGAATATTTTTTCATTGGAATTTTTCCATTCCAACGGCCATTTTACCAACGATGTATTTTCTGTTGGAATTTCCGTTGGAATCGATAATTCCAACGGTAATGGGCCAAATTCCAACAGATTTTTCCCGTTGAAATTTCCTTGTTTTCTTGTAGTGAAGGTTGGATGATACGGAAGTGTGTAGGAGCAAATTCACTTGTCTCTCACAAAATAAGAACAAAAAATTTCACCCAAAAAAATCCCTAATTTCCCAAATTTTGGGACCCTTTGAAGCTCTCAATTTTTTATGTGTGATTTTATTTTTCCTATATAGTACTTGTATTTATAGTTGCATAAATAATCTGATCAATAAACCTATCACTAGGGGTGTGCACGGTTCGGAGATTTAGAAATCTCCAGAACCATCCCGAAGTTCGGAGATCCTAAAATTAAATTTCCAGAACCAAACCATACTTTCGATACGGTTCGGGAGGGAGATTCGGTTCTAATGGGACGGTATGAGATGGTTCGAAGAAAGGATATTCAAATATTATTCATAAATAAACACACAAAAAATGTGAGAGAAAAAATCAGTATAAAAATCATTAAACGGTTTATACTTCCAATCTTTTTTAGTGCAATCTAAAAACCATATACTAAAATCATTAGTACTATACGAGTTTAACTTTTTCATATTTTATATTTAACTTATATGTAAAATTTATTTCATTCATCTTTAAGCGCTAAATTTTTAATATTGTAATTCTAAATGTTTCCTTCATGATATAAACTATACTACATTATTAGTCTTTATCTAATTTATAGTTAAAAGTATTGATTTTTCTTTTTGGATTTCAACATATTATGTTTCAGATATTATGTAATTTGTATAATAATTAGTAGTAAAAGTCTAGAATCTCAACGAATGATAAATTTAGTAGCCTCTATTACACAATAATATTCTATAATCTTATCACAGTGTCATGGTCTATTGACTTGAGAAAATATAATTAATAATATACAAATTAAATATGATTTTATAATTTAAGTTATTAGGTACATTTCATTTAATATAATGGCAACCATTATTTGATAAAATTTGCCAATTTTAGTATTATATATGTTTTATATAGTATTGGATTTCAAAGGAATGTGTAGTTAATTCAATATCAAAATATGAATACGATAAAAATATTATATATATATATATGTATGTGTAACGACCCAATTTTATGAAATTAAAGTATTCTAAAAATATTATTGTCACGCCCCAAGCGGGACGCAACGACGATCCACAACTTAAATAAAAATAAACAAACAGTCTAGACGAGTATCATCGAGAATCCAATGAAACAGAGTCAAAAATAGCAAATGAAATAAAATAACAAGCACGACATACGATCCACAATCCATAATCCAAATTACATCCTCGAAAATTAACCAACGATAACAACTTAAAAGTCAAAGGGTCCTACGCCATTCGATTACAAACCGGAATGAAAAGAAAATAAAATAGTCCAACAAGAATCAAAAGAAATGAGTCCATCAATAACAACAAGAAATAGTAAATCCAACAAGCGGAGTACAAAGGCTCAATCCAAGGCCGGTTCAAAGATCTTCAACGAAGTCCTCATCTAAAGGTTAGAAAACAAGTGGGGATGAGACAGAAATCTCGATGGATGGGGTGATCGTGTGCAAGTGTGGCGATATATAGTTAATGCGAGAAAACAGTTATATGAAAACGCGTGAGTATGATATATGAAAACAGTTGTAATTCCCTAGGCGGGATGGTCCAAGACCGGTCACCTTATCGCTCCATAGGCAAAGACAAAATCCACAAGTGGTGCTTGCAAGGCTCGGATCTGTCATAATCATGATTATACCTCAAAGTACTACGACTCGCTTCCCTTGGATAAACTCCGTCCCTCGATTGGGGATTAGAGAGTGGAATAGCGAATGAGCTGCCCGGTTCCATCCCCGACGTATCCATTCCGACGTGAGCTCGACACACCAAGTTGACTCAGGCGGGAAGGTAAATACAAGTATAGGCGATCAACCGACAAATGAGTATTATTGATTCGGAAAGCGATTTAGGAAACTTTTTGAAATAACGCGAGGGCAATTTTGGCGTTGGTGGAGTTTTGGATGAAGATGATATCGGAAGGATAAGCAACCTTCGATATCTTGAAAGATTAGGTGGAACATAAGTCCCGTTATAGATTCAAATCGCAAGGCGAGGAAGTCGCTCCACGATCGGGTAATAATCGGTCAAATTGATCGATAAGTCAAGGGTTTTTGGGAAAATAAAATACTTTAATTAAATCTCCAAGTCATAGGGTCCATGGTTACTTTAGTAAAAGAGAAAATAATTTGAGTTAGGTCCTTTATAAAAGAAAAATTATAATTTAGCTCCGTTTTGTAAAAACCAACATATTTGGGGTTAAAAATTGAATAAATAAATATCTCGACCTTGAAAAATTATGAGGTCAGTTCCTAAATTCTCTAAATTGTCCAGAAATTCAGGTTTTTAAAGTTTTGAGGTCGAGTTTTATAAAATTCTCACATTGGCCCCAAATTTGTAAAAATTGCCAATTCGGACCTTAAGTTTAAAACAATCGGAACTCACAAACCGGAAGGGCTTTTAATGTGATTCCAGTTGGAAAATGTCACTAAGGTTAGTGGAATATTGGGACAAAAGCAGTTTTTAAAAGAAATAAGTGTAGGTCCTTTAACGTTTGAAAATATCATTTTTGTCCCATTTTGAAATAATTGCCTTTAAGGCTTTTAGGGGTCCAATTGTTATGAAATTTGAACCTTGGGTCCAAAATATAATAAAGTTATAGTTAAGTTAGTATTTCCAGGTGCATGGGCTGCATAAGTCCTAGAAATTTCATTTGGGTCCTCAAGTTTAGTATTTTACACATTAGTCCCTCAATTTTAGTAAAATTGCTTTCCAAGCCCTAACCACTTGAATTTTTGGAATACTTTAAAATATGTAATTCCCAGTACCTTAAGAGTAAAAATTTCAAATTTTAAAGTTGAGGTCTGGTGCAGGTTTAAAAATTGCAAAGTAGCCCTTAAACTTTCAAAAATTTACAATCTAGTCCTTGGGCTTTTAAAGGTTGATTTTATTTATCTTAAAACTCTTAAAACTTTATTAAAATATCCAAAAGTCATTTTTGAACCTGAGAACAGTCCCAAAAATCGAAATTTGCAGAGGGGTCCTTTAACTTTTATTTTCTTGCAATTTAGTCCACCAACTTTCCATTTTTATATTTTTAAGTCCAAAATTGAAATTTAATAAATTATGCTCGACTTGTCCAGGTTATAAGTCATCCAAAATATAGATTTTAAAGATCATACACATGCATGTCCAATACATACAAGAATTCATCAAATAAAACATTAAATTGCACATGCATGCACCTAAAATTCAATAAATAGTAATTTTGAGCAACTCTTGAGAATTTTCATGACTTGATACATAAAATTGACATGCAATACATAGATTATATATATCTCAAGGCTCATGATCAAATTTTCTACATGCATTTTAATAAAAACACCTAATAGTTGAAAAATATTTTTCCACCCACCTTAAAATTGGAAATTGTGAAATAAAAGGATAAATTTCACAATTTTTGGATGAGGCTTCTTAGGTCAGCCCCTAAGTCAAGAAATATCAAAATTTTGAAGTTAGAAAAATGAGAGAAAAATTAAGGAGAAAAAGAAAATGAGAAGGATTACACTTTACCTTGTGTAGTAGGTGATTGGAGACTAGTTAAAGCTTAAAAATCGAAAATTTTGGTTCAACTCCAAAATCACCTAAGGTCAGCCCCTATTTCTCAAAAATGAAAAAGGGGTGTCAAAATTTGAAAAACAAAATAGGGAGAAGAAGAAAAATACACTAGAGTCCATTATCTTACCTTATAGTCTAAATCTTCAAAATTTCCTTCAAGTCTTGAAATCTTCTTCAAGGTGATGTCAAGCTCTAGTCTTCAAAGTCTTCTAAATGTACCTCCAAAATCCAAAATTAAACTTAAGTTAAGAGGTGAAAGGAGGTAGCTAGAGGATATCAAGATGAATTGGAGAACAACATTTCTTACCTTGTAGTAGTAGGGTGGTTCGAATTTTGTGAAGAATAAGGAGGAAAAATCTTGAAAATTTTCTAAGTGTTGAAGAAGAAAGTAAGAAGAAGAGTAGAGAAAGTATGGAGTTTAGAGAGAAGGAGGAGGATTTTGTGTAGGAGATGATGTGTTGGTGTAAAATGAACAAATTTTGTTCATTTCCTTGTATGTGGCCGTCCACATAGGTTGAGAGGGAGGGATTTTTTGTTTAAATTGTGTCTTGCATTTTGCCTCTTGCATGGGGAACATTTTGAAGGTCAAAGGTATGGGCATGAGAATGTTTGAATGGAATGTTGGAAGACTTCCAACATGTTGGCAAAAATAATATTAAAGAAGTAATGTAAGAGATGATGTGTATAATGTTTGAATTAATGGTATAATTGTACACAAGATGACTAATATAAGGTATAGGTGTACAAGAGTTTGATGATATTTTTACTCCAAAAATATCATCATGGCAAATCCATACTAGGGGCTTTATGGTAATTCCATATATTTGTTTTGTCCCAAATTTGATGATAATAGATGAAATATATCAATCTCCAAAATAATTAGTAATTTCCTTGATCACTTATGAGTCTCATGATCACTTAATCTAAATCAAAATCTTAATTCTATATGGTAAAAGTCTCTAAAATAAATAGTCTCTTAAAATTCTAAGGTGACTAATAAATACAAAAATAGTAATAATGATCAACCAAGTGATCATAAATGCAAAATAGAATTAATAAAGATCATGATCACAAGTAATTAAATAAAATGAAATAAAGTACAAAATGTATATATTATTAATAATTACCCGTTAAAATGACGCGTAAAATAGTCGATCAAATATATAAACGACAATAAGGATCAATTATAAGCTCGGAAAAATCGGAGCTTCACATCCTCCCTCTTTAAAAGAATTTGGTCCCCAAATTCTCTTGAATAGTTCGTGGATATTGATTCCTTATGTCTTCTTCCATTTCCCACGTTGCGTCTTCGTCTCGGTTATGGTTCTGCCACACTACCTTAACCATCGGGATTTCTCTCTTACGCAACTGTCGTATCTGCTGATCAATGATCCGGATCGGCCTCTCGGTGTAGGATAGATTTTCCATTAGAGGAGGAGTATCTTGAGTGATGATATGCTCGGGATCCGGTTGATACTTCTTCGGTCTCGACACGTGGAATACATCGTGCATTCCCACATATGGTCTTTGTAACTCAAGTCGGTAGGCTAATTTCCCGATCCTCTGTAAAATCTTGTAAGGTCCAACATATCTCGGACTCAACTTACCTCCTTTCTTCGGATTGATCAATCCTTTCGTGGTGAGAGTCCGAGAAATACTTCATCACCGACTTCAAATTCCAAATCCTTTCTTCTCTTGTCCGCGTAACTCTTTTGGCGGCTCACGAGCTGTGCGAATCCGCTCCTTGATCGGCTTGACCTTCTCCATGGCCTCCCGAACTAAGTCGACCTTTGGAATTGAGGAGACTTTCGTTTCTCTTTCGAGTCCGTTGGTCATCAATCTCCCGGTGTAATGGGGATCTACATTTTCGCCCATATAATGCCTCGTAGGTGCCATCCCAATCGTGGCCGATAACTATTATTGTAGGCGAACTCGGCTAATGGTAAGTGCGAATCCCAACTTCCTTGGAAATCCAATGTGCGGGCTCGCAAAGATATCTTCAAGGGTTTGAATTGTTCGCTCAAACCGTCCATCGGTTTGTGGATGTCTTCTTGTCTTTGAAACTTAGCGAGTACCCAATTCCTGGTGCAAGCACTTCCAAAACTGGAGACAAACCTCGGGTCTCACGGATACTATGTCGATTTGGTACTCCAAGCGGTTGAATGATTTCTGGATATAAATCATGCAAGTTTACGCAAGCTATCGGTTTTCTTGATGGGTAAAAAGTGTGCGATTTCGTGAGTCGGTCTACAAATACCCAAATAGCATCATGGCCTCCTCTCGGTCCTTGGTAGATCCGTCACGAAGTCCATCGTTATGTGTTCCCATTTCCACTGAATTCTCAATGGTTGTAGTAAACCGGATGGTCGTTGGTGTTCTCGCTTTTACTCGTTGACAAGTTAAACATCTCGCAACGAACTCTGCTACATGGTTCTTCATGTTTACCCACCAATAACTCTGTTTCAAACCCTTATACATCTTGTTTCCTCCAGGATGTATAGTGTATTTTGAACGATGTGCCTCTTTAGGATTCTATTCCTAATTTGCTTGTCATTCGGTACACAGACTCGATTCCGAAATCTGATAACTCCATCTTCAGGTACCGAGAATTGATCTTTCTCCTTTAAGTATCTTTTCCTTCGATTTTTGAAGATGTGCATCTTTCTCTTGTGCTTCCTTGATCTCATTCAGTAGATCTGGTTTAACCGAAATATTAGCACATGAAATCTGAGTATTGGTTCTCGTCAGATTCCAATTGCTCAGCTCTTTTAATGATTCCCACTCTCGAATCATAAGTTTGGCTAAGCTCGCCTTTGTGCTCAAAGCGTCGGCTACTACATTAGCTTTCCGGGATGGCATTGAATATCAAAGTGATAGTCCTCAATCAACTCCATCCAACTCCGTTGCCTCAGTTGAGGTCTTTCTAGGAGAATAGGTACTTCAAGCTCTTATGATCCGTGAAAACCGTGAATGTTGCTCCGTAGAGATAGTGTCTCCATTTCTTCAACGTGAACACATATCGCCGCCAATTCCAAGTCATGCGTTGGATAATTGGCTACATATGGTTTGAGCTTTCGTGATGCATAAGTGATAACCTTTCCTTCCCCGCATGAGCACTTTGCTCCTAGTCCTTCTTTTGATGCATCACTTTGAGACGATAAAGTTTTCTATTCCCTTTGGAAGGGCTAAGACGAGTCGTAGTAAGTCATTTCTTCTTGACTCTTGGAAACTCGCCTCGCACTTGTCATTCCACTCAAACTTGACTTGCTTTTGGGTTAGTCGAGTGAGTGGTCCGGCTATCTTGGAGAAATCCTGGATAAATCTTCGATAATATCCAGCTAGTCTAGAAAACTCGATTTCCGTTACGGACTCGGGTTGTTCCCATTCAACCACCTTATGCATACCTTGAAGGATCCACTGCAATCCCAGTGCGGATACTATGTGTCCCAAGAACGCAACTTCACTAAGCCAAAATTCTCACTTGCTAAATTTGGCATACAACTTATGCTCGTAGTGTCTCTATAACGATTTTCGGATGACGTTCATGCTCTTCTCTAGACTTAGAGTATACGAGTATGTCATCAATGAATATTACTACGAATTGATCTAAATAAGGTTGAAAAACTCGATGCATCGATCTATAAATGTCGCTGGTGCATTCGTCGACCGAAAGACATTACTACAAACTCGTAGTGTCCATATCGGGTTTGAAATGCAGTTTTGGAAATGTCTCCTTCGCGGATCTTCAGTTGATAATATCCTTGCTGTAAGTCAAACTTCGAGTACACCGTCGCTCCTTGAAGTTGATCAAATAGTTCGCTATCCTCGGGAGGGCATATTTGTTCGTGATGGTCATGCTATTAAGACCACGATAATCTATACACAGCCTTAATGTGCTATCCTTCTTTTTGACGAACAAAGACAGTGCTCCCTACGGAGACGCACGTGCTCGGTCGGATAAATCTCACATCCATCGGTTTACGTAATTGCATTTTCAACTCTTGTAACTCAAGAGGAGCCATTCTATATGGTGTTCGAAATTGGGGCGATCCCTGGCAACACCTCGATGGTGAACTCGACTTCCCTATCTGGAGGAATAGTGGTGAGTTCTTGTGGAAATACATCCGTATATTCTGATACTATAGGTACTTGGTTGATTTGTGCCTCAACCTTGGGTTTGTTAATTACAAACGCCAAGTACCCTCGAGCCCCTCTAGTGATTGCCTTCCTCACTTTCATTGCTGAAATGATTGGGGCAATCTTAACTCGTGCCCTTCCCGAAATTTCCACTTCGGGTTTTCCGAGTTCACATAGCTTAATGGACTTGTTATGGCGGTCCATTTGTGCATGGTGTGCGAGATAACTTGTTCATCCCCAATATCACGTCGTATTCGGATATAGGTAATAGGATTAAATCGGCAGTAAAGTTTATCTCAGCAATCTTAACTTCGCATGCATTATAGATAATATCTGTTATCCGACTTGCCCCCATAGGAATTGACACTTCTAGACATATAGGCATATGTTCCATGCATGCATGCGGTTTGTGTACAAAATGCGGTGTAACAAATGAATGCGTTGATCCAGGGTCGAACAATATTTTAGCGTAGTGGTTAGATACTAGAAGCGTACCTTCCACCACATCCGTGCCTCCCGGAGCCTCCCCGTCCGGCTAGTGCAAAAGCTCGAGCGGGCATCCTTGCCCGATTACCCTGGCCATTTCCCCGCTTCTTCGCGTGCGTGTCTTTTGGTTCGGTCATCGTACTTGGGTAATCTTGCACCGTGGTGCGATTACTACCACAACGCAAACACCTTTCTTGTTTACGCCAACAAATCGTTGGCGTATGTCCCGATTTACGCAATGTGCACACACTTGATCCGACTTTCCTTGTATCTTGGTCTCTTTCCCTTATCTCTGTTTTATTAATTGGTCCCTTATGAAACTTAGCAGGCGGTTTAGATGGTTTGTCCCACGCTTGTCCTCTTAAGATCTGCTCGATGGCCTACTCTGCTGAATCATCCAATGATTCGATCCCGACTAATACGGAGAGTCGCCTTTACCGCGGCCGAGTAGATTGTCGATTCAATAGTCAACAGTTGTTTAAGTTCCGCTTTCAATCCTCGAGTGAACTTGTAAAGCTTATCCTCTTGATCGATTGTCCCCGAGCATACTTGGACAATCGGTGAAATTCGACTCGTCTTGAGCTACGATCGATTCCCTTGCCTCAACTGGGAATTCATCTCGGCGCGCTTCTTTTCACAACCTTGGAATATACTATTCATTGAACTCGGCCAAGAAATTTCCCCATGTTCCGACTATCCTGGTCCTGTTCCCATCTCCTTTCAACTCGCCCTCCACCAGTCTCTAGCGGCCGATTCCATTTAAATACGGCGAGTGTGACTTTTTTCTCGCTTTCGTCTCGAGTATTGGAGAGCATTGAAGATATTCTCCAACTTCTCTACCCATTTTTCTCGCCTTCAAATCGTCCGGCTCTCCCAAGAAGGCTGGTGGGTCGAATCGCAGAAATCGCTCCAACGTGCGATCGTTCACCTCTCTAGCGGGTTTGGGAGCACGGGGTTGAGGCTCGCTTGTTGCCTCATGAAAACTAGTATTTCTTTGTAAGGCTTGTGCGGTCAAATTGTCTCCTGCAGCAGTGGAGGAGGCGGTGGTAATTCGGGGAGGGTACCGGTCCCCTGGGTACATCGTCATCCCCTCGGGGAATGCGGCGAGGTCTCCCACGTCCTCGATGTTCGGCCATTCTCAGATCTTGAAGTGTTATTTGCAATTCACGAGTAAATGATACAATAATTATTCGCGTAAAGCAAGTTATATCGTAGGGAAAGTAACAACACAAGACACTCAATAAATAGCGTAAGGCATATCCATTAATGTAAAATCAATACACCCATAGTACAACAATAGAATACCGAGTCAAGATACATCGTAACAAAATACAATCAATCTAGTACAATAGAAAGTCGGTACAACATCGAATACGCGACTACAACAATGTAGTACAAACTGACAATCGGCTAACTAATCGCTGAGATCGCCATCATCGTCACTCGCAGCTATATCCATAACCGGCCGGTCGGGCGAGGTGGTGCCTCGACCTCGAGCCAATCCACGAAGTCCAACCACTCGCCAATCCCCGAGCCTCATCAAGTGGAGCAGCCTCAAGTGCCTCGAGGCTCTCCAATGTCGATCGGATCCTTCTCGGGATCTTCCTCAAGATCCTCCTCGGCATTAGGTACGGGCTCCACCTCGGGTGGTGGCAATGGCCGGGCATTAGTCGCTAAAGCAGCCTCCAAAGTGCGGCGTCTCTGAGCTAGGGTATGTGTAAGGTCCTCTATGGGCTGTCATCTCGCTTGATGAGGGTCTCCTCCAAGCGCTCGACGGTGTCGCGGGGATAGGCGGGCGTCAATCTCCCATTTCTCGGCGGCCGTCACTTGCCCTCTTCATCTTCTCTCGCATGTTATCCAGACGCTCCCGGGATACTCAGATCCGGTCCTCCCGCACTCGTATGGTGTTGTCGCGGTCCTTGAGGATTGTGGTCAACTCGCTCTTTTCATCTTGGCTCCTCGCCAAGCGGCGAGTCAGTCTCTATTACGCCGGGCGCTCCTTGGCTAGCTCGAGGTCGCGCGATCACTCTCCCGTGCGGTGAATCATCGATGCCGGTAGTACTCCCGCTCAAAGACGGGCATGGAAAACATCCCACCAAGAAGGCGGCGCGCTCTATCCTCGATCAAACAAAACTAAGGCGGATCGGGTTAAAGGTAGAGGAAAGATAGGGAGAGAATAAGGAAAGAACGAATAAGGGAAATCAGTCAAGAATCAACTAAGTCAAAACAAGTATGACTATGAAATCTCAAAATATGCGTTCTAACTTAGTTCAAATATCAATAATACGGTTCTATGCCAATTTGAAATCGAATTCACACTTAATTGGTCAAGTTGCGGTACTACCCAAAACACGCATCGAGGGTCCTATCCTGGGTCAGCTCGGTGTAAGTTTCCATCTTACTAGCCGAGCTCGATACCACTCTAATCGTCACGCCCAAACAGACGCAACGACGATCCACAACTTAAATACAAATAACCAAATGCAGTCTTCAGAGCGGTATCATCGAGAACCCAATGAAACAAAGTCAAAAATAGCAATGAAATAAAATAACAAGCACAACTTACGATCCATAATCCATAATCCAAATTACATCCTCGAAAATCAACCAACGATAACAACTTAAAAGTCAAAGGGTCCTCACCCTTCGCTTCGCAAAAACCGTAATGAAAAGAAAATAAAATAGTCCAATAGTAATCAAAAGAAATGAGTCCATCAATAACAACAAGAAATAGTAAATCCAACAAGCGAGTACAAAGGCTCAATCCAAGGCCGGTTCAAAGATCTTCAACGAAGTCCTCATCTAAAGGTTAGAAAACAAGTGGGGATGAGACAAAAATCTCGATGGATGGGGTGATCGGGTAATGCAAGTGTGGCGATATATAGTTAATGCGAGAAAACAGTTATTATATGAAAACGCGTGAGTATGATTAATGAATTCACACACACGATCCACAAGCGTCGTGATAAATATATTTAAGTAATATACTTATACGATTCAAGAAAATTCTCATGGTCACACAGCACTATGTGATTCGATCAAGACAGGTAGGATTGCGTATGGAAATGTAACGCCAATCCCATGCAAGGCAAATAATGGTTGCGTCACGGTTTGTAGCGCGCAACCAATGCAAAACTAGTAGCGGTTGCGTGCGGTTTGTAGCGCCAACCAAACGGGTCCGATAACTCCGGAATCGTGTGGATCGATGATGATTCCTTCGTTCTTCCTTGTAACTCCCCGGACATGATGGTCCAAGACCGATCACCTTATCGCTCCATAGGCAAAGACAAAATCCACAGTGGAGCTTGCAAGGCCGAGATCTGTCATAATAATGATTATACCTCAAGTACTACGACCCACTTCCTTGGACAAACTCCGTCCCTCGGTTGCGGGATTAGGACGATGGGGCCGGAAGAGTGGAATAGAAGGCCGAGCCGCCTTCCATCCCCCGACGATATCCATTCCGACTATGAGCTCGACACACCAAGTTGACTCGGGGCGGGAAGGTAAATACAAGTACAGCGATCAACCAGTGCAAATGAGTATTATTGATTCAGGGAAGCGTTTAGGAAATTTTTGAAATAACGCGAGGGCAATTTTGGCGTTGGTGGAGTTTTTGGATGAAGATGATTATCGGAAGGATAAGCAACCTTTGATATCTTGAAAGATTAGGTGGAACATAAGTCCTGTTATAGATTCAAATCGCAAAGGCGGCGGAAGTCGCTCGCGATCGGGTATTAATCGGTCAAATTGATCCGATAAGTCAAGGGTTTTTGGGAAAAAAATACTTTAATTAAATCTCCAAGTCAGAGGGTCCAGAGATATTTTAGTAAAAGAGAAAATAATTTGAGTTAGGTCCTTTATAAAAGAAAATTTGTAATTTAGCCCCGTTTTGTACAAACCAACATTTTTGGGGTTAAAAATTGAATAAATAAATATCCCGACCTTGAAAACTTATGAGGCCAGTTCCTAAATTCTCTAAATTGTCCAGAGATTCAGGTTTTTAAAGTTTTGAGGTCGAGTTTTTATAAAATTCTCACATTGGCCCCAAATTTGTAAAAATTGCCAATTCGGACCTTAAGTTTAAAATAATCGGAACTCACAAACCGGAAGGGCATTTAATGTGATTCCAGTTGGAAAATGTCACTAAGGTTAGTGGGATATTGGGACAAAAGCAGTTTTTAAAAGAAATAAGTGTAGGTTTTTTAACGTTTGAAAATAACATTTTTGTCTCATTTTGAAATAATTGTCTTTACGACTTTTAGGGGTCCAATTGTTATGAAATTTGAACCTTGGGTCCAAAATTTAATAAAGTTATAGTTAAGTTAGTATTTCCAGGTGCATGGGCTGCATAAGTCCTGGAAATTTCATTTGGGTCCTCAAGTTTAGTATTTTACACATTAGTCCCTCAATTTTAATAAAATTGCTTTCCAAGCCCTAACCACTTGGACTTTTGGAATACTTTTAAAATATGTAATTCCCAGTACTTAAGAGTAAAAATTTCAAATTTTAAAGTTTAGGTCTGGTGCAGTTTTAAAAATTGCAAAGTGGCCCTTAAACTTTCAAAATTTTATAATCTAGTCCTTGGGCTTTTAAAGGTTGATTTTATTTATCTTAAAATTCTTAAAACGTTATTAAAATGTCAAAAGTCATTTTTGAACCTGAGTACAGTCCCAAAAATGGAAATTTGCAGAGGGGTCCTTTAACTTTTATTTTCTTGCAATTTAGTCCACCAACTTTCCATTTTTACATTTTTAAGTCCAAAATTGAATAAATTATGCTCGACTTGTCCAGGTTATAAGTCATCCAAAACATAGATTTTAAAGATCATACACATGCATGTCCAATACATACAAGAATTCATCAAGTAAAACATTAAATTGCACATGCATGCACCTAAAATTCAATAAATAGTAAGTTTGAGCAACTCTTGAGAATTGTCATGACGTGATACATAAAATTGACATGCAATACATAGATTATATATATCTTAAGGCTCATGATAAAATTTTCTACATGCATTTTAATAAAAACACCTAATAGTTGGAAAATATTTTTCCACCCACCTTAAAATTGGAAATGTGAAATAAAAGGATAAATTTCACAATTTTTGGATGAGGCTTCTTAGGTCAGCCCCTAAGTCAAGAAATATCAAAAAATTGAAGTTAGAAAAATGAGAGAAAAATTAAGGAGAAAAAGAAAATGAGAAGGACTACACTTTACCTTGTGTAGTAGGTGATTGGAGACTAGTTGAAGCTTAAAATTGGAAATTTTGGTTCAACTCCAAAATCGCCTAAGGTCAGCCCCTATTTCTCAAAAATGAAAAAGGGGTGTCAAAATTTGAAAAACAAATAGGGAGAAGAAGAAAAATACACTAGAGCCCATTATCTTACCTTATAGTCTAAATCTTCAAAATTTCCTTCAAGTCTTGAAATCTTCTTCAAGGTGATGTCAAGCTCTAGTCTTCAAAGTCTTCTAAATGTACCTCCAAAATCCAAAATTAAACTTAAGTTAAGAGGTGAAAGGAGGTAGCTAGAGGATATCAAGATGAATTGGAGAACAACATTTCTTACCTTATAGTAGTAGGGTGGTTCGAATTTTGTGAAGAATAAGGAGGAAAAATCTTGAAAATTTTTTAAGTGTTGAAGAAGAAAGTAAGAAGAAGAGTAGAGAGAAGTAGGGAGTTTAGAGAGAATGAGGAGGATTTTGTATAGGAGATGAATGTGTTGGTGTAAAATGAACAAATTTTGTTCATTTCCTTGTATGTGGCCGTCCACATAGGTTGAGAGGGAGGGGATTTTTGTTTAAATCGTGTCTTGCATTTTGCCTCTTGCATGGGGAACATTTTGAAGGTCAAAGGTATGGGCATGAGAATGTTTGAATGGAATGTTGGAAGACTTCCAACATGTTGGCAAAAATAATATTAAAGAAGTAATGTAAGAGATGATGTGTATAATGTTTGAATTAATGGTATAATTATACACAAGATGACTAATATAAGGTGTAGGTGTACAAAAGTTAGATGATATTTTTACTCCAAAAATATCATCATTGCCAAATCATACTAGGGGCTTTATGGTAATTCCATATATTTTTTTGTCCCAAATTTGATGATAATAGATTAAATATATCAATCTCCAAAATAATTAGTGATTTCCTTGATCACTTATGAGTCTCATGATCACTTAATCTAAATCAAAATCTTAATTCTATAAGGTAAAAGTCTCTAAAATAAATAGTCTCTTAAAATTCTAAGGTGACTAATAAATACAAAAATAGTAATAATGATCAACCAAGTGATCATAAATGCAAAATAGAATTAATAAAGATCATGATCACAAGTAATTAAATAAAATGAAATAAAGTACAAAATGTATATATTATTAATAATTACCCGTCAAAATGACGCGGTAAAATAGTCGATCAAATGTATAAACGACAATAAGGATCAATTATAAGCTCGAAAAAATCGGGGCTTCACAATTATTAAGAAAACACAAATTTATAAATTAAAGTGATCCCAATAATTTTTAAAAAGTTGATTTAGAATTTTTTAATTGTTAAGGGAAAAAAATATAATGATAATAATAATAATAATAGAAATAATAATAATAATAATAATAATAATAATAATAATAATAATAATAATAATAATACATCTTCCGAATTAAATACCCAACAATTATTCCAAGCATAAACCGAAAACATTTAAGACATAAATCTAAAATTTAGTCCGGCCATAATTATTTCAAAATATAAATATAACATGATTTATTCCACCATCCACAACATCATATCTTCAGCCGGATTCCTCAATCTGAAACTCATGATAATAATAGGGGTGAGCTTCATCTTGCTCAGTAGGATATATGTGTCAATATTCAATATAACATGAAAAACATTCACATAATTACAACAATAAATTCATTAATTTCCTCTTTTTCTTCTAACTCGGTCGATTCTTTGCATATAGTATTGCGGGTTCAACCCGAAGATACGTTTGATCTCGGACCCTTTTCATGGCCCCTAGCTTATATGAATTTATTTTCTCTTGACATATATTGCAATCAATGAAGTATAATCATGGAATATTAAATAAAGACAAATAATATAGAAATCCCTACCTTAATAATCACATATATTCGATTTAGAAAAATGAACAGTAAAAGTCCTAATCCTCGACCTCTTCATTTTCTACATTAAATAAAATTATAATTAATATGTGATTTTAATAAATCAAACTAATTAATGAAAGAATTTGTGAAAAATATTGAAAGAGGGCTTGTGAATTATGAATATATATATATATATATATATATATGAAACTTGAAGTAGAATTGTGGTGTAAAATTATGTATGAAATTACACATATTTATACTAGTTAATTCTAACCCTTAAACCTAAATTAGCCTCTAAAATATATAACCCCTAAGTCCCCTAAAATAACCCCTAATTAACCCCTACTTATTAATGGTTATCATATTCTTCTCTCCTTAAATATAATTTCGTCCTCGAAATTCGATATCTTACCTGGAATTGCAAAACTTGGGTACTTGATACGAATCTCCTCTTCACGCTCCCAAGTAGCTTCATTTCTGCCATGACGTCTCCACTGTACTTTGATCAGAGTATCTTTATTTCTCAAATGGTGAATCTTGCGTTCCAAAACAACTTCTGGTGCTTCCTCGTAAGTTAAGCCATTGTTGATTGTTAGATCCTTATAATTCACGAGGTGATCTGGATCATGAACATACTTTCGTAGCATAGAGATGTGAAAAACATTGTGCATACTTGATAGACTTGGTGGTAATGCTAGCTGATAAGCTAAATCTCCAACTCGTGTAAGGATTTCAAATAGTCCAATATATCTTGGTTTCAACTTTCCCTTTTCGCCAAATCGAATAACACCTTTGATAGGAGCTACTTTCAGAAATACTTTTTCTCCTTCATCAAACTGTATATGTTTTCTCCATCTATTAGCATACGACTTTTGTCTATCTTGAGCCATCTTTATTCGATCTTGTATTATAGCTATCTTCTCAACAGTTTGCCGAATTAATTCAGGCCCAAAATTTTTCTTTCACCAACTTCGCTCCAATATAATGGTGATCTACACTTTCTTCCATACAACGCCTCGTATGGAGCCATCCCAATTGTCGCTTGATAACTGGTTGTTATAAGCGAATTCTACCAAGGGTAATAATATTTCCCAATTACTTCCTAGGTCGAGCACATATGCTCTCAACATATCTTCCAATATTTGTATAGTCCTTTTAGACTGTCCGTCTATTTGCGGGTGATAAGCGTACCAAAGTTTAGCTTTGTTCCAAAGGCACTTTGTAGACTTTTCCAAAACTTAGAAGTAAAACGCATATCTCTGTCTGAAACAATTGACACGGGAACTCCGTGAAGTCTCACTATCTCCTCAATATAATTCGTGCATATCGCTCCATACTGAACGTCATCTTAACGGGTAAGAAATGAGCTGACTTTGTTAACCGATCTACTGCAACCCAAACAGCCTTGTTTCCCTTGACTGATGGTGGAAGACCTACCACAAAATCCATTGTTAATACTCCCATTTCTATTCTGGAATGTCAAGTGGTTTGAGCAAACCAGATGGTCTTTGGTGTCCGGCTTTAACTTGCTGACAAATCAAGCATTTTTCCACAAAAGTTCCAATATCTCTTTTCATACTTCGCCACCAAAATACTTCTCTTAAATCTCGATACATTTTTGTACCTCCAGGGTGAGATGTGTACAACGTACAGTGAGCTTCTTCGAGAATTTCTTTTTTAAGCCCTTCTTCTTTAGAAACGCATAATCTCACTTCATAAGTCAAAGTACCATCAATTTTTATAACAAATCCTTTTACATTCCCTTCACGAGCTTTTCTTTCATTTTTCTCAAAAATTTATCTCGAGGTTGAGCTTCTTTTATTTTCTCTCTCCGAGTAGGTTGCACCACCAAAGATGCTAGTACCATCTCTGTGCTTTTTGGTGGTACCACTGTTTCAACTCTCATTCTGGCGAATTCTCTCACAAGATGTTCTTGTCAGATATCAAGCTTGACATTTCTCCTTTTATTTTACGACTTAATGCATCAGCTACAACATTAGTTTTACCCGAATGAAAGCTAATAGTGCAATCGTAGTCATTTATCAATTCCAACCACCTTCGTTGCCTCATGTTTAGCTCTTTTTGAGTAAACAGGTATTTCAAGCTTTTGTGGTCGGTGAAGATTTCACATTTCCCTCCATATAGGTAATGGTGCCAGATCTTTAATGTATGCACTACAACAGCAGCTACTCTAGGTCATGAGTAGGATAATTTAACTCATGTGGCTTTAGTTATCTTGAGGCGTAGGCAAACACTTTACCATGTTGCATTAGCACGTATCCCAAACCTTGTTTTGATGCATCACTATAAATAACAAAATCTTTAGTGGGGTCAGGAATTGTTAATACTGATGCAGAAGTTAGCCTTCGCTTCAACTCCTGAAAGTTTTCTTTGCATTTCCCATTCTATTGGAACTTCTCCCCTTTTCTTGTCAGTCGAGTCATAGGCGCAGCTATTTTTGAGAATTCTTCAATAAATCTCCGATAATAGCATGCCAAACCTAGAAAACTGCAAACTTCATTCGTATTCGTAGGTGCACTCCATTCGTTGATCGCTTCAACTTTAACCGGGTCCACTTCAATTCCTTGAGCAGTGATTACATGTCCAAGAAACACCACTCGATCTAGCCAAAACTCGCATTTCTTGAATTTCACATATAACTTTTCCTTGCGAAGTGTTTCTAGCAAAATTCTTAAGTGCTCAGTATGTTGCTCTCGATTCTTTGAATATATAAGTATATCATCTATAAAGACTATGACGAATTGGTCTATATACAGATGAAACACTCTATTCATCAAGTCCATGAATACTACTGGTGCATTACTTAACCCAAATGGCATTACTACAAACTCATAATGTCCATATCTGGTTCTAAATGCCGTTTTCAGAATATCACTCTCTTTAATTTTTAACTGATGATATCCGGATCTCAAGTCAATCTTAGAGAAAGTGATGGCACCTTTCAATTGATCGAACAAGTCTTCAATCATCGGTAATGGGTACTTGTTCTTCACTATGAGTCGATTAAGTTCTCTATAATCGATACACATTGTAAGTGACTCGTCTTTTTCTTTTTACAAACAAAATCGGTGCTCCTCACGGTGATACACTAGGTCTAATGAATCCCAAATCAAAGTTCTTGTATTTGCGCCTTTAACTCTTGTAACTACTTTGGTGCCATCCTGTAGGGTGCCTTAGATATAGTCTTTGCCCTGTACCAAATCTATTCCAAATTCAACCTGGTGATCTGGAGGAATTCCCGGCAAGTCTTTTGGGAACATATCAAAAAATTCTTATACAATTGGTACATCATTAGGTGTCACTTCAGCTGTCGAGGTATCTACTAAACTCACTAGATATCCTTGACAATTTTTCTTTTTCAACATCTTTCTTGTCTTCATTATTGATATCACTCGTGGTACTGCCTTAGACTTAATCCCATAAAATTTTATCTCATCATTTCCTGGCAGTTTGAATATTATCTCTTTCTCGTGACACTTAATATCTGTCTAATATCTACTAAGCTAATTCATACCTAAGATTACGTCAAAATCCTTCATATTAATTATGTATAGATCACCTTTAAGATATTTTCCCCCTATATTCACTTCAACATTCTTATTCACTAAGTCAGTTGTTATCGAATTTCCGGATGGCAAGCCAACCTCAAGGGGTTCACTTACTCCAGCACTCTTATGTCCTAATACAACATGAAATTTGGCAGATAAAAACAAATGTGTGACACCGGTCAAAAATACAAGAGCAGGTATTCCAGAGATGGTTAGCAAACCTGACATTGTACCCGGGTTCTGATCAGCTTCTTCTTGAGTCATAGCATACATTCGAGCTCTACCTCCAAATGTTTATTCTCTTCTTTCCCGCTCAACTTTTAAAAGAGGACATTTAGAGACTTTATTTCCTGGCTTCTTACACTTGAAGCATTTTCCTTGTCCCGCTAAACATTCTCCAAAATGATTCTTCTTGTATTTTGGGCAAGTTGGCCTGTCTGCTTGCATAGTTGGGCGTGCATTTCCATTATTCTTTATTTGTTTATTTTGATTTTCATTTTTATTATGTTTTGCCCCGTCCCATTTTCTTTTCTCAGGTAAAACAACCAACTTTTGCTCCTCTTCGTCCCCAACAAAACTTGCCTCCACCTCATGAACCCTTCTCACCATCACCGAGTACTCCAAATCTCCTTGAGCAGATAGTATTCATGATAGTTGTGCTCGAAGTCCCCTTCTGAACCTCATAGCCTTTTTCAAATCAGTATCCACTAGGTGTGGAGCAAACCGACATAGTTGATTGAACTATCTCTCATACTCTGTGACAGGCATGTTTCTTTGTTTAAAGTTAAGAATTTTGTCTCTTCTTGTCTCGATATGATTGTGGGAAAAACTTTTCCATTACAATCACTTTGAACTCATCCCATGTTAAAGCATTCCGCTCTTCGTCGGTCTTAGTCCTCCAATACCCTTCCCACCAATGATCAACATCTTCGGTGAGTTGGAAGCGGCAAAGACATACGACTGCTCTGTTCGTGCAATGCGCTAATAAGTCAAAAATCCTCTCTAGCGATCGGAACCATTCTTTAACTGCCATCGGGCCATCACGTCCGTTGAATGTGGGTGGACGATAGTGGCGGAATTGTTCCACAACTCATGCATTGTTGTTGTTGTTGTCCATTGTTCTCCACACCTCTGAGGAACTCAACAATTATATCTTCAGTAGTAGCAGTGGTTTGATTTCCTGTGTTAGTGGAGTTCTCACCGTTGACTTGATTTCCACGACGGAAGCCATATTCCTAAGGCCATACATAATGTATTATTATTATTATTTATTCCAAGTTATTAATGGATTTTGCATGAAATATCTAACATAAAATCTAAATATCATAATATAATGGTCAAATAAATTAGTATTAATTAAAGGACAACTAAGCTTTATATATATACTAAGGATTTATTATCAATTATTACAATACATAGACCCGTCTATCTCTATTGATCCATGTCTTCATCTTCCTCCGGATCTTCTTCCGGATCTTCCTCATGGCCTCCTTCCAGGTTTCCTTCCGATTCCTCATCTTCTGCCATAGCCTCATTGTTCAAAAACTCAATCCATTTACCATATAACATGGCAGTGAATGTCCCGTAGTTGATTTTTGTCGGTCATGCCTGTCCTACTCCAATAATGAGGCATACATTTTTTCAGCCTTGACATTCCAAAATGAGGGTAAACTATCAATCACTTTACGGGAGGCAGCGCGTTCATTTGGAGCACCGTTGACATTCCTCACATTGTACCAAAACTGGTGAATTTAAACTATATATTCTCCAATGCTATCACCCTCCTCAATTTGATAGTTGAAATAATGATTGGGTCAGTTAATGGGATAGTTCGGACCCTAGTTATTATTATTATTGTTCTTTCTTGCAGTGTGGCTAGTACGAGTTCCTGCCATCTATATATATATATATATGCAATTACAACTATAAGTCTATTTTTATATTTTTTTTAAGGAATACAAGATTTATATTCATCTAACATTTAAACTGATATTATATTTCTAAAGCAGAATATAGTAACATGAAATCATAATAAATTACATCATGACATAAATAAGCATACTAATAAAATTGTATAATGTAACTTACATTTATAATTCTCATACCTTGAGGATATCGCCAAGATATGATGGAGGTGGATGTTATTACATCATTTTATCTTATACAAAGTTTGATTTTTATTTTTTTATAAAAAATATACATTTTAATTTTTAATTTTTTTAATAAGTCCACGAAACATAGACCGCTCCGATACAACTTGTAACTACCCAATTTTATGAAATTAAAGTATTCTAAAAATATTATTAAGAAAACACAAATTTATAAATTAAAGTGATCGCAATAATTATCAAAAAGTTGATTTAGAATATTGTTAATTCTTAAAGAAAAAAATATAATGATAATAATAATAATAATAATAATAATAATCCATCTTCCGAATTAAATATCTAATAATTATTCCAAGCATAAACCGGAAACATTAAAGACATAAATCCAAAAGTTAGTCCGATCATAATTATTTCAAATATAAATATAACATGATTTATTCCACCATCCACAACATCATATCTTCAGCCGGATTCATCAACCTGAAAATCATGATAATAATAGGGGTGAGCTTCATCTCGCTCAGTTGGGAATATATCTGTCAATATTTAATATAACATGAAAAACATTCACATAATTACAACAATAAATTCATTAATTTCCTCTTTTTCCTCTGACTGGCCAGTTACTGCATATAGCATTGCGGGTTCACCCCCGAAGATACGTTTGATCTCGAACCTTTTTCATGGCCCCTAGCTTATATGAATTTATTTCCTCTTGACATATATTGCAATTAATGAAGTATAATCATGGAACATTAAATAAAGAGAAATAATATAGAAATCTCTACCTTAATAATCACAGATATTCGATGTAGAAAAAGGAACAGTAAAAGTCCTAATCCTCGACCCCTTCGTTTTCTACATTAAATAAAATTATAATTAATATGTGATTTTAATAAATCAAACTAATTAATGAAAGAATTTGTGAAAAATATTGAAAGATGGCTTGTGAATTGTGAATATATATATATACTTGTTAATTCTGTATGAAATTACACATATTTATACTTGTTAATTCTAACCCCTAAACCTAAATTAGCCCCTAAAAATATATATAACCCCTAAGTCCCCTAAAATAACCGCTAATTAACCCCTACTTATTAATGGTTATCACAATATGTATATAAAAAAATTATTTAAAATCGGTTCTGATTTCAGATATTCGGTTCGGTACGGTTCGGTATGGTTCAGTACGGTTCTCGGTACGGATATTTGAAAAATCTCCAGAACCGTACCATGAAATTTTTTGGGATGGTTTGGTTCGGGAAAAGTAAAAAGGTCAACGAATATTTTTCTGTTCGGATATCGGTTCGGGTTCGATGATCTCCAGGTCCCGTGTACACCCCTACCTATCACTTAAACTACTTAAAACTAAGATAATATGACAAAACTCAAAGTCTTCCAAAATAATCCTATCATATTTAATTTTATCTTTCCAAAGATATGATTAATTGTTGGGCAATCGACACAAATACCCACCTTTTTTAAGTCAATGTCAGCCTTTTACGTTTTCCGGTATAATTTTACCTAAATTTACGCTCCCGCCCTTTTTTTACACAATAATACGCTCCAGCAAAAATTTCCAGATTTTATTACGCTTTATTTCGACATTGTTTCAAACATGTTTCTTTCCATAAATTTTCAGTGAAAAATAAATTTTGTCATCGTTAAATATTCCATTTTATACTCGAAGTCTTATAAAAAGTCAAGAAATATACACATAAAACAACACATATTAAAACCAAACAAATTAAAAATATTATATAAACAACATGAATAAAAAACACAATTCAATTTTTGATCCAATGCATGAAAACATAAAAGACATGGAAACAACCAGGAGGTAATATAAAAACAAACCAGAAACAATATAGAAAACACCATATGAGCAAAAAGAGTTAAAAATAGGTAAAAATTGTATTTAAACATCAATAAACTTCATTGAAACAACAAAGAAACATCGAACAACATTAAAAAGGGTATGTAAACAACCCAAAACAACGTAAAAAATATTCAAAACACCACATGAATAAAAAGAACTTAAAAATAGGTAAAAATTGTATTTACACATTGAACACTACATGAAAACAACAACAAAAAATTATTAGAACAACATTTAAAATATTATAGAACAACACCGAAACAATAGAAACAATGTACAAAATAATATATGAATAAAAAACAGCATAAAAATAGGTTAAAGTTGTTTTGAAACATCGAATCAACAATTAAACAACATAGAAACAACAAAGAAACAAATGTAAACAATATCAAAACTCATATAACATATAAAACAATGCGGAACAAAAAAATAAAAAACAATAAAAATAATCAAAAAATATGCAGGAACGTAAAAATAAATTATGTAAAAATTAAAAAAAAATAGGTACAAAAATAATATGAGCGTATTGTATGATATGAGGACCAAAATCAGCGTATTCTATGTAATTTTCCCATTAATTGTTTCCTCGTCCAAAGGAGTTTCCATAATCATCGAATTAGCTTAATGGCCCTCAACATGGTTTTCTTTTATTGGGCTGGGCGCTCTTTAATTAAATTAAAAAGTTCAACTATCTCAATTAGTAGACTTGGCCCAAACTATTTAATTGATCAGATCAATCAGTTCTATCAAGCTAAATTCAATAATGTAATTATTTAATTGTTGAAATTAATTTAACAATTAAATTAATATAGACTTTAACTAATTAGTTGATCTAATCAATTAATAATTTTACTCCATTCCGGACTTCTTAATATTACTAAATTCAATTAAACAATCATTTTATTTAATTGAATATTTAATTCAACAATTGAATTAAATTAAAACTCTAATTATTTAATCTCTATTAATCAATATTGGATCCTACTAATTGAATCAATTCACAAATTAATTAGAGATCCTTTAGGTGCACTACTAAAGGGCTTGCAATAATGGCAACTTATGGATAACAATTATTTAGATTAATTAACCCACCTGAGATTAACTCCTAATTAATTTCAATAATCTCACAAGTCATGGTAACACCTCGAAAGTGTAGCATGACTACGGATCAGGGGGCGAACTTATTTGAACATTAGTACCGAGTACGCCATGCACATATAGTCCTTCCATCACTAATCTACCGATTAAGTCTAGAGCAAGGGTTATATGTTGAAACCCTAAATGACTCGATAACTATGATTGACTCGAATGATTAATCCAAATCATCCTGGCCAAGGTCTTTTGAATCATGAACTATGAATAGGAGAATATTTCCTTGTTCTGATAGAAAATGATGGATCCTTTGTTGGCGGTTATCAACCTCTCCATACATGAAGATCATGAACCCATTTTAAAACCCTTGCTACTGTCATGATGGCTCAAATCAAAAGACAAATAGTGTAATATCGCATCTTGGAGATTCTTATTTCGACAGACAATGTCTTTCAAGTAAGAATTGATCTCTAGCATTTCTAATTAGTCACGACGACCATGCCTATGCATGGAATGAGACATCCTCCTCATGGGAGCACGCATCGTACTCACGAATTTAGGCTTTTTAATGTCCCATCTCAAAAATCCATCAACTCGAAATAAGTTTAAACCAAAGCCTAGAGACATATATAGACGGCAGGTGCCCCCTCAAATTTAAAAAAAAAAAAAAAAAAAAAAGTAGGGATATTTTGGTCATCATTTTACTTTTTAATCTTAAAATAAATAAATAAATAGAAAAATGGGAAAAAAACTCTACAATTATATTGCATTCCTCTTTCCAATTTTGATTTGTGAATCTTGAAAAATATGAATCATGGTCATTTTCTCCCTTTTCTTAAAATTTTGTACATTTTTTTAAACTCCGTCATAAACTTTAACTTGGATTTTTGCATTTTTTATTGTATCTCTATTTGTCCTTTTTGGTATATTATAATTGTATTTTGTTATTTATTTATAAATATCGATGTGATTGAATTAATACAACGACTTAATCAAAATTTCTACTTATTTAAATTTGATGTATTGTTTTGTATTTTTATATGTGGTAATGGAAAAATTGTTCCTTATGTTTGTAAAAATGACAAATAGTCATTTTTTTCGAAAATATATTTTTTTAGCCGTTTTGATATGGTCATAACCTTCTTGTGTTTTTTGATGAGGTACTTGATTATATTTGAAAAATTGATCCAATACATTTTTCTAGATTGAGTCAAGGACCGCCCGAAATGAAAAAAAGACAAAGTGTAAATTTAAACTCAAAAATGACAAAAAACATAGTTAAAACTATTTTTATTATTGAAAAGTGGCAAAAAATATGACAGATTATTTTTATATTAATATTAGTTGGGCCCCCTACACGAAATTTCTAGCTTCATCACTTTGCCTAGAGACATATTTTATTATCGCCATTGACGTGCGACTATGTCCCATAACTAGCTAAATATGATCTAGTGACTTTATCCGATGCGGAAGGTAAGATAATAGATAAAAAATGTCTTTTAATATATATAAGTGGAAATGTGTCAAATTGACCATTTCCAACTTGAAAAGATTAAAAACAGCCAACTTTTTCAAACACATCTTTTTAGCTATTTTGGGGTGTGAAATGATATTCATACCCTTTAAGCATATTACACTAGGTCTTATACCTCTCATTCTCCTTTTCTCTTTTACTTTCAGCTTTCTCTTTCAAATTTCAAAGACAAATTTTCCTAGCGAATTTACTGGCAACCCATTTTCTCGATCGAATCTCGAAATAATATAAGCATTTTGTTCTCTATCTCATTCTTTATTCATTTCACTATCGTATTTAGTTTGAGGTTGGGTGTAGAATAGATCTGAAAATCATAGACATGAAAAAAAAAAAAAAATTCGAAATAAGCTTGAATCATTTGCAGCAAAGGTAACTCGATTCGAGTTACAACCGACTCGATTCGAAAATTACTACGACTCGATTCGAAGTCGGCTATAACTCGATTCGAGTTAGTCAGAACTCGATTCGAGTTATAGTGACTCGAATCGAGTTAGATCTAACTCGAATCGAGTTACTGCCTAACTCGAATCGAGTCACCAGAATTACATGTTCGATTTGATATTTTTTAGTCCGTTTTTTGTCGATTCGGATGGAGGATGATGAAGTGATAATTGTCCATAGTGGTGTTTGGGATGGTAGTTTCTATAGGAATGGTGAAGAAGTACTCGTTTTTTACGTCGTTGTGGACAATATCATATAGTGGATATTGTTCATAACGTTGTAAATGGTGATCGGCGTTTGTGTGAATACAAATTACACCGTTTAATGCCAATCGGGGGTGGTTACGAGGTTAAGTCTTTGATTATGTGTGAACGGGATCTTCGACGAGTAGCCGAGATTTTCAAAGATCCCCAAATATTTGTGACCTTACAACCAAAAGATCATGGGATGAGGGGACTTCGTATCGGAAATAGCAATCCACATGGTTTTATGAACCTAATGGCTTTCAATCGTATTCATATGGTATTGGCAAATAATTTATGCCCTTAAATCCATATAATTCTCGACGGCATGAATTATATACATGGTCCACTACAAGTGTATGACAATCTATATGCAACATATTGCGCCTCAACCAACGTCTCAGTGCAACATATAGTGCCCGATAATTGTCCAGGTAAATCTCTTATCTTAGAGCATCAACCGAGAATCAATAATAGTGATCATGTGGATGGTGATTATGATGATGATGATGATGATGATGATGATGATGATGGTGGTGGTGGTGGTGGTGGTGGTGGTATGATGATTTCGGTGGCGGTGGCCATTATGATGACCAGGATTTTGTTGGTGATCAACATAACCAACAAGATGCACAATTTGTTCCGGATGATCGTGAAGGAATGACGGTGACACATCCGATGAAGAAGATGACGATCCAGTACGATGTTGACAAAGTGAACTAGTCATCGATTGATTTTATGATCACTTTGGATGGGAAAAATATGACTATTTTGTTCCCGATGACCGTGAAGAGAATGATGTGAATAATGATATCATAGGAGACAATGATGAGCATGTTCTTCGAATAGGCGATTTTCAATCCATAAGGTACCACATGTTAATGCCAACGCGAAGTAGATAATGAGAACGTTGATACGGAGCTTCCAATGGTTAGGTCTAAATATGCTTGGATGGCTCCTGGAACGTCCTTATCGATCCCCGACCCGATTTCATTCCATAAGAACCACCTAACATTGAACGTGACTTATTCAAAGGTGCGATTAGCTTGAAAGCAAGGAAGAAATGGTAACAAAGTTGGGCTTCTACCATCTGCACCATCGTGTGGAGTATAGAACAACTCGGTCTTCGACTTCACGTTATGAGGTCGTTTGCAAATATAAAGGATGCACCTTCTTACTTCATGCAAACGCTATCCAAGGAGGAAGTTGGAAAGGTGACTAAATTCGAGCAACCTCATACATGTGAAGCCAACTTAAGTAGACATGCTCCTCGACAATTGCCTTGAAGATTATTGGAGCCCCGTTTGCGCCAAAACTACTAAAGGAGGGACGATCCCTTAAACCTAGGGATATTATTGCTTTGATTTGTCTCACGAACATGGGATAGACATTTTGTACAACAAAGCACTAAAATCACAAAGATCGTGCGTATAGCTACATACACGGTGACCACTTGCGTATTGGGGGATCTTGCTTGCATGCTTGTACATGTTAAAAAAGAGAACCCTGGTACCATTGCGCTACACGAGACTGATGACGATGATAGATTCAAGTATGTTTATATTGCTTTACATGCGTCAATTAAAGGATTCAGTGAGTGTTGTAGACCTGTTATTGTTGTTGATGGCACACACCTAAAGGGCAAGTTTAAAGGTGTGTTGTTTGTTGTTTGTTACAAAAGACAAGAATGAACAAGTGTTTCCACTAGCATTTGGTATGGCTGATAAGGAGAAGGACGAGTCATGGGAATGGTTTATGAAGCAATTACACAATACATATGGATGCCCTGAAAATTTGCTCATTGTATCCGATCGTCATAAAAGTATTAAGAATGCAGTTGGCAGTGTATTTCCTGACGCTGTGCATGGTATATGCACATATCACTTGAGGCAAAATATCAGAAATTATCGAGGTCAAGTGGTGACCTTATACCAAAAGGCCGTGTACACCTATTCTCCTGAAAGATTCAAGAAGTTAATGACCCCGATTCAAAATGCAAACGAAAAGGCCTACGAGGAGTTGGTTAGGGCCGAACGAAAAGGTGGGCACGTGCACGTTGTCCGATTAGACGCTATGGGTTCATGACATCGAATGCAAAGGGTTCTTAATGCTTTGGACTTGTCCGGACGAGGAAATTGCCAATTTGTTCGTTGCTCGATTCTATTCGAAACCTCATTCGGTGGGTTTAACAACACTTCACAAGACGCTCGGTCTCGTATCCTCCACCAAAATCTGCATTTCGAGCAATCAAGCATACCTTGATGTCAAGTACGCATTCGAGTCGAAGTCCGTAAACGCCCAAATGGCCCATTCCTAAAGTCATCTAAATTGCCCGACACAACGATCAACTCATTTTTTATATCGGCTATCAAGTGGTGCTTGGTGTATACATTCGCTTTTCCCCTCCACCTTACGTAACCCCATTTCCATTGCCAAATCACAAGAGAAACACAAATACAAGTGTCGGGTTTGTTGTCGCATGACTCGATTCGAGTTACACATAACTCAATTCGAGTTACGTGTAACTCGAATCCAGTCGTCTTCTTCGCTCCTCTCACTTCGCCATTAACAACATCCAAAGCTCCACTCAAACACAAAATCCCCTATAAAACCCTAGAATTTCTACAAAAACTACAACAAATCCTAACCTAAAACAACTATAGACCAACTAAATCAACAAAAAAACATGAAATTAAACAAAGGTGGAGTTGGAGGTTACGTGGTTATTCGTCGATTCGATCCGCCATCGTCGTCACTATCGCCGCTTCAAGTCGAGGGTGGTCGCCGTTCGAGTTTTGGGGTGGTGCCGTTCGAGTTTGATAGGAATGATTTTGGTTGTTGGCCGTCGAGGGGGTTGGAATGGAGTTGTTTTACTCGAAAAGGTGAAGTAAAACTACAAAAGGGCACTTATGTCTTTTCGCACCCCAAAATGACTAAAAAAATGTGTTTGAAAAATATGGCTAAAAAAATTTTCAATTGGCCTAAATGGCTAAAAAAACCCACCGTATATGTAGTTTCAAGTGAGAATGATTTTACGAGAGTATAAAACGCTCGATCTAATTAATGCGGTGGGCACTAGTCTAATGATTTTCGCGCAATATATATCCACTTACATATAAAAATACTTGGACTCCTTGCCGCTTGCATATCTATATATATTTATATTTATATTACAAATCGACATCCACTTTAAGGGCTTCTCCAACTCATAACACCAACTTTGGTGTGAAAATCACACCAAATTTAATGTTTTGGTGTAATTTTGCAAAACTCATCTCCAACCCACTACACTAAATCTTACACCAAATGAATATTTTAATATTTTCTTTTTATTTTAGAATAGCAAATTTATTTGTTTATGCAATTATTTCTTTTGCTTATATTTTATTATTATTAATGTAACTAAATAAAAATTATATTTACCTAATATTACATTAATTAATTATATTGCAAAATTAATATACAAAATTATTTTATTAATGTAACTAAATAAAAACTTATAATTTTGTTTATTAATTATTTTAGTTTATCAAAATTTTAAGGTTAGTTTATAATAATTTATTGGTAAATATTAACTATTGTTCATTCAAAATAATAATTATATACAAAATTTAAATAACTAAAACCATGTTACAAATGAATTATATATCAAATATAGGATACAATAGGAATTAAAAGTTTGAAATAGAAGAAATTGGAGGGCAAAGAGGAATATTTGTATTACACCAAATTTGGTGTAAAGGAATAGTGTTACACCAAATTTGGTGTAACACTATTCATTACACCAAATTTGGTGTGATGTTTAGAGTTGGGTTGAAGGGTGTTTTTAGAAATTTGGTGTTTTGGCGTGGGTTTTAGAGTTGGGTTGGAGATGCTAACACCCAACATCAAATATCCAATCTAATACAAAATGGGCCCTTTGAGTTTCCGTCCCAATACGGCCAATATACACGGACATAATTATTGAGAATAGGTCAAGATAGATATATATAGCAATAGATACAATTATTCAAGATAATGTAGACTTTGGACTCATTAAAGACATCTCTTCAACAGCCAACTAATTGTTGGGCCTACTTTTCACACCTTTAATTATATGATAATGATAATTACCGCCCATCTATTGCTAGATTTACCTATAAATAGAGAACCCAATCCAATAATCTTTTCATCCCAAACCAATATCAGCACATCATTTTAAAAGTTGAATTAAGCTAAAGTCTGAGAAAAATGGGTTCCAAAGTAATTGTTTTTCTTGGCCTTCTTCTAGTTACGATTTTCCTTATGATTTCCTCAGAGGCAGCAGCTAGGGAACTGGCTGAGACTTCCAATACCGTCGACACATGTAAGCTTTTAATTTATAATATT
The DNA here is from genome assembly GCA_016081115.2 of Rehmannia glutinosa. Classification (NCBI taxonomy): domain Eukaryota; kingdom Viridiplantae; phylum Streptophyta; class Magnoliopsida; order Lamiales; family Orobanchaceae; genus Rehmannia; species Rehmannia glutinosa. The sequence continues at coordinate 609,624 of JABTTQ020003270.1, read as the reverse complement.
ATTATTGAAAAGACTGATTTAATTAGAATAAATGGTGCCAAATTATTATTCTTTAATGTCAACGTGTTTTGGAAATTAAAACAGAACTACATACGGAAATTCAATTTTTTTCTGAAACATCACAATAATACGTCACGTAAGGAATATAATTCTTAAGCCTTTCCTCTTTATTGAAATATCATTGAACATAAAGGGATTGAGATTTTTTCTGTTCCACTCCATATTCCATCGCATCGGACACATGTATGCAAGATGATGTCACAATTATACACGATCTTTCATCTAATATATGGAATAGAGAGTGGAACAAGTTTAAACTGATTTAACAAAAACGTTATTTGTCGCTTTTAATTTCAGCTAACGTCGACGCTGAGAAGACTAATAATGGAGCTGCAGTCAACGATGCCAAATATCCCGGAGGCGGATATGGAGGCTATCCCGGGGCGGATATGGAGGCTATCCGGGAGGAGGATATGGGGATATCCCGGTGGTGGATACGGCGGATACCCCGGGGTGGATACGGAGGATATCCCGGACGTGGCGGATATGGGGGTGGATACCCCGGACGTGGTGGGTATGGAGGTGGATACCCCGGACGCGGTGGCTACTGCCGCTATGGATGCTGTGGACGGAGTTACTACGGAGGCGGCGGTTGCCGGTGCTGCAGTTACGCTGGTGAGAAGGTTGATGCTGATGTTCAAGACAAACCTCAAAACTAAGATAGCCACGAAAATTGGCATAATTGTTTAAACTTTAAAATGTATGAAAATTATATATAGTGAATAAAATGCATGCATACAGCGGTGCATGCAGAAGTGTGAAAGTGTAATGGCTTGTAATTAGTTTGCTTTTTTCTCTAATATTCATGAGTGTTTAGTGTATGTGATAAAGTTGCTGTTTAATATAATGTTTCGGAATTGGCTTTTGAGGAATTAATATTTATCGTTCTTCGAATTAATTTAGTTATAATAATGTACGTCTAGTTATATAGTAATTTCTTGGATTGAGCTAGATTTCATGTTTCAATTTATATTCCATTATATTGCATTAGATGAATGACATGTGTACAAAATGATTTCATGTATACGTGTCTTTCATCCAATATAATGTAATAGAAAGTGAAACAAGAGACAACAATTAGCAAATGGTTAATGCGTGACAAGTATTTTCTGCATATATATTGTATAAAACTACCCAAAAAAAAAAAGTTTGATTACAATCCATGCATAGATAAATGTAGAATCCACATCTCTTTAGCTTCTCTTATTATCTAATTGAGGAATTCATAAAATTTTCGAGAGACCTAGGGCATGTTTAATTAATTGGGTTCTATGATAGGCCTGGAAAAGAGCTGTTCTCCCATCATCGATTTTCCTTGTTTGGGATTTTTGTTGTGGAAATGAGTCAAATTGGTCATTTCCAAATTGAAAAGATTAAAAATAGCTAACTTTTTTAAACACATTTTTTAGCCATTTTGGGTGTAAAATGACATTTATACCCTTTAAGTATATGACATTAAGTTAGGTCATATATCTCTCTTTCTCCTTTTCACTTTCACTTTCTCTCTCTCAGTTTTTGTTCAAATTCAGACTTCAAAGACAAACTATTCCGGCGAATTCCGGCAACCCATTTTTTTTTATCGGAATCTCGAAATAATGTAAGCATTTTGTTCTCTAGCTCATCATTTATTCATTTCAGTATCGTATTTAGTTTGAGGTTGGGTATAGAATATATTAATTTGAAAACCATAAACATGAACAAAAAAAAAGCAGTTCGAAATAAGCTCGAACAACAGCCTGCAAATATAACTCGATATCTGACTCGATGTCAAGTTACATCTGACCCGAAATCGAGTTACAATTAACTCGATTTCGAGTTAGATGTAACTCGACATCGAGTCAGATGTCCAGTTACATCTCAGATTTTTTTTTTAGGAAAGTTACATGTTCAGATTTGAATTTTGTTTTTTTTTTCAGTTGTTATTGGTTTCAGATGGAGGATGATAAAGTGATAATTGTCCATAGTGGTTTTTGGGATGGTAGTTTCTATAGGAATAGTGAAGAAGTACTCATTTTTACGTCGTTGTGGACAATATCATATAGTGGATTTGTGGATATTGTTCATAACGTTGTAAATGGTGATCGGCGTTTGTGTGAATACAAATTACACTGTTTAATGCCAACTGGGGGTGGTTCTGAGGTTAAGTCTTTGATTATGTGTGAACGGGATCTTCGACGAGTAGCTGAGATTTTCAAAGATCCCCAAATATTTGTGACCTTTGCAACCAAAAGATCATAGGATGGTGGGAACTCGTACACCTAAATAGCAATCCACATGGTTTTATGAACCTCATGGTCGCTCAATTGTATCCATATGGTATCGACAAATAATTCATGCCCTTAAATCCATATAATTCTCACTACGGCATGAATTATATACATGGTCCACTACAATTGTATGCCAACCTATATGCAACATGATGCGCCCGATAATTGTCCAAGTAAATCTCCTATCTTGGAGCATCAACCGAGAATCAATAGTAGTGATCATGTTGATGGTGATGATGATGATGATGGTGGTGGTGGTGGTGGTGGTGGTGGATTTTAATGATGATTTTGGGCGGTATGATGATGTTGGGAGGTATGATGATTTCGGGGGCGGTGGCCATTATGATGACCAGGATTTTGTTGGTGATCAACATAACCAACAAGATGAACTATCTGTTCCCGATGACCGTGAAGGGAATGATGGTGACACATCCGAGGAAGAAGATGACAATCCAGAGTACGGCTGACAATGAACTAGTTCTTCGATTGATTTATGATCACGTTAGATGGGAAAAAGATGACTATTTTGTTCCCGATGACCGTGAAGGGAATGATGTGAACAATGATATCATAGGAGATAATGACGAGCATGTTCTTCGGAATAGACAATTTCTAATCCATAAGGTACCTCTTGTTGATGCCAACGAAGTAGATAATGAGAATGCTGATCATACGGAGCTCCCAATGGTTAGGTCTAAATATGCTTGGATGGCTCCTGGAACGTCTTATCAGTATCCCGACCCTGATTCCGTTCCACAAGAACCACCTAACATTGAGCGTGACTTATTCAAAGGTGTAGTGCTTGAAAGTAAGGAAGAAATGGTAACAAAGTTGAGCTTCTACCATCTGCACCATCGTGTGGAGTATAGAACAACCCGGTCTTTGACTTCACGTTATGAGGTTATTGCAAACATAAAGGATGTACCTTCTTACCTCGTGCAAACGCTATCCAAGAAGGAAGTTGGAAGGTGACTAAATTCGAGCAACCTCATACATGTGAAGCCAACTTAAGTAGATATGCTCCTCGACAATTGCCTTCGAAGATTATTGGAGCCCTGTTTGCGCCAAAACTACTAAAGGAGGGACGATCCCTTAAACATCATCGTGCTTACAGCTACATACACGGTGACCACTTACAGTCTTGGGGGATTTTGCCTGCATTCTTGTACATGTTGAATAAAGAGAACCCTGGTACAATTGCGCTACACGAGACTGGTGATGATGATAGATTCAAGTATATTTATATTGCTTTACATGCGTCAATGAAAGGATTCAATGAGTGTTGTAGACCTGTTATTGTTGTTGATGGCACACACCTAAAGGAAAAGTTTAAAGGTGTGTTGTTTGTTGCGGTTACAAAAGACGACAATGAACAAGTGTTTCCACTAGCATTTGGTGTGGCTGATAAGGAGACAGACGAATCATGGGAATGGTTTATGAAGCAATTACGCAATACATATGGATGCCCTGAAAATATGCTCATTGTATCCGATCATCATAAAAGTATTAAGAATGCAGTTAGCAGTGTATTTCTTGACGCTGTGAATGGTATATGCACATATTACTTAAGGCAAAATATCCGAAATTATCGAGGTCAAGTGGTGACCTTATACCAAAAGGCTGCGTAAACTTATTCTCCTGAAAGATTCAAAAAGATAATGACCCTAATTCAAAATGCAAACGAAAAGGCCTATAAGGAGTTGGTTAGGGTTGGAACAAAAAGGTGGGCACGTGCATGTTGTCCAGTTAGACGCTATGGGTTCATGACATCGAATGCAGCAGAGTTTCTTAATGCTAGACTTGTCTGGTCGAGGAAATTGCCCATTTGTTCGTTGCTCGATTCTATTCGCAACCTCATTCAGGAGTGGTTCCACGAGCATCAAATTGCAGCCAAAAACATGAACAATGAAGTCACCAGATACAACTAAGAGATTGGCAAAAGCAGGTGCACTAGCTGATAAGATGTACGTGTCACCTGTTAGTAGCCTAATTTATTCTCGTGAAGGATGGGGTGCATTCTTTTGTTGTTGATTTTAGCTTGATCTATTGCCGTGTCCACATGCGATTAAGGCAATCGGGTATATTTAAACTTTTTTACTAAATCACTAATTATTTCACCTCTACGATATCCTTATATACATCGTTTGCTATTTATTTGAGTAAGGCAAATCAATCAGTCTACAGTTACGTGAACAACTACTATAAAAGATAAAACAGAAACAACTGCGGAAACTTTACTCTCTAATCGCCATGCCCATTGATCATCCTAAAGACTGAATGTGCCGGAAATGATACGACTTCTGGTTGTCAAGGCACCTCTAAATCCTCGACAAGCTGGCCGACCGATGACTCGATGGATTCTGTCTAGTGGTCCATCTAGCAACTCACAACGGTCCATAATATGCTCTAGATGTCGTCAAGAGGGTCACAATCATTCTACATGTAATGCAGTGCTCTCCATTTGCCATGATGCAACGAGTGCTAGTGGAAGCAACAAGATTGATCAGCCGGTTAGAAGAATTTCAAGAAAATGCGGCGTTTGTAAGAAAGAAGGACACACTAGGAGGCTTTGTCCTGATAGAGTTTCTGAAGTCAATCAATAAATTGAACATGTAATTTAATTATACCCGATGATGAGCATGACGATATCGTGTTATATCATGTGATAAAGTGCATTAATTTGTTTCACCTTTTCAGTGATGTTTCTTGTCATACAATACTTTGTTTCAGCTTTACATTGATGTTTCTTGTCAAAATGAGGAATACATCTTCATCTTTCCTTAATGTGCTTTACAATGAAAAGAAAACTCTGTGGACAATGCCGATGGATATCCTACTTGTTGATTTTCTTGTGAGCGAGTTGAAAAGGCGATTGGGAGGTCGGTGGGTTTAACAACACTTCCGTGTTGGGTGCTTTGAGGGCTTTTTTGAAGTCACGCTTTGACAAAACTTTCACATTTTCTCAAGTGAATCAATGCTTTAAGCATCTTCAAGCTCGCTACAACTTTTTCGCTAAAATGTTTGCCACTCCTGTGTTGTTTGGGATGGCAAACAAGATTACATTCATTCTACTCATCGAATCGACTTGATCGGGGCGGGGTAATTTGAAGTTTATTTTACTTTTTTATACATATTTCAAGCACTACATTTTACTTCTAATTTTTGTTAATTTTTTGTTCATATAGGTTGATGCAACCCTCGCAACCACTTACGAGTTAGACGGGGAACCCCTATTCGACAAACTCGCCCTGCTATTCAAGATGGAGCCTTGGAAGAAGGAAGTTGTCGAAATTTTGCCATGGACACATGTCCCTCGATATTTGCCTAAGCGTCCCCATTTTGAGGAAGGAACTTCATCAAAGTCAAAACCTAAGTAGACTAAATTGTTTGGTTCTATGCTGTATTTTAAGTTCGAGCACTGTAGTCCGTTTAAATTTTAAGTTCTATGTTGTATCTTAATCTTTGTTGCTGCTTGTAGTCTGTTTAAATTTGAAGAACTCTTTGTTGCACTTACTCACTGTTTCTGTTTAAATGTTCTGTAAAATTGTGTTATCTAACTCGACGTCGAGTCACTAAGACTCGATATCGAGTTTTTTTTCTCGAAATCGAGTCACTTTGACTCAAAATCGAGGCAGTGTAACTCGAATTCGAGTCTTGGTGACTCGATTTCGAGTTAGATAAGAAAAAAATTCGACATGTCCTCTTTGTTAGCTGCACAAACCAACCTGTAACACACCCCAGCCTGTAATACCAACACATCCAACACAATCAAAACAACCAACACAGCCAACACAATCAAAACAACTAACACATCCAACACCATCAACACAATCAAAACAACCAACACATCCAACACCACCAACACATACCAAAACAAGCTGTAATATATCGATCAACAAATATATACACAGTCAATATGTATATCGCGAAAGTCAAAATAGAATACAAAGTGTAAACTAATCCCTAGGTACTATCTATGTATTGTGCACAAAAATCGCCAACGCCATCTTTCGCCGATACTCATGGATGGTATCTACAGTCTGATCCACCGAGATGGACTCACCCAAGAAACGCTCGAGTACATGCAGGCAAACGCGCTACAACCGTGGTTATCCATATGTATGAACTGATCCTCTGCCGGCATCATCATAATGGGAAACATATCGCATCTAATAGGAATCCCCCGCTGCTCAATCGGGAAAGAAGACATCAAAGTGGGAGTAGCTTGTGGTGACGGTGATAAAAGATGGTCGGGTTAGAAGGATCGTCCATCTGATGTGACAATGGGTCGCATCAAAATCTCCCAATCGATCAGCCGAACATGACATACGACCCAATGCCTAGAGCGTAGACATATAAAGACGATCTACAAGTAATAAAATGAAATATTATTAAGTGGACTATATGACTTATACGAACTACAAGTAAGATGCAAAAGTTATAACGTGACTAATACTTACATCCGGAACATCGTACAAGATCAAGATTCCCATGAACATACTACGGCGAGTTGTTAGGGGTAGGCATTCGGGTCGGGTAGTCGGGTTCCGACCCGATCCGATCGGGTATTACCCGAACGGGTCGGGTATTTTCTCACAAATATCGGGTGTCGGTACCTAAACGGATACCCGACACTAATCGGCCCAGGTATCGGATAGTGGATAAATAACCGAATACCCGATCGAATTGCACCAAATAATTTAAAAAAAAAGAAATAAATTAGTCGTGCATAAGATGTTTGGGTATTAAATATTTCAAAATGATTAATGCTTTATAAATGATCTTAAGTTGCCTAATTTGAGTCATTTGGCCCATCAATTGAAAAAAAAAAAAAAAAACTGCAGTCTCACTTTCACTTTAGGGTCAGGGGTCAGCTGGCATACGAGAGACAGAGAGTGGCGTAACGCAGACGAGACCACTTTACTTGGCCGATTCAATGGCTAATGCCCAGTCGCCCCTTTCTTCTTCTGGGCGTGGCACGCAACGGCTTGGCACCGATAGGCGGCATGTAATATCACAAAAAAAGAAACTCGTACCCAAAACCGATCGGGTACCCGCATCAGTGCACCAAAATATCGGATCGGGGTCGGGTAGCTATATTTGCTACCCGATCTCATCCGGAGTACCGACCCGACTACCCAAACACCGGACTACCCGACCCGATGTCCACCCCTAGCGATTGTCCAGGTGCGGGGCCACAAAGCAAAATGCGGGCATTTTACCTACCCCCGTAGGTACCTGGACACTCCGTGTCATCGGTATGGATGTGATCCCATGCATTCTTCAAAGGTCGTCGATAATTTTCATTTTAAATCATTAGTATCAACATTAGAAAGTATGTTTAACGAACGTCAACTGAAATTAAAAACTTACAAAAAATGAACAATCCTGGATGTTCAGAGTGTTTGCTCTGACACCAGGGTGCAGTCGAACCCCATCGTGCAATCTCCGAGCAAGGACCCCGAGATAAGGATCAATATGCTGCAATATTTTGAACAACATGAGATTAAAACAACATGAGATTATTAATTGAAATGAAATAAATATTTAAAAAAACTACTTACATTATTGGTTAGATCCTCCTCTATGTTCTCAATCTCCCTAAAGTATGAGGGGCCTTGATACCAAGCCGCCACTAGCCCTACATCGCGGTTGACAGACATCAAAGAAATCAGTTTAACGAGTATTGAAACGAAATATTATTAATGACAAACAAAATATACAGAACATACACTGGGGGTTAGGCATCTACAAGAACCGAGTATACTACTAACGAATCAATTTCTGCCTCCTCTGCTCGTCTACGTCTATAAATGGAGACTGTAGGTACCTTGATTGCATACGGACGCGGCGGGCAGGACATACAGGTGCAACGGAGTAATATCTCCTGCCTGGGCCCCGGCAACCACTCCCGCAGCACCAGCCCCCACAGACTCTCCGGTATGCTCAACAACTACTGTAGGTGGAAGCTGTAGGGGCGGGGGTGTGCCACGCGGAGTATCACTAGGCAAAGCCTGTGAAAAACCCTCAGCAGCGGTGGGTAGCCTAGTGTCCTGACAAATAGTAGAAGCAATTGAAGTATTTTTAACATCATTTCCAATCCAATACAAAGTATCGAATTCAACAGAAGATAAAATGCATAACATATACATACCCCGTACATAAAGTCTGATGTCTGAACGGTATTTGTGTGCCCCTGTGCTCCATGAGTCCCGTGGCTGGTGGGTAGATATGGATCATCTGTGTCTGGCTCTGAATCGTGGAGCTCATGACTCGGCTCTGCAGGTTGCTGCTCATGCAATACTCGACGTAGCGAATCAGGCAGCCGAGTATCCAAGTACGACTCAATCTCATCTCGTACAAAAGCCATCATGATCTCTATATGACGAACTGGTGCACGGTCAATTACCTGACCTTACGACTGTCTCCACCAACTATATGAATACTCGAGTAGACTCGCTCGCAGTCGGGTCAGATAGAAAAGTTAGTCTCACAGGTCGCGGTGCACCGGTCTGTGATGAGGGACGAGGAGCCCCTGCTGGAGATTCGGAAGAAGGTGGAGGTGGAGGAGACAGAGGTGTATCTGGAGAGCGTCGAGGCGGGGGTAGAGGTTGGGTATGGGTCCTCCGCCTCTGAGAAGGACGACTCGAACGTGCAGGACGATCAATATCCTCAGCCTCATTATCATAATCATCATCTATACGAGCGGTGACGGGTCATCGGCCTCTTTGACGCTTGAGACGCAGTGCCCCGATCCGCAAACGCCCTGGCTCCAGAACAATCCTCCTAACAACATCGTCAGGGTCAAGTGGGGGAGCCCGAGACGGAAAATGATCCATATGGACATACATCAATCCGTGCGACATGTCCATATAGATCCCCTACATGTAAGGGAGTCGTAACTCCACCTCGATGGGCTGTACCAGTGCGCATATCGTCTGTGAAAAAAACAGGAATACTTAGCTTAATTACGAAGAAAATATTATCAATACCACTATTACTCATATGATTTCAAAAAAATGAAAATTACCTTGGGGCTGTCAAATAACGCCACCGCACTGAAGGTCCTTTTGGGGCATCTAAACCGTCTGCCCCTAGGATAGCCATCCAACCCAGAGGTCTGGGTAAGGTCCTGACCAAGTGAAGGAATAGCCTCAAATGCCCATAGCTGTATCAAACAAAAAATAAATAAGCAATTAACCCGATTAGAATATGAAATGCTCGTGTTAAAAGTGATACGTATTTAAATTACATATATCGTATAGGATAGAAGTAGGCATATATGTGGAACTGGACT
>JABTTQ020003269.1:0-89645 GCA_016081115.2 Rehmannia glutinosa | reverse complement strand
AGTTACATATTGCTACCTATCATCCAAGTGTGCTCTTACCACAAGAACACTCACAAGGATATCTCAGGTTTGAATGATAACCAAAAATCAAGATTGGCAACTCAATAAATGAATAATACAATTTGAGTGCGAAGTGTAATCAAGAAAAGCCTAGACCTCAAAGATGTGAAAAGTGATAAGCTAGGCAATTTTTACAACAAGAATAATGACTATGAAAGACCAAGTGTTTGCTTGAAGTGTATCTTGTTGTTGTGTCAGATCTCAATTGTTGTATTGGTTGCTCCAAAACTTCCTCTATTTATAGAGATGATTGATCAAGCATAGCTCCTCTCGATTGGAAAATCTGCTTAAAAATACAATTAAAATCAAGAATATAGTCATAGAAATCAATCCCACAATTTAAGGAAAGTTTCCGTCAAACGTGCCGAAATTTGTCAAAACATAGCATCGGGTCGCATGTAAATAGACGCTGAAAAGAATACACAAAGAAAAAACACAGGCATGACGGCCGACGCTTCACGAATTCCGACCATCACCCCAACCGTCCCCGCCGGATTTTGGTAAGATTAAAAGTTCTCGTTTCAAAACGAAACTTGTGTATCGTCGGCCGGCATTGGCTGGCCGACCGGACGGCCGACGCCCTGTGCGACCGGGTCGACCGCTTTTTTTTCTTCCGCCTCATTTTCTCGCTTCTAAAACATCTTCGTGTACGGGTTGCTCCTAAAGCATGACTTGGCCGACCACGCAGACGTAAATATTGTCCAATTTTTTCGTAAAATAAACTCCAAGAAATACTCCAAAATTTAGTAAAACATTTAAAAACCGATCAAGTATTAGACAACATTTAGAAACATCGCTTGAGAGTGAAAACCCAATAACGTAAAAACATTAAAAGCGTTTGTCCAATATACTAAAAATAAAATCTTTGAGAAAATACTCCTAAAAAAATTAAAAACATTTAAATCATTTAGAAAGAGTACTGACAACCTTTAAAACATTGTTTTGGTGATAAATAAAACCATCAAAATTAAGATAAAAACATGTATCAAACAATCTCCCTTTTGATGATTACAAACCAAAACAATTTTTACACAAACTAAGAGAGCAATTTTAGAAATGATTTTCCGGTAAAAACATTTGACCGCTTGGAAGAACCAAAATTTTCCAAAATATTAAAGCAACCAAGTAGGGAGTAAATATTTTCAATAATAAGCACAAGCTCCCCTATCCACAAGCACATCAAGAATAATATAAGTCCATCAAGCAACAATTGGACTAAAAATAAATCACAACTTATGGCTTTTATGACAAGCATTTATTAGCTTCTTTGAGCTAATGAGCCAATATCCTGTTTTTCTCCCCTTTGGAATCATCAAAAGAATGTTAGGATGATAGAAACATCATGAAGTAAATCAAAGTGCGCTAAAGAAATGGTTTATCAACCATTGAGCAATGTAAGCTTAAAACCAAGGAAAATGGGAGAAATGTAACATGATGAGTTCATACGCTGTTTTGTTTCCCAAACATGATCTCAATGAGTATTGAAGACTTTTGGAAAAGAGAGAATCATGTAGAAGTTGAAATTTTCATAGCGACATTTTAACAAACACTTTGTGTACGTGAAAAATAGAAGAGGTTGTATATAACTTTTGTAAATGGTTCAAGCCAAAAAATTTTTTATATCATCAATCAACCTCATTTCAAAGCTCAAAAAATCATATGCACCATATGCAATAATTTGTTCATCAATTAAGAAGCTCAAAGTAGATTCTCAAGGGTTCAACCCAATTGAGATAAGCTAAGAATGATCAAGGCATTACAAATGCCAAAAATTAGAGTAACCATCAAGTAATAAGTCATGCTTTCAACAATACATGTATCAAATGTCTCAACATATTCAACTAAGCATAACAAAGCAATAAAAGAAGCACTTTTACCATCAAGTACTTCATACCAATTATCAAACAATGCTTTAGAGTATTTTTACCATCAAATACTCCATCAAAAATCATGATCATCCACAAGTCATTATCAACTTGCAATATTAACCCTTTTAAGAAAAAACAAGCAAATATCATTAGTACAAATGAGTTTTACAAAAGATCATTAAAATACAAAACATCATTAATGAAAATGCTAGAAAGTAAAGGGGTGGGATAACATCATTCCTCATCCGAGGAGAAGCAAGTTCCTTAGCATGAGGTCTTTTTATGAATTTCTTCAATTTGCCAATTGACTTCTTCAAACTAGAATTTTCCTTTTTCACGACCGGAGCTCTTTTCTAAGAGAAGCCACATCTCTAAATGTTTCTCTTTCCACTTTGGCCATTCTCTCTTTGATATTTAGATCTTCAACATCCAACTCCTCTTCATCTCCTTCCTCATTTTCTTCTTCCCTAATATCTTGTTCATTTCCCACATTTTCTTCTTCATTTACCTCTTCATCCCCCACATCATCAAACTCACCTCTTCCAATATTTTCAACCTCATTTGTCATTAAAGAAATCATCCCGAGGTTGTTGTTGATGTCGGGCACGCCTCCAGCGCTTTGGTAGAACCCGTGGTAAATGTCACGTGATTCTTACCATTTGTAGGATGTTGGCATTATCAAAATCATTGTGACGAATATCGTTATTCATTTCATTTTCCGGGTATCCCGATAAGTATAAGAGTCGGCAAATCAAATTTCCCAGTATATTTCTTCTTGGTAAGCTTTCTAGATTCTAACAAGCAATATACAAAAATTGCCCCATAATTTACTCTTTCTCCTCGAACAATCTTATAGGTGAGAAAGAGTTCGAGATTACTTGGAAGTTTTACTTCCTTTCCACAAACACAATAGGAGCAAATGATAGATATAATCCGATAATTTGGCGGCATTGCACGAAAGTATGTCACTGGGATATACTCCTAGAAGGTTTTCACATCATCTAGTGAGACACCGAAAATGTTATCATCCCAACGGGTGCAATTCACATTGACTACTCCATCATTTGCACGTTAAAGTGATCACAAATATCGCCAATGTCCATGAAAAATGCCTACCATTAACAAATGTGTGAAGTTCCAAAGGATTATCTATCGTAGCATCAACAATCCACATATTTGCATAGAAAAGTTTTATAAGCTCGTCATCATAGTGCAAACACGGATTATCCCAAAGTGAAACCCATCCTTGAATTTCAAAGTAAGCTCTAATATCCGGAAATTCATCATGAAATGCTTGAAAAACGAACCATACGAGTGCACGCAATTTTCTTATCATTCAATCCAATATTCTCATAATGTTCCTCCGCAGTTTATTTAAAAATCGAAATCTATTAGCTCTGTGAGGGAGGCTCGTAGAGAGTGATAACTTACTGAGTCCCAATGAATGCTCGATTTTAAAACCCCTCTTAATTCGACAATCTCCTTCTTCGTGAGCCGATTTTGATGGTCTCTTTGTAGAATATCATCTTGTTGGGGATTGGAAGAAAGATTCACCCCTTTGCCTCCTTCTCCTCTTTGAGGATTTCGTTCGTAGAATTTCTTGAGGTGCCATATATGTGAAGTTCTTGCAAAAAGAAGTGAATTAGCAAGAAAAATTTCAAAGATTGATGAAGAAATGAAGATTGTAGGAGAAAGGGGATGTTTACGCGCAGCAGGGTTTGGGGATTTTTGTGTGTTCTGATTTGAACCGAAGACAGAAAGTTATAACCTGAAAAATTGGCCAGGCGACCGATCGAGGTATGGGCGACCATTAGTGCGAGGTGGCCGTGACCGCCTCGCCGCTTGATGACCGGCCCTCAGGTGATTTTCTTTCTCCCGAGTTTTCCAAAATTCGATTTTTACCCCAAAAGTTTTAAAACTTTGCAAAATATAATTTTGGACTATGTCCAACAAATATGGGTTTTGGGAAAAACATATAAATGATAAAATCGAGACTAAACACGTAGTGCCTTTTAAAAGAAAATATTTGCAAGTGCAATTTGGGGCACTTAAGGGATTAAAATGAAATATCTTGAAAGATATGTGCATAATATCGAGTTTAAAGAAAAATACGAGTAGACATACCTCAATGGTTTAAGAAACTTGATGACGTAATAGCCAATGAGTATGAAATATGTATCCTACACAATTCTTAGACAACATTTTCATAGAAAATTCAAGTGTAGGCAAATGATATGAGATTAACAAAAAGAGCTTATGCTATAAGATTTCATAAGAGATAATAAGCCACATAAGTCTAATAAAATGCTCAAGAGTTTTAGAAAATTATGCAAGGTCTCTTTTTATAAAAAAATTTGAAACACATAAATATATAAGAGACCTAAAAATAAATACTTGAAAATTCATTTTGCAATTAAGACACAATTAAAAGAATGCATAGATAAAAATGCATATACAAATGGGAGATACGATTTACCAATTTCGTCGTTTCCATGGGTTGTGTCTTTCCCATTGTTGATGATGATATCTTCCCATTTGGAAGTCACTTGGTTGATGATGACTTCCTTGATTACTCCATTTCCAAGGTTTGTTACCTTCCCATGGTTGATGGTTTCTTCTTCTTTGAAAATCATCTTGTTGATGATGTCTTTGCCATTTCCAAGGATTGTGTTCTTCCCATTTTTGATTATACGTTCTTCTTGGAAATTGGCTTTGTTGAGAGTAGTTCCTTCTTTGATCAAATGAAACGTTCATTTGATGTTTTCTTGGTGGCATGAATTTTCTCCGATTTTTGCTTTGCCGGTACCTAATAGCACATTGTTTTGTGGTACCCTCATGTGTTTGGGTCCTTTAAGATTAGCTTTGAGACTTTTAGGTCTCCAACAATATTTAGAGCTATTTCTAGCCCGACAAGAATTAGCCGTATGACCCTTTTTGCCACAAGAAAAACAAGTAGTAATTTAGGAGCATAATGACCAATATGCATATTGACTTGATCCTTTTTCATATGATTAACAACATTAGGCTTATGATCAAGTCCTTTATCACAATTATGAATATCAACAATATTGGACATTTTATTGGTACTCAAGTTGATTTTAATAAATCCTTTTTCATGCAATCAATATTTTCAACAAGAGTACTATTTTCTTTCTCAAGGTTTCTAACCTTATCAAGAGTGGTGGTGTGAGCACATGATAGTGATTCATAGGAAGTAAATAAACTATCCTTATCATTTTTCAAAACAATGAATTCCTTTTTCAAATTTTTGTATTTAACAAGTAAGTCTTGGAATTCATCTTGTAGCTCATTATAATCATTTAGCAAGTCACTATATTCATTTTGCAATTCATTGTCATAAGAAGTAGAGGTTTAGAACTTACCTTGTTTTCTTCTTCGATGCCCATAAGACATTTTTCGAAACTTCATCATCTAATTTGTAAGAGGCTCATCCCATATTGTTGGATTTGATGTTGTATCCATTTGAGAAGTAGATGCTTTTGAGTTGCTCCTTTTATTTGCATATACTTCATAGATGGCTTCTAGTTTTTGCCATACTTCATGTGCCGATCGAATACCTACAACATGATCAAATTCCAAGGTGGTAAGTGAACAATGTAAAATATTAAGAGCTTTACCATTTAAGGAGATGATTCTCTTCTCTTCATCATTGAGCTCTTTGAAGCCTTTAGAGGTGTGTGGTGTATTCTTTGTCGAATGGATTCTCCATTGATGACGGTGTTCCAAATATCGAACCCGCAACTTTGTAAATAGCATTCCATTCTTTCTTTCCAAAATATAAAATTTTTGGAATCAAATCGAGGTGGCTTGGTGGTGGAGGTGCCGGAAAGTTGAGCTTGTTCGTAGCCGACGATCGTTTCTCTTCACTCGCGATGTGAAACGAGCTTGCCAAAGAGTTTGGCTCGATACCACTTGTAAGTCCAAGCGGCTACGATAATCTAGAGGGGGTGAATAGATTATCTCCATCTTTTCGATTTCGCCCTCTTTTAACAATCGAATGCTCAAACAAAATAATAAAGGTGCGGAATGTAAGCAACACACGCCGATTTAAAGAGGTTCAACCCACCTAGGGCCTAATCCTCTACCACCCCAAGATATCCGGATGGATTTCGAAAGAAAAAGAATTTTATTAATTACCAAAATTAATACAAATTCAACTTACAACACCTTGAAGAGCACCACACTCTTCTTCAACACCACCTTTGGAGATTACCACAATCTCCTTTGAAGATTACCACAATCTTCCTTCAACGCACCTTGTGAAGATTACCACAATCTTCAACCTTGAAGAATACCAAATTCTTCAACACCTCAATAAGAAGATTACCACAATCTTCTTGCACCTATCACCTAGATCATCCAAGTGTGCTCTTACCACAAGAACACTCACAAGGATATCTTGTGTTTGAATGATAACCAAAAATCAAGATTACAACTCAATAATGAATAATACAATTTGAGTGCGAAGTGTAATCAAGAAAAGCCTAGACCTCAAAGATGTGAAAGTGATAAGCTAGGCAATTTTACAACAAGAATAATGACTATGAAAGACCAAGTGTTTGCTTGAAGTGTATCTTGTTGTGTTGTATCTCAATTGTTGTATTGGTTGCTCCAAAACTTCCTCTATTTATAGGAGATGATTGATCAAGCATAGGCTCCTCTTGGGGATTGAAAATCTACAAAAATACAATTAAAATCAAGAATATAGTCATTAGAAATCAATCCCACAATTTAAGGAAAGTTGTCTGTCATTTGTCAAACGGTCGAAAATTTGTCATCAAAACATAGGACCGCCGGTCGCACGAAATAGACGTTGAAAAGAATACACAAAAAAAAACAGGGGCGGCCGGTCGACGTCTACCTCGACCGGCCGACCATCACCCCAACCGTCCCCTCATGGATTTTGCAAGGATTAAAAGTTCTGCTTTCAAAACGAAACTTGCAGTACCGGCCGATCATTGGCGACGGCCGACTCGGACCGACTCGACGCCTGAGGCGACGGCCGACCTGCTCTTTTTTTTTCTTCCGTCTCATTTTTCTTTTCTAAAAACATCTTCAGTACTGGGTTGCCCTAAAGGGCCGTTATTACCACGAGAGGTAAATATTGTCCAATTTTTTGTCGAAAATAAAACTCAAGAAATACTCCGAAAATTTAGTAAAAACATTTTAAACCGATCGGAGATTAGGACAACATTTAGAAACATCGTTTGAGAGTGAAAACCCAATAACGTAAAAACATTAAAAGCGTTGTCCAATATAGACGAAAATAAACTTTGAGAAAATACTCCTCGGAAAAAATTAAAAACATTTTAAATCATTTAGGAGTACTTGGACAACCTTTAAAAACATTGTTTTGGTGATAAAATAAAACCATCAAAATTAAGATAAAAACATGTATCAAACATAAATGACTAAAAATGTTGGATATAATCTATATTTTCGAAAAATAGTGTTATAAATAAAAAAATATTTATAATTTAAATATAAGTTATATTTAATATTTTAATAAATTATAGTCAATTTCTATCAATATTCTAAATCAAAATTTTGATATAGAATTCTTTTGTTTATTTTCTATATTTTCTTATGAAAAATAGAGATAATTACAAAAATACCCCGAGGTTTGGGATAATTACATAAAGACTGAAATTTTTTAAAATTATAAAAAACCCTTGAGGTTTGATTTTGTCTTATATTTCCCTCTTCATAAGCAAAAATATCAAACCCCCGATATTTATAAAAATACTATAGTTACCTCCTTAAATTTAACACATAATCAAACCTGATGGGGTTTTTTCTAATTTTAAAATATCTCGGATTTTTTTGTAATTAGCCCAAATCTCAGGGGTGTTTTTGTAATTATCTCTAAAAATATTATATAAAATACTTTTGATATCATAGATATAAATATATATATATTATTTAGCACATATTAAAATAATTTTATATCAATTTACGAATAATATATTTAATAAAAATTATTTAAAAATCTTATTTAAGAGAATTCGATACTTTAAAATTATTTTTCTCAATTACTATCATTAATTTATAATTACCAATCAAGATATTTAAATCAAGTAACAAATTGTCATCCATTCATTTCTCCATTCCTTGTACATACCAATCATAAGAATAGTGTAATACTACATCATTCCATTCCTAAATTCATTCCATTTCAATCTAATTCCATTCATTCATACCAATCATGTCGTAATTGTGTTTGTGGTAAGGAGATAAAACTTCCAAGCAATCTTGAATATTATCTTACATATAAGATTGTTCAAGGAACGAGTAATGATGGGGCGGTGTTTGCACAATGTTTACTTGAAGAACTCTACCAAAGAAGCAATATACCTTGGGAAATTTGATTTGTCAGCTTCTTTTCTTGTCGTTTATTCGAATCGGAAATGAATACCCAAATTATACACAACGATTTCGACAATGATAATATTCTACAAATGGTAAGAATGAGGAGAAACATGGTTCAAGCTCCCACAAAATCCTCCAGTGGACGTGCCTCTATTCCAAGTCCCCTCGAGATGATTTCTTTGACGACATTGAAATTGAAAATTTGATGGCAAGAGATGATGTTCTAAACCGGAGGGTAATACCAGGTAGGAAAATATTCAAGTTGAAGAGGATGAAGATGATGGCGAAGAAAGTGGAGAAATAGAACCATCCATAAATGAACAGATGTACCGGTTTGAAATGGACACACATAGGGATATAGTTTCTCTTAGAACGGAGCTTGAAGAGGTGAAACAAAAACGCTAAGATGAAAGGAAAGATGGACAAACTCCAAAAGTTCATCAAAGAGCTCCTACCAACGGCATGCTTCTCCTCGGATGAGGATTGATATTTCCACCCATTGCTCTTATTTGCACTTATTTACTTTCTTGAATACTTGTTGTACTTCCCGTGCTAATTTTTGATGACATTTATAATGCTGCATTTTCAATCTTTAATTATCTTGGCTAATGAGCTATTTTCAAGATTTCAAAGGGGGAGAAAATCAAATAAGCTAAAGAGCTTATTTTGATAAAATAAGCTAAGCTAAAAAGCTAAGTGCTTGCTTTTGGTGCTTTTTAAAGTGCTAAAAAAACTAGCTAGCTTATATGGTGGTAAATAAGCGTATAAACTTATTTGGTATAAAATTACTTGATGGTAAAAGTGCTTTTATATATTGTGTTTCTTAAAAAGCACTTGTTGGTAAAGAGTGCTTTTTTGATGAATTGTTGGCTAAAGTACTTATTTGGTTTGCATTGTTATCTTGGACTTGGTGTGCTCAAGATTTGAATTTTTAAAAAGTGATTATTCTTTTTGGACGTATGAAAATTCTTGTCAAAACCATTTATAAATGTGCAAAAAGTGATCATGAGCTCATTATTTGATAATTTTTATATATACTTCAACATGAGCAAATATAAAAAATTGATAGAATGAATAAATCTTCTTTGTTGCTATAAAAATGATTATTTTTTACAAGGGGGAGGAGGAAACATTGATAGGGCAGCCTTTATAATTTTTTTCAAAAACTCTATCAAAAATGCTTTGGGTTGAATCACAAAAAGGGGGAGTTTGTTAGATTGAAACTAATTTTGATTTTGATGATTTCACCTTAATAATTTTTCAATTATTCGAACAATTTTTTCGGGCATTATAAAACTTATTGTTTCTCTCTTTAAGTGTTTTTAACTATTACCGAATACCATCAAGGTAAAACAGAGCCCGAAAGATTTAGTTAATTTTTTCACGGATAAAAAATACCACTGGACTAGGTCAACCGGTCGACCAGGAGGTCAACCAAGATGTCGACTCGGCCGACCGTACGGGCCGAAACAGGTTAATATTTCCTCCTATTTTATCTAGACTCAGGCACAGGACAACCCTGGGTCAACTAGTGGGTCGACCTCCCTGGTCGACCGGTTGACCCATGGGATGGCCTGTGTCGATCGCACTCAAACGTTTGGAAATTCAATTTTTCTTGGTGGACCGTCGACCAGTTCAAAATTTGAGGATTTTGAACCTATTGGAGAACAAGATTTACCTTTATCACTTTATTATTTTTGTATATTATTTGTGCATCTTGTGATCTTATTTTTGCAGACAAAATTCAGAGCCTATGTTGGAATTCAAATCATGAAGTTGCTCAATAAATATTTGAAGAAGATTGAAAGATCAGTATATCACAAGCATACAAAGCAACAAGAAAAATCAAGAAATTTTTTGTTCTTCCTTGTCAATATTCTTGTTGTATTTAGCCTAAACTTTATAAGTACATATTGAGTATTAGGCTTCCTTCATGATTACACTTGCACTCCAAAGTTGTATACTTCATTTGAGTTGTAATCTTGATTGGTTCAAATCATCCAACACAAGAAATCCTTTGTTAGTGTTCTTGTGGTAAGAACACACACTTGGTTGATTCTAGGTGTTGAGAAGTTTGGTGCTCTTCATTGTTGTAAGAAGATTGTGGTAATCTTCATAGGTGGTTCGTAAGAAGAGTGTTGTCTTGTTCAAGGTATAAAGGTTGTATTTGTTTGGTATCAATAAACTTTTACCTTTTCGATATCCATTCGGACATACCGGGTGGTAGAGCATAATGCCCTAGATGGGATGAAGCTCTATAAATCATTGTGTATTCTTTTTATTTCTGCATTTTTAATTCCGCACCATCTTCATATTCGAAAAGAGGGCATAAATTGGAAATCGTGAAAATCTATTCACTCCTCTAGATTTTCGTAGCCACTTGACTAACAAGAAGATCCTTGACCACCTGTGTAAGAAGAACAGACAAACCCATTATGGCTAGTGATTAAAATAATAAACAAAATTATGAGGTGCGTCTAAGTGTCTTGAATTAATACTCACAAGGATCAAAACATTAGTTTCAACAAAAAACCATAATATTGCCAATTGCCATTCATTTCATCCTGTTCTCAGCCACAAACTAAAATGCAGCTGGTGAGTGAGTGAAAAAATTTACAGCAGGGGACCATTTTTCGGTTATCTAACCATATGCAAACTTTCCTCAACTTATCCAGGTTGGAGGCTTGTTTCCATTATGGCCTAAACTTTTGAAATTGATGTAACTTAGTAATCAATGCATTTGACAGGACCCACTGCCATTAGAGCATGGAGAGGAACAGCCTCAGATCATTGGCTCCAAAGATATTGTGTTAATTCAATTATGCCTTCATCTTGGATAGCTAGAGACTAATAACTTTAGCAATTTTTCTTTTCTCACTATAGTACCATATAATATATAGGGATAATTACAAAAACATCCCTGAGGTTTGGTCTATTTACAAAAACCCTGAGGTTGTATTTGGATTTGAGGATTTGGATTTGGGGAGAGGATTTAAGGAAGGATTTCAAATGACTCCAAATAAAAAGGATTTCAAATCCTCCAAAATGACTCAAAAATAGCTTCCAAGGATTTGAAATCCATCATTGAATGACTCCATCCAAACAACCTCAATGGATTTGTTATTATGGATTTGAAATCCATAGCTCAAATCCTTCCATCCAAATGGAGCCTGAGATTTTTTGTAATTATCCCTCACCTCATGGGACTTTTTGTAATTATCCCTAATATATAGGTAAGTACTCAAAAATGAATGTTCGTTCTTTAAGGTGGAAACCAGTATTAATCTTGCTTCACTCGAACTCCCATGAACATTATCAAGCATGGATTTTGGAAGACTAGTTTACCAAATTATATACACCATACAAATACCCCAAGCACAGAGTTGAATCTATGAAGCACGAACAAATTAGTAAGCACATAAATATGTGGTGACAAATAGCAATAATTTTAAGAAGAAAACAAAAATTGCACTAAAGACTGAAAACAAATTTGGATTTTTCATCTCAACCTGACCCCGGGCAGCTGCGGCATGCAAAACAGTAGAAACGTGAACAAAAATCTATTATGTAAGTATGTAACAGAAGAAACATGATCACTAAAAAAAACTGATAACGTGTTATAGAAATCTATTATTTGGAGATCCTTCATGGTTTACCGATACAATTTAGACATATAACATAAACAGAAATCTCACCTTTGATCCCCTCAATAATCCCCAACTGCACCAGCTTGTGCTCCTTCAAAGTGCTTGTCAATCAGTCCAAACCCTCATACAAGCCGTCACCTTTGAGAGCACAAGTTCCCTGTATATACCATTTTCTTTGTTTATTAAGATGGCAAAATTATTTTTTAGTCCTTTAAGTAGACATGTTTGGAGATTTGGTCCTATTTTTTTTGCAATTTTGAATTCAGTCCTTTAAGTGAGAAAATTTTGGATTTTTGGTACTGTGACCTGCTACAGTAGGTAAATTTATCCTGTTGGCTGACGTGGCATTTTGTTTTAATTAAAAAACTTAATTTTAAAGAAAAATGTTGAGTTGGCATCCAAGGTGATATATATTTAGGGGAAAAAAAGGAATAAGTCCAATTTGGCATTTTGATTCCTATTTATTTCTTAATGAAAAATAAATATAAAAATTTGCCAAAAACAAAAGTTATGTTAATACAATTAAATTATTATCTTTAGATAAAAATATTCAAAATTCAGTAACAGTTTAAATTACGTTGTTTTTATAAAAGTTTAAATTACTGTTTGATTTTAAAAAATAGAACTAAATTATATATATAACTCAATTATAAATAAAACATAAATCTTTTACAATATTAATAATTTTAGAAAGATACTGGGTGTGTCAATATATTTTTTTTTTTCGTTTTCATTTCCCCCCTCTTCGTCTTCTCCGTTTTTCTTTTCTTTCTTCATTTTTTCCCCACTTTTTACCCATCAACATTCAGCGCCTCTCCTGTCGCGCTCACCACCCACAACCAGACCACTTTCACAGATCGCCGATCGCGGCTTAAATATTGTTGGAGAAACCAGATGCGTGAGTGGCCATGGCATGTGAAGGTTGAGAAGGTGATGTTGACGGAGGTGAGATTGGAGAGGTTAAACAGAAATAAATTTGATTAAAATAATTTAGTAAGAATAAATAAGAAAAAAAGAAAGAATAAAAAGAAAGTAGAGTTTTTTTAAAATAAAAGATAGTGTCTTATTGTCTGTTACAAATATTCTTTTTTGAAATTAACTAAGAATAAATTGTATAATAATTTGGTCCTTAAAATCTTATTCTTTCTGTTTTATTTAAAAGTACAAAGTTTGTTATTTTAAAATAATCTTGAATTATATTTTAATAATAAATTAAATACATAGTTATTTTAATAATTATGAAAAATATATTCAAATTTAAAATTTATTAATATTTGTATTTTATAATTTTACTACAATTATTCGAAAATCGAAACATATATTAGATTTGTATATAAGTTTATCAAATACATTTGTAATCTATTATAAAGGAATCAAAATGCAAAGTTGGATTGTTTTTCCTTTTATTTAGCTAATGAAGTATCACATAGATGCCAACTCAACATTTTTTCTTTAAAATTAATTTTTTAATTAAAATGAAATGCCACATCCGCCAACAATAAAGTTTACCTATTGTAGCAGTCATAGGAACAAAAATCCGAAATATTTTCATATAAAGGATTGAATTCAAAATTGCAAAAGAAATAGGACCAAATCTCCAAGTGTGTCTACTTAGAGGACTAAAAAACAGTTTTGCCTATTAAGATCATAAGAGGCCCAGGACTTCTCATCAAACTTCCATTGTTGTCATTGCTCCTTAAGTGACTCAAAAAAGTTTACCTATGCATGCAGACTCACATGGCCTTAAGTGACTCAAAATATATTTTTTTGTAAATCAAAAAATTTTCTTACCTCATTCTCTGGAAGAGGTGTATTAACTCTAATGCTCGAATGAAAATCAGTATTCCATTCTGCTCTTTAGCATAATAGTACCTTAAAGTTGTCCAATGCATTGTCTTAAAGATGATCTTACGTGCAGCTCCTCACCATCAGCCTTAGTTTCTCATCCAAAATGTTGAGCTATAAAGTTCAAATTCTGTTCTTGGTTATATCTAAAAGAGTTCAAGTCATCATTCTATTTTTATCCTTTTGTCCTTTTTAACTCTAAACAGCCTGTTGACGTGCGTTTTGGTCAACAAGCAAAAATATGTAAAAGGTTTGACACGTAGAAATGTAAATGTGCGTAACGTGTGTTTATTTCTCAGCTAATTCTGCCTTTTTTACATAATGCCGAGCCGGATTATTGGGGTCGGTCTTTCTTACGATTGCCTTCCCTTTTCTCTTTTTTTCTCCCCTTTCCAATCTCTCTCTATCGGCCTTTTTATACCCCTTGAGTTAGTGGGTTTACAATAATCATCTTTGCACTAACTATTCATTAATTAATAAAATAACTAAAGAAAGACACATGTCCCTCTCTAATCACATGTCGGTCAAAACTTGCCACTTGTCGACTTCTCTTTATAATTCTCGACATGTGGCGCTTTACGATACCAATAAAGTGTTAAGCATGGACATGTGATTATTTTTATGAGTTTGTCGCGCATGCGTTTCCGTTGAAATTTGGGCTCGGGGCTCGGGCTCGGCGGCCGTCTTTGTGGTTGGGCTCGGTAGTGGGCGAGCCTAATCCATGACGTGTCGCCGAGCACCATTGCCGACGTCACCCGCCGATCGCTACTCGGATGTGTGTTGGGTGATGATGTGGATTAATTTCCTCCACTGCTCGGGTGTCATCAAAGGCCCCCAAGTTTGACTCCGAGAGAAGAATTTCAAGTCGGAGTTAAACTTCAATGCTAATGATGAACATTTAATGGGAAACGGATTTCTCAAAGGTTTTGTTCTTTCCTGGCATCATCCGCGTAGTGATTAATGCCTGAAACGGCGCATTAATTGGGTTGCCATAATGACGGACACGTGGCATCTTGTGGTTGGACCAATCTTGCACAGAACCGAAAAGAAAGTCGATTCGTCGGCGGGCGTGGGGACGCGACGCTTTTACGACATGTTTGACGCTTTTGAGTTTTTAAAAGGTGCGTCTTTTCGAATAAACGCCTCGTTTATCGAGGAACCCCATCTATAAATACCTTTGTTTCCCTCCATTATTCACTTTCGCAACCATTGACCTTTGAGCTAAAGTAACTAAAACCGAGCGAAATTTGGTCGGCTTCCCAAGTTCGTAGACTTGAACTTAGGTATTTTTTCAAATACTCTCCCTTTACCTATAAATGTCTTCTTTTGAGGATAGTAGGAGTCGTAGTTATAGTGTAGAGGTTGAAATTGAAGATCCTCCTCTCGAACCTTCATTTTTATTTCTCACCAAAGACGGCGATCTCCGTCTCACGGCCCGAGCATCATTCGAGATATCTTCTCCGGATTCTTCACGAGGTGGAACGCCCTTGGAGCGGACGATACTATCTTTGACCCGACGCCTGACCGTTTTTAGAGAAGGAACGATGTATCACCCGGATCGGTACAAGAAAGTTCCTGAAGAATCGCCAAGTGTTGATTTTAGACAAGATTTCACCAAGAAGAAAATATGAACCCATCGGGCCGGAGCACGATAATGTGGAGCGGGTAGATGAACCATCCGGTGATTCGAGGCCGGAGAGGCCACTAGGGCCCATAGGCCACCGTAATGGCGACGGCCGGCAAGGAGGAGGCCCTCGTCTTCGTGTCGAGCCTCGGTGGACGCCGAGTGACATAAACGATATCCCGAGCATGTTGATGATTCGGGAGGTGGATGAGTTCCGGCGGAGGTACCATATTCCAAGTGGTATCTATTTTTGGGTGCACCTGACGGCACGGAAGTTCCCGGTACCCACCGAGGGTTGCATGGTGTATTTGCCGCCCCTTTCTATACGGTTTGAGATTTCCACTGCCGGCTTTCCTTACGCGGTGGTTTTGCAAGTGGGGCATGCATCCGACCCAGGTGCACCCTATTTCTTGGGGCAGGATCATCGGCCTCCTGGTGATGTTTCACCTGGAAAAATATCCTCGCCCCAAATTTAAGGAGATGAACGAGCTCTTTGTATGGCGAGCGACTCCATCATCTCGGGGCCAGTTGTCCGGGTGGTATTATGTGCAGACCCGACCGGGTATCCGGACGGTCCAGTGGAAGGTCTCCTTCTTCTCTCAAGGAGTGGAAGGATAAATGGCTCGGGTGAGCGGCGAGTGGCAAGCTCGCGTGGGAGATGGAGAAAAGGAGACCGTTCTTCATCCCCATCAAATTTTGTTTTCGATTCTGATAAGTCTTATCTTTTTCCTTTCTCTCGCTTTTCAAGCATCGCTTTCTGTTTCCTTTTCGTAATTGTCTTTTCTTTTCACCTTTATAGGGAACAGGGCATCAAAAGGGCCTCTGTCGGCCACCTTTATTCGAAGGTTGGAAAACATCCAGGCTTGGGAATCATGGACGGTGGATTGAGAGGTTGGCTACCGAGGCCAAATTGGCCGCACTGGGGTTTGAGGCTGCTCCGCCCGCCGACCCGGCCGAGGGGCGGCTCAAGACGAGGCGGCCGAGTGGGAGGTGGAGTTCGAGAGAGAGCCTCAGCAGAATCCTCCCGTAATGAAGAAGACGACCCCATTCTCCCGGGGCAAGCGGCCGGAATCGAGCGAGTTGCGCCGTCTCCTGTGATGGCTAGTCCTTGTGGGCAGATCATCCGCGCCCGTAGGGCGCGAACCACGAACTCGAGCGCGCTAGTGCGCCGCTGCCGTCGAGGTAAACATTTGTGTTTTTCACATTTCCTTTTGAAATGTTTTTTTGTTTTCTTTTGATCTTCTAACGGTGGTTGCTTTGTGCGGGCGTGGCTTGGATTTGCGTGCACGTCTTCGCAGCGTGAGGAACACGGCGCGCGCTGCGAACTCGAGCGGCCGCGATCAACCTCGGATGTGGAGCGGCTCGGAGAGAAGATATCCGGGCGTAAACGCCCTGGCGATGGAGTGCGGGAGGCGGTGCGCCTCCTCTTTCAAATGAGAAGAGGAGGAATTGTGATAGAGGAGCCTGATCGATCAAGGGGTTGGTCGAATGGCACCCGAACATACTTGAATGCCCCCCGAAAGAGGGAGGTCCGTGAACTTTCTCGGATGACCTCAAATAGGAAGGTCACTTCATCCCTCCAAGTCAAGTGAGGGATGAATATTGTGAGGAATGATTGGACTACGCCCTCGATGGTTTGTGGAATTCGTTCGATGTGCCACGCCGACAGAGGAGCAATCGAGAGTCTTACCGGAGGCGGTCGGGCCGCGATGAGTGTCCCACTCGTGCCTGGACAAAGGCATCGAGCAATTCGCTCGGAGATCAAGCCAAGAACAAATTCAAGATGCCATGGCAATGTCTGGGCGGATGATTGGGCTCTTATGGCATGCGGTTGGGGGAACTCGCGAGCTAGAGAAAAAATATGCCGACCTGGAAAGGCGGCACGGGGATCTGCAGGAGGCCTATGCTACCCTCCAAGGGGTACAAGAATCGTTCAAGACTCAAGCGGATGAGGCTACGGCTCGGCCAACTCGAGAGAGAAATCAAGGGAGGGCCGAGGCAGAGCGAGATCTGGCCCGCAGGGCTGAAGAAGAGCTTAGGGCTAAGGTCGCCGAGCTGGAACGTGCTGCCACTGCCCGGTCCGAGGAAATGGAGAGGCGTCTAGCCGATGTGCGCAGGGAGGCTGAAGAAACTGCCCGTCGGCAAACTGAGGAAGTTCGCAGAGAGGCCGTTGAAGCTTACAAAGACTCCGAGGAGTATGCATTCATGTTAACCTGCGGCCACGCGACCAGCCTCAGAGAAATTCTTGATTTAGTTAAGGGGCGGGCGTCTTGTTGCTCGGCCTTGAGGAAGATCCGCCCTCCCGGAGGCCGATCTCAATACCCTTCGCCGAACTTTGCCGAGGCTCCTAATGCGCATGTCTCTTCTCCTCCTCGGACGTGGAAGAAGTCGCCTCTAGCGGTGCCGTCGAAATTCCGCCCCCTGCTCAGTCTTGATGCTTTCATATGTACCCATAGGTAGGTAATTTGGCTTCGTGCCTCAAGATGTAATGGGCTCCGGCCTCCCTTATGTAAATACTTTTGAAGTAGAAATGAATTGTTATTTTCCTCACTGTGTATGTGTTTCAAGCTTTTTGTAGATGCTTGGCTCTTTTCCTTTTGTAAGATTGTTGCTGTCTTTTTTTCCTTTTATATTCCCAAGACGGGGCTCGGTTCCCAGTCTTGAATAAGGGACTTTACTTGCTTTAATTGATTCTCGTACTAGGTATATGAACCTCGCTCTTTATTTTATTTTTTGGTACTTGGTGTATAAACCAAGTTTTCATTAATGCGCTGGTGTGTACATCGAATCTTTGATTTGCGCTTGTGCGTAACCAAGCCTTTGATCTGTGCTCGGTGCGTAACCAAGTCTTGGTATTATGCTCGGTGCGAATCGAGTCTTTATTGTGCTCGGTGCGTGACCGAGTCTTTATTGTACTCGGTGCGTGACCGAGTCTTTATTGTGCTTTCGGTGTGTGACCGAGTCTTTATTGTGCTCGGTGTGTGACCGAGTCTTTATTTTGTGCTCGGTGTGTAACCAAGTCTTGGTATTGTGCTCGGTGCGTAACCAAGTCTTTATTGTGCTCGGTGCGTGACCGAGTCTTTATTGTGCTCGTGCGTGACCGAGTCTTTATTGTGCTCGGTGCGTAACCAAGTCTTGGTATTGTGCTCGGTGCGTAACCAAGTCTTTATTGTGCTCGGTGCGTGACCGAGTCTTTATTGTGCTCGGTGCGTAACCGAGTCTTTATTTTGTGCTCGGTGCGTAACCAAGTCTTTATTTTGTAAGGATAGATCCGTCTTGTGGGCGCGTTGCCCTTTTTTTCATCGTGCAAAGGACGTACCTGATATGGCGTTTCGGCCTTCAGCTTAAGCCGAGGCAATTTTTACTGTCCTCGGCACATAGCCGAGGTGAGTAAAAACTTCGTTTCCCTTTAGAGAGCTCACGAAATATCGGATGAAAGGATAATTCCTTGGAATCCTATTTGGATCATATGCCGAGATCTTTATTGATAATACCGTTTCGGGTATGCTACATTCCATGGATGCATAAATTTTTCTCCACTCAAATATTCTAGTTGGTACGCCCCACCGGATAAGACGTGGTTGACCGAAATGGGCCCTCCCGGTTGGCTTCAATGGGCTAGGTTGAACGCCTGTTATCTTTTTCAATACAAGATCGCCGACCAAATCTTCTTTCCTTTACTTTCGAATTGTAGTACCTTTCACTCCTTTGTTTATACACTGCATTTTTATCTCGGCACCGCACCTTTTTTCTTCGAAAGCGAGTCTAGCTCGGCTCGGAGTGCGGCCTCATTACGTCCTCGAGAAAAATTTGCAATTGTAGGTCCCAAGGGGTGTAAGTGTAAGGTTTAGAAGGGGGTTGAATAAACCTTACCAAATTTTCGATTTAGTCCTTTTAAATCTACAGAGTTGATTCTACACAAATGTGTCCTTGATGGACAAATAATTAGTCACTCGATGAGAGTTAATCTCTCAAATGCACTCAAATGAGTACATTGATGGAGTAACTCACCGTTGTTGGCTATAATTTGACTCAACTGTGGTTTTATTTTCATTGGAAGACTTAACACCCTTAAGTTTGATTAAGCAAGATTTTAGATCTTGATTTAGTACTTATAAATTATCAAATGGATAGCAAATTTATCAAAAGATATAAGCGATTAAAAGTGCGAGAATTTAAATCTTTGAAATGTAAATGACACAAGAAAGTTTTTATAGAGGTTCGAAGATGGGGTAATTCTTCTACTCCTCTCTTCTCCAACTCCCCGGAGGAATCCACTAAGTAATGATCGGTTTACAAAGTGGTAACAGTCCGGATACAAGTCTTGATCACAACAAATGACTTGATCCTTAGGGACTCGATCTGAGACGCCTTGATCACTCACCGTGGCTTCTCGTGCGACTCGGCTTCTTCACAGGCAGTGCGCTTGTTACTACACTCACTTGCTCAAGCTCTTTGGATTTGATCACGAAGCCCTCCAAAAGCTTAAGACTTGGTTCAACCTTGAACCTTTCTACAATCCTTCCCGGAATGTAGACCCCTTGTTTTCAAAAGTTTCCTCTTCAACCGATAGAAGTTCTCTTTCCTTCACAGGTGAGTGTTGGATTGATGTACTTCGTAATGTAGGCTTGAGGATTGAGAATGTTTCATTTTTCCGATGTGCTTGTATATCTTGCGTGTGTGTCATCTCTTTTATCTCAAACAAACTCCTCGGCCTTTTATAGTGAACTTTCAAAAATTTGCCCGTTGAAGAGATAGGCTTATTTTTGAAAGTCACTTTGCGTCGTTGGCTTGCGCTTCTTGGAATTGCCGTTTCCTCGTATGAATTGTTCTTTCACCTTTTGAGTTCGACACGGTGTAGTGCTTCCCATTGGTTCATTCCTTTTGCACGCTTCCTGGGATCGAGCACTCCAAGAAAGGTGGTATGGAGATATTACTTGTTTAAGCAAATCTCTTGATTTACGTGCAACGGTCCTTTTACTGATTATCTCGACTTGATCGCATTTCCTTGCTTTCCCCAGGTGACTTAGAGTCGACTTCCAATCATTGGATGACTCTTCTCGTCACTTCAACTTGAGACTTGGCTTTTCTTGAGTTGACTTGACTGATGCTCCACTCACCGCATCTCACCGCTTCTTCAAGAGAGTTCCGTCTACTCTTCTTTGCCATACTCACTGTCTCGCAGAAGAGTTTTCCTTCCCGATCTTGATTGTCTTCTTGCATGTTAGGGCGTAGGCGAACTTAACTCGGCTTGGCTATTTATTACAATGCATTTTACAACAAGAATTGGGGTGCCAACTTTCTATTCTAAGTTTTACATGGCATTCATCAAAATCTAAACAATAAAATTCCTAACAATTTCCCCTTTTTGATGATGCCAAAACTTAAACCATACAAAGATGCAGATAACAAAGATACATACTGAGATAGTGTATTGACATAGAATGTATGCGCAGAATCAATCTTTTTATTGATCATATCATTCTTGTACTTAACACAATTCAAGTTTACAAGGTGTATCGAGTATATAATTGTCTTCAAAAAAATTTAGTTTTATTACGTAAGACTTACATTGTATGTATTTACATAATAAAATACACGAAGGGTTGGACAAAGAACACTTCATCTCCTTCATTTGTCTCCTTCTTTCATCTTGATCAAGATCTTCTTCTCTTCTTCTCTTTTTCTCGTCGTCACATGCCTTCTTTTTCTTCTCATATGCTTTCCGGCGCTTCATCTCTTCTTATTCTTTCCCTGTCTCTCCCGCCATAGCTAAGTTTGTCTCTTGTTTTCTTCTTCTAATCTTTTTGCATACTCGGCGTTAGTTTTAGCCACTTTTAAATTTGCCACTTGGTCAAGCCCGGCCCGAAGAGATCCCTCCTTTCTTTCCCGGATCTACGTATTCAATATTCTTGGGCGAGGCCTAGGTCCAAGCTTCTTCCTCCACTCATCGCTTCTTCCTCTACTCCTGGGCGTATCTTTTGTCTTTGGGTCTTCTTCTTCCCAACCGAGTGACTAGCAGAGTGACCAGCAGAGTGATCACGGAAGTCTCACGCTCTGTCGCCTTCTTCACATAACGCTAGACCCTTTTCCCGTATAAGTCCCAAGCTTGAGCCATAGACATATTTGCAAAATATCCTTCGATTCGAGCGTTTTGAATTCGCCAACCGATCGTGGCTCTGTCCCGACATCCGAAATGGCATAAGTGTCTCTGTCCAACCGGAATGCCTCCATGTTCTTTCAAGATGTTCATCACCCCGCATCCATTCTTCCTTCCACTTCCTTCATCCCCGCTTCAATTGCTTTTCTCTTCTCGGCCATAGATACAAAGAGTGTTGAAGTGGCGAGTCACGGGAGTTCTTTTTTATAATGTCACCGTGAGGACCTTGTTGGGGGTTTGTGCAATCATCAATGTCACATCTCACGATCCTTCCCCCTCAACAAGCTTTCCTTTCTTCTCGCTTCAAGACTTCCTCACCGATTTTCCTTCTCAAATTTTGCTCCTTTCTTTTTTTCAAACCTTGATTTTGTTTGCTTTAAGGTATTCCTCTTCCCCTTTTTGGCATCATCAAAGGATAGAGGAAACCCGGGGAACATCTTTGGCAAGCATGAAATCGAGCTGCGGATAGTCGAAGTTCTCGCTTCAAGTCTGCGTTGTAAGCGGCACGAATTCGGATCGAGTAGCGTTGGACTCTGCGAAATCGGCTTCATCTCGGCCATGAGAAGGCTGAATTTTCTAGTCATGTGTTCTTCCAAACGCAGTATATCATTTGTATTTTGTTCACGCAGCCGACTTGATTTCGGCAAAGTGTGAGCTTCATGCATATGCTCAATGTGTTCTCTCACCTTCGTTTTTGCATCGGCATTTTCACTCTCCACACCAAAGAACTTGTTGAACAAAGTTCAAGTATCTCACCTGTTCCACACGCATTGATTGCTTGCTTTGCCACCATTCCCTTATCCTCGACCGTGATGCCTCTCAAGTCACCGTAAGGTTGGCATCTCTATTGTCCATCGCATGTCCAAAGAGGCCTCGATGCCTCTCCATCCGTTCAACCTCAAAGAAAGAGTGCTTTGAACACTTCTCGAACTTCACCGATTCTTCAATTGCGGTGATGGCCATACAAAAATCAAAATCAAAATCGGGCGGAACAATGGTGCTTGAGTGAAAAACAGAGGTGGTCCGTGATAGCGTGCTTATTCGTTTTCTCGACTCTTCGTGGAGTTCCGTATTTCAAAGTGAAAAAGGAAAAGACTCTACGAAGGATTCATCACCGCCAATTGGAATCTGTTTGATGATGAGTGGTGCGCGGGCGGTTCTTTTGGGAATCGATCCTGCTGCAGCTTGAGGAGCTCGCGCAGTGGTCTCTTGTTGAGCCGGTCTTGTTGTGAAGCGGACCGCTTGCCGAGCCTCAATGTCTTAATGACTTCGTTGGTCTCAAATGATTTTTCCATTTCGATGAGATCGGTCCTCGGCTTTATCGTGAGCGTCATCGGACGATGATGAGATTTCGATGGTGGCTCATCATCAAAGTTAAAAGTTTGACGAGTAGTCTTGGGATCGACTGCTCGTGCTTGGAACACCCGCACTGAGTCTCTTGGATTTGTCATGGGGGATGACTCGGCTTCTTCTTCGATCCCGAAAAGTGACATCGTGGTTGTCCGGGAATCATGAAGTGCGCGATCTCCTTCTCGATGGGTCGATGATAGCGGGGAGGGATGTTCTCTACTTGACTTCTTTACCCCGCAAGTCTCAACCTCCCGTGGCCTTCATTTCCTCCAAAGCTCTCTCACTGCGAGGCTTTGATCCTCCCTTTCGACAAAGTGTCACTGCCTTAGGGTCTTCTACAAAGGCATCCATTGGAGTCTCAACCCCATGGATTGCACTTTCATCGCCAGTGTTAACTCCCGGGCTGTTCCTTCCTCAGTGCCTCGATCGCATCGCGCGTCATTAGCCTTCGTAGTAGCGATTGGCACCTCACCGGGACGATCTCAATCTGCCGAGCTTCGTTGATGGCAACTTGTTGTTCTTCTTGTGATTGTAATTTCTCTTCTTCGCCTCCTTGATTCGTTGTGGAGTCATCTGCAAAGATCCTCCGACCTTGCTTGCGGTGGAGGGAGTTTCCCCACCGGGCGCACCACCGAGTGACTTGGAATGGGGTCACTCGTCTCCAAACTCCCGGCTGTTTCGATTGATTGTTCAGTTGTTGGGCGGTGGTAGCACACCTTCAATAGGGGTTGGCTCGACCGGGGTCCCCACTAGCCTGATTTCATCGCCACTCCTTGTTGCCTTTTTCCTCGAGTGAGTCAAAGTGGTAGCAGAACAACATTGGCTATTTGGTCAAACCACTCCCATTGGATCGATTTCGGTTGTGTTCGGAGGACTCTCCTGGTCCCTCCATTAGTCTTTGCTCGTGAAGGATTCTTGACTCGTGCAATGCTTGCTGCATTTGCAACTCTTCCGTGTCGCCAGACATTCTCCTGTTCCTCGTCACCGCGGAGAAGACATCAAGAAGAGGATGTGTGTGTTTGCGTGGTGCCGAGATAGGGCGGATGCTTGCCTTCTCACGTGCTTCGGCTTCTTGACTTGCTTTTCTCTCTCCCTCCCTTGTAAATCTGCGGGATGTCCGTGCGATTGTCTTCATCCGTAGCCGAGCACATGAGTTAATCCAAGGAAATTTAGCAGCCTTCTTCTTCTTCTATGAACTCAGGCCGTTGGAACTGTTCTCCGACTTGCTCAACTTCCATTTCCTCCACTCACGCAGACAATTTTGGATGTCCGGGTAAGGTGGAGATAGAATCATTACATCACTATCTGCTCTCCGTAGGTTCTTCTTGTGCTTCACTGTGTGAGTTACAATCGTGTCTTCGGTTGCCTCTGCGATCGCCTTGACCGAGACTTGGTCGTTTCATCAACTACATCCGAGACTCTACTTCTCCGGTAGTCTCCGGTATTTGTCTTTGGCCGAGTAATCGACTCACTGGTTTCTCCGATTGGATCGCTGACGATTCGTCTTCGTCTCTAGTTTGTACCAGGGGAATTTCTCGTTCGAGAGATGTTGTCCTCTAAGTCTTGGGGCGGCCGGGGGCCGGTGTCTTTTTCGAGGAGCGGGCCGTCGTGGCTTCTCGCTCCTCTTCTTGACGATCGGAGAAGGTATTTGTGAGTCTTTCTCGACCCCGGCTGCAGGGGCAGGAGACACGGCCGGGGCGGTGACTTACCTGCGAGGGCGGAGCATGTTTGGTTTTCTTTTCTTTGCAGGGGCGGCGTGATCTTCTTAGTAGTCAAGTTGGGCAGCTCTCTTCTTGGGTGGAGAGGAAATAATTTGTATCTTCGGGTCACCGATTCCCCCATCGTGTCGCTCTCTTGGCGTAAGCTCGCTTCGAGCGCCCGAGAGAGGTTAGCTCAACATCCTCTTATTAACATGGAATGCCTTCCCATGTCTAAGAGGGACTCCTTTCACCTCCAATAGCCGGCCAAGCACCAGGCCATATCCTAGGGATCCTCCAAATGAACCATCTTCTTTGAAGGACTTGTTCCCCACGCTTAAGCAGAGTCTGTGAGAGACAAACTCAGCCCATTTATCTTCTTTTTTCTTCGATGATTGCAGCCATTACAATCAGCTTTGCCTTTTGACATTGGTCAAAGCGCCAAATTTGATGTCGATACATTTGGCAACTATGTCCAAGAACTTGTGATAATCCTCCTTCAAAGATCTCTTGTTTGTTTGTGTATATTAGTTTATCAAAGAAAGTCGGACTTGGCTATTTCTTTCCATGCGTCGGCCAAGTTTACATCAGCTTCTTTTTGATCTCGGATGCTCCTTCCTGCCGGTAGTGAGCAATGTTCACCAAATCTTGGCAGATAGTCACCGCTTTCCGTGAATGATGACTTGATTCCTTCATCGTGAATCTCAAAGATTCACGTAGAATTGTGCGACCTCCTCCACATGGGTCATCGGATATTCTAATGTTAGAAACGGTTTTAGTCCTGACGTTTCCAACTTCTCGATTTTTTCACCAGGGTGTCGTTTAACCCGCTTCACCATTCCGTCAAAATCCACCGTCGAACCGGTGTGGATTTGCTTTCCTAACTTGGTAAAGTCATAAGTTGGTTCCATTTCTCGAGATTATATCAAGGAAAAAACTTAAAATTGATTTGAAGGTTGATAGGGTTTCGAGAGTATTCTCGCTTTGCTTTTGAGAGAAAGAGATGAACAGCTTTTAGAAGTGTGAGAGAGAAACGGACGAAAATGGTTTAAATATGCTTTATGAAAGGACGTGCGGGTGGTTTTTTTAATCGTGGTCGAAATCAACGGCTTGATTTCGCACGCTTATTGAGCATTTCATGTCTCGTATTTAATGCGGCAAAGATTTATATCCAATCATAAGCTTGGTGTGCGGCTTTTTTGTCTGTACACATCATCATTATGCCGACGTATTCCTTAAAACATTCCCGCTTAGTCAAAACGATCATTGCGTTTTTGTCACTTTGCTCATAAGTTATTCACTTATCTCCTAGCCGATTTAACTCTACTTCTCACAGCTTTCTCTTAGCGACTGACTCACCTATCACCGACTCGGTGTAGTGTCTTTTCCGATAAATTCTTGATTCGAGCCGATTTTCAGCTCTTTTTCACCCCTTTTGTTCCATTACTCTTCTTTGATTCGCTCGAGTGTCACCACCAATTAACCCCAACTCATGTTTGAGTTCTTCAAATCTTGACTCACATAATGGTTTTGTGAAGATATCACCTAGTTGTTTATCGGTTGAGATATATTCTAGGATGATGTCCTTCTTTTCAACATGGTCTCTTATGAAGTGATATCTCGACATCAATATGTTTTGTTCTTGAGTGTAGCACGGGATTTTGAGTGATAGCTATTGCACTTGTGTTATCACACATGATTGGAATTTCTTTTTCTTCAACTTCATAGTCTCTCAAATTGCCTCTCATCCATAGGACTTGGGCACAACAAATGCCCAGCCTATGTATTCCGCCTCACCAGAGGGTGGCTATTGAGTTTTGCTTAGCTAAACCAGAAATCACTGTTTCCTAGCATTTGACATGTGCCTCAAGTACTCTTCCTCGTCCACTCGCATCCAAGATAGTCGAACCCAGAGTAGCCAATTAGCTTGAATCCACCTTCCTTTGGATACCATAGGCCTACTTCTTGGCTTCCTTTCAAGTATCTCAATATTCTCTTAGCCGCTTTGTCATGTGGCTCTCTTTTGGAGCAGATTGAAATCTTGCACATACACCTAAAAGAAAGGTGATGTCCGCCCGCTAGCCGTGAGATAGAGCAGTGATCCAATAAGTGCTCAGATCTTGTTTGATCTACTGTGCTTGCCATCTGCGCATCCATGTCCATTTTGATGATGTGTTCATTGGTATTTTTACGTAAGACTTCTCCTCCATACCAAACTTCTTCATTAAGTCTCCGTGTATTTTGTTTGACTTATGAAGGTTCCATCCTTCAAATTGTTTCACTTGGAGTCCAAGGAAGAATGTCGACTCTCCCATCATGCTCATTTCAAATTTACTTTGCATGAGGTTTGAAAATTTTTCACACAACTCTTTGTCGGTGGATCCAAAAATGATGTCATCCACATATATTTGAACAAGCAAGATACTCTTCTTGTCTTGAATTACGAAAAGTGTTCTATCTACTTTTCCTTTTGTGAATCCATTTTCGCTTAGGAATTGTGACAGGTGTCATACCATGCTCAGGTGCCTGTTTCAATCCATACAGGGCTTTCTTGAGTTTGTATACCTTGTCTCCAAGAGTCTTTTGCTCAAATCCTGGAGGTTGTTCAACATACACTTCTTCTTCCAATAAACCATTTAGGAATGCACTTTTTACATCCATCGATATACAATGAAATTCTTATGAGTCGTGATAGGCAAGAAACATCCTTATAGCTTCCAATCTTGCTACAGGGGCAAATGTTTCATCAAAATCTATCCCTTCTTCTTGGCAATATCCTTTGGCTACTAGTCTTGCTTTGTTTCTTACCACGAGCCTTCCTCGTTCATCTTATTTCGAATACCCATTTGGTTCCAATAACATTTTGATGTATGGGTCTTTGCACTAATTCCCATACTTTATTTCTCTCAAACCGATTCACTCTTCTTGCATAGCTTGAATCCAATGTGTGTCATCCAATGCTTGTGACACATCTTTTGGCTCTATTTATGCGAGATGAAGCATGTGTACATAGCTTCTTGTTGAGTTCTCGGATCTTGTTTTGACACCTTCTCTTATATCTCCAATGACGAGTTACGTGGATGGTCTCTCGGCCATCTTACATCGAGGTTGGAGTAAGTTAGCCGGATTCGATCGACTTGCGGTGTGTTGGTGTGGTCGGCTCTCTCGTTATCGCTTAGCTGCAAATTTTCCAACCTGTTTTTGAGATTCACTATCTCATCTTCTTCTCAATTGATAATTCCAAATTCTTGATAGGCACTCTTCTCAGTATAATTGGATGATTCACTTATCACCGACTCTTCAATGTCTTCTCCATTTACATTTGGCTCATCGAATACTACATGAATGGATTCCTCTCGTAACCATAGTTCTTTTGTTGAGTATTCTCAGGCTTTGCTTTCAAATGAGTATCCTAAGAAGATACCTTCATCGCCTTTAGCATCAAAAGCCTTTAGGTTGTCTTTGCCATTGTTGTGGATGAAGCATTTACATCCAAATATTCTCAAATATGCAACACTTGGTTTTCTTCCACCCGATCTCATAGGAGTCTTTGTCACCGTCTATTTATCATACATCCTGTTTTGGGTGTAGCAAGTTGTGTTGATTGCTTGACCCAAAAATCTTTTTTGGTAACCCCTTCACTAACATGGTCCTTGCTTCTTTGAGGGTTCTGCTCCTTCTTTCTCGCAACTCCATTCTCACGGAGTCCTTGCTGATGATAGTTCATGACCAATACCATTCTCAATACAATACTCGAGTTATTATTCCATTGACAAACTCGGTTCCTCTATCCGATCTTATTTTGATAATGGTTTGACTCTTCTCATTTTGAATCCTCTTCATCACCGTGGGTAGTTTTTGTAGAGTTTCTTTCTTCTTGCACATGAATATTGTCCATGTATATCTTGAGTAGTCATCTACTACCACCAAGGTGTATTTCTTTCCACTTATGTTTGGCCGGTTCCACCGGGCCAAATAGATCCATATGCGTAGATGTAATATTCTTGTTGAGGATGGGCATGTCTTTTCTTTGAATGACGACTTGATTTGCTTTCCCTTCCGACATGCATCACATATACTCTCCTTCTTGTATCTCGAGTCCTGAAGTCCTTCTACAAGATGACTTCTTGCCACTTGTTAAGTGTTTTGAAATTCGGTGACTCGACTTTTTGTGCCACACCAACTTAATTCACCAGACTCTTTGCTAGTAGACAAGATCTTGGGTGTTGCGATTGACCAATCCACTACATACATATTTTTCTGTCTTACATCCTTGCAAAGACCACTTCATTTGATTCAATTTCTTTGATTTGGCATATACCCATGTTGAATCCAACATTGTAGCCCTTGTCACAGAGTGAAGCAACATCTGTGATTTCTAATCCATTCCTCTTGATGGATCCAATGCCTCTTATTTCACCAGGAGCTTCATTTCCCCCAAATATGACTTTTGCTCCTTTGACTTCCTTGAATTTTGACAGATTTCTCTTATTTCCTGTCATATGTCCGGAATGACCACTATCCATGTACCAGGTTCCTTGGCACTCACTGCTCCTTGAACCCGCAATCAAGGAAATTAAGTTTTAGGTACCCATGCTTGTCTGGTTCCCGAGGGGTTAGAATTGTAAGATGATCCAACCAACCTATAGCCAACTGATTTGACTCTAAGGGGTTGCCATCTATCGCTGCCATAATCATAATTAATCCTGGCAAATTGCTTGGGGATTCTAGGTTCATACAAAATTGTCTCTTTTGTCCGTATGTCTGCATATGTGTTTTAGCAATTGCCTTCCTTGGGTAATTGTGGTGTCTTTGAGTGTAGTGCCTAGGTGCATATGTGTCTTTGATAAAAGCTCTTATGCTTTTGGAATGGCCTTTGCTTGAGTTCTAGGCCTTTGCCATTTGGGCTTATATTCCATAAGTCCGTGGCCGATAGTTCACACTATTCCAATCAGCTTGGCTTGGATATTTTCTACCATCCCCATCATATGTATTTCTTTTATGGGTTTTCTGGGATTTTTGGTAGCTCGCTTCTTCTTTACAGAGTATTTTCTGTTTGGAGTTTGGCCGAGGACTCGGCCGAACCTCTTCTCGCTTGTCCTTTCAAAGACACTCAATCGGCCGTTTTCCTTTTCCTTTGTAACCAAGGCCAGTTTGCTTAGTATTGTGCTTTGGAGTGAATGTGTGTGCAACATTTAGAGTTTTGGATTTTTCATTCTTCATGACTTGAAGATCCTTTTTCCAAAATTACTCTTGAGGTTTGACATGGCACAGAGGAATTAAATCCTAAGCCTGTCTTGTCTCCACATTCTCTTTGACTCATAATAAGATCATCCAATGATTTAGATGCCTTAGTGAATGAGGCAATAACATTTTGAGGTCATTCTCCTCTTTTCTATAGCAGCGGCAATTTCTGCTATTAATTTAGCATTTTCACCTTTAAACTTTCATTTTCAACGGCTACTTGACTTAGAGTTCTCAACTCCTTAGTCACTTTGAGTTTTGACTTTTGAGTAGGTCGTTTTCCTCATTCAATAGTGTGTGTGAGGATTTAATGTGTTCAAAATCTTTCATCATTTTGCTTAGTGAATCATAAAGATCATAGATGATGAAGTGTGTGTCATCACCACCGCAGCACTAGTGTCGAGTTTGTTGAGTTAGATTGTACCTCATCTTCTTGATCTTGTTCTTTGGCCATCAAGCGGATCGGGGCTTCTTCTTCGAGTCACTTGAGTAGTCGCTTCATTGCTCTCTCGAATCACCGTCTCTCTTGACTTAGCTTGTTTGAAATCTCTGCACCATCATTGCCTTTTTCTTTCTTGTCTTCTTTCTCTCAAGATCTTTCTTTCATCTTCATCTCTCGTACTTGTTGACTACAGGATATGAACAATCAATGGCATAGTGACCTGGTTGTCTACAGTTCCAACATAGATATTCAGCCTTTTGATCGACTCTTTCCATTCTTGGATTGTCACCCTTTGATACTCAACTTTTTGATGATCTTTCTCTTGGTTGGCTGTCTTCCCTTGATTTGGAGGAGCCGAGTGTCTTCTCGGAAGATTCACCCTTTCCTCTCTTGTAGTTCTTGTTAAAGAACTTGTTAAATCTTTTAACCATCGTGGCTATTTCTTCCGGTCAATTGCCTCTTTGACCTCGACTCTCTTCCCATCTTTGACAATTAGAGCACTGTTTTGGGTACAATTGTCTCTTCCTCGGTCTTTCCTTCTCACCAAACTCGTAGGCTTTGAGGTCCGAGAATAACTCATGATTGGATGTCTTTGATAGGTCCATGGAGTGTCTCGATGCCATGACCTTCATTTCCCATTCACCGAAGACTTTTTAGGATCTTCATACACATTTCCTTCGTGTATATTCCTTTCCAAGTGTAGACAACGACTCATTTGTGATTTCGTAAACCGAGCGTCTAGTTGATCCAGGTTCTCTCCCGAGATCATTTTGAAGTTTTCAAATTTTTGTACCGCCACTGATAATTTGTTTTCTTTGATTTGCTCTCGAGCCTTCACAAATTAATGTCAACTTGTCCTGATTTCTTTAGCCGTTTTGCATGATTTGACTTTGTTGAACATGGCTTTGTCCAAGGTTTTGTAAAGGATGTCCTTGGCTACATTATCCAGGTTGTATCTTTTTTTCATCATTTGTCCACTCGGTTCTTGGTTTTTCAACCATGACCGTCCGGGAGCAAAGATCTTCTTCTCCTTCACCGCAACTCTTCGCATACCGTGTTCACCTTTAATATTTGCAGAGGCCCATCTTCTATCACTATCCACATCTCATCATGTAATCTTTGATAGATGAGCCGCATACGAATTTTCCAATCATCAAATTCTTCGATAGTGAACATAGGGATGCGTGTCAAATTTGCTTCCATGATAATGACTTTAAAAAAGAGTTTTGAAGGTTTAAGTACTAAAGCGGACTTTGAAAAGTTTGGAGATCTAGTTCAAGAACCGGTGCGGAGGGTTCAATGAACCAACCGCTCCGATACCACTTGTAGGTCCCAAGGGGTGTAAGTGTAAGGTTTAGAAGGGGGTTGAATAAACCTTACCAAATTTTCGATTTAGTCCTTTTAAATCTACAGAGTTGATTCTACACAAATGTGTCCTTGATGGACAATCGAATTAGTCACTCAAGAGAGTTAATCTCTCAATGACTCAAAGAGCATTGATGGAGTAACTCACCGTGTGGCTATAATTTGACTCAACTTGTGGTTTTATTTTCAGCGGAAGACTTAACACCCTTAAGTTTGATTAAGCAAGATTTTAGAGCTTGATTTAGTACTTATAAATTATCAAATGGATAGCAAATTTATCAAGAGATATAAGCGATTAAAAGTGCAGAATTTAAATGTTGAAATGTAAATGACACAAGAAAGTTTTTATAGAGGTTCGAAGATGGGGTAATTCTTCTACTCCTCTCTTCTCCAACTCCCGGAGGAATCCACTAAGTAATGATCAGTTTACAAAGTGGTAATAGTCCGGATACAAGTCTTGATCACAACAAACTTGATCCTTAGGGACTCGATCTGAGACGCCTTGATCACTCACCGGCTTCTCGTGCGACTCGAACTTCTTCACAGGCGTTTGCCTTGTTACTACACTCACTTGCTCAAGCTCTTTGGATTTGATCACGAAGCCCTCCAAAAGCTTAAGACTTGGTTCAACCTTGAACCTTTCTACAATCCTTCCTGGAATGTAGACCCCTTGTTTTCAAAAGTTTCCTCTTCAACCGATAGAAGTTCTCTTCCTTCACAGGTGAGTGTTGGATTGATGTACTTCGTAATGTAGGCTTGAGGATTGGGAATGTTTCGAGTTTTTCGATGTGCTTGTATATCTCGCGTGTGTGTCATCTCTTTTATCTCAAACAAACTCCTCGGCCTTTTATAGTGAACTTTCAAAAATTTGCCCATTGAAGAGATAGGCTTATTTTTGAAAGTCACTTTGCGATCGTTGGCTTGCGTTCTTGGAATTGTCGTTTCCTCGTATGAATTGTTCTTTCACCTTTTTCGTAGTTCGACATGGTGTAGTGCTTCCCATTGGTTCATTCCTTTTGCACGCTTCGGGGATCGAGCACTCCAAGAAAGG
Organism: Rehmannia glutinosa; assembly: GCA_016081115.2. Lineage (NCBI taxonomy): Eukaryota > Viridiplantae > Streptophyta > Magnoliopsida > Lamiales > Orobanchaceae > Rehmannia > Rehmannia glutinosa. The sequence goes on along the minus strand of JABTTQ020003269.1, from coordinate 56,902 downwards.
TGGTATGGAGATATTACTTGTTTAAGCAAATCTCTTGATTTACGTACAACGGTCCTTTTACGATTATCTCGACTTGATCGCATTTCCTTGCTTTCCCCAGGTGACTTAGAGTCGCCTTCCAATCATTGGATGACTCTTCATCACTTCAACTTGAGACTTGGCTTTTCTTGAGTTGACTTGATGATGCTCCACTCACCGCATCTCACCGCTTCTTCATAGAGTTCCCGTCTACTCTTCTTTGCCATACTCGATTGTCTCGCAGTTTTTTCCTTCCATCTTGATTGTCTTCTTGCATGTTAGGGCGTAGGCCGACTTAACTCGGCTTGGCCACTCTATTTATTACAATGCATTTTACAACAAGAATTGGGGTGCCAACTTTCTATTCTAAGTTTTACATGGCATTCATCAAAATCTAAACAATAAAATTCCTAACAAAGAATTAAGGTAGTAGGGCTCCAATCTCGGCAGGAATCACCGCCTCGCTCCATAAGCTAAAGAAAAAGGTGTTTCTCCGGTGGCCGCTCGATCGTCGTTTTGTATGACCATAGTACACCGGGTAGTTCCTCCGCCAATTACCTTTAGACTCTCCAATCTCGCCTTCAAGGTATACTTGAGTATTTTATTAACGGCCTCAACTTGTCCATTCGACCGGGGTGGTATGGAGTTGGGAAATAGTTTTTGATGTGGAAACCTTCACAAAATTTCAAACCTTCGGTTATCGAATTGTTTCCCATTGTCCGTAACAATCGAATGTGGTATCCCGAATCTACGATAATGGATTTCCATACAAAGCTCATAATCTTTTCCTCATCTATTTTTGCCAGGCTCCGCCTCGCCCATTTTGTGAAATAATCCACCACCACAATGGCATATTTGACGCCCCCTTTGCTAGTGGGGAGTGGTCCAATGAGGTCCATTCCCCATTTGGCAAACGGCCATGGGCTAAGTACGGAGGTAAGTTGCTCGGGATGATATCCGACTGCGGGCGCAAACCTTTGGCATCTCTCGCATCTTTTGACGAGGTCGGTTGCATCCTTTCTTAGGGATGGCCAATAGTACCCTTTGTCGTATTAATTTATAGGCCAACGTTTGGCCCCAAAGATGGTTGCCGCATATTCCCTCATGAACCTCTCAAAGTGCATAATCGCATCTGTCTCGAGAAAGGCAACGTAGGAGTGGGACAGTATCCTCGTTTGTATAGGATGTCGTCTACTAGTGTAAACCGAGCCGCTTGGGTTCGTAGTGTTCGCCTCGGCTTTGTTTTCGTGTTGAACTCCTTTCTCTAAATACGAACGATTGGGTTCATCCAAGTCTGTTCGGCGGTTTCAGTTGTATATATTTTCTTTGCACCAAGTGACGGGGCAGACAGTTGTGTGACAGTGACATCCGTGATGGCATCCGTCCCTGGACTGGAGCCGAGGCGAGCTAAGGCATCTGCTTGCATGTTCTCGGCTCGGGGCACATGTAAGACTTTTGTCTTAAAGTGTGATAATCTCTTCTTGACCAAATCCAAATATTGTGCAATTTTTTGCTCTTTTGCTTCGTACTCGCCGTTGATTTGATGAACGACCAGCTGAGAATCGCTGTGTACCAATAGTTGTTTTAAGCCCATAGAAGCTGCCATCTCTAAGCCTGCCAGAAGTGCCTCGTATTCGGCTTCGTTGTTCGTTGCAGGGAACTGAAATCGTACGGCCGAGCAGTAGCACTTTTCATTTGGATCGACTATCACTATTCTCGCCCCTCGCCGACTGCGGTGGAAGAGCCATCAATGAACAATTTCCATTCTTGGTCTTCCATAATTTCCAATCGTATGGAAGGCGTGAATTCGGCCACAAAGTCGGCTAAAGCCTGTCCTTTTATTGCGGTACGTGGTTCGTATATAATATCAAACTGACTGAGTTCGACAGCCCACTTGATCATCCGACCAGAAATATCTGGTCGGTGCAGTACTTGTTTCAGTGGATAGTTCGACAAGACTATAACCTTGTGCTCTAGAAAATATGGACGGAGTTTCCGCGCCGCAGTGACTAGCGAATATGCCAATTTTTCCATTGGTGGATAGCGGAGCTCGGCGTCATGTAACGCTTGGCCGTGTAGTAGACCGGATGTTGAATAGAACTATCTAACCTGATTAACACCGAGTTGATAGCGTATTCGGATATCGCCAGTACAAATACAAGTCCTCCCTCGGGTAGGTTTTTGCAATATAGGAATTGAAGAAAGGTCTTTGTTTGAGGGATTCAAAGGCGATCAGGCTTGCTCACCCACTCAAAATTTTTACTCTTTTTATAATTTCAAAGAAAGGTTTGCACTTGTCCGTGGATCGTGAAACGAATCGGTTAAGAGCGCCAATCGGCTGTAAGGCTTTGTACCCTTTTTACGAGTTCGGGGTTCTAGATCGATTATGGCTTTTATTTTGTCCAGGTTGGCTTGATTCCCCTTTGGTGACCATATACCCCGAGAAATTTGCCCGAGCCGACCCCAAACGTGCACTTTCTCGGGTTTAACATCATCTTGTACTCTCTCAAAACAATAACATTTTATTAAGATCATTGAGATGATCGGATATGTACAATGATTTTACCAACATAGACTTCCATAGTGTGACCTATCATTTTCTCAAACATCTTATTTACTAACCTTTGATAGTCGCACTCAAAGATTCTTCAATCCGAAGGGCATCATCTTGTAACAAATAAATTCCACGAGAAGAGAAGAATGATGTATTTTCTTCATCTTCCTGGTGCATCCGTATTTGGTTGTAACCCGAGTATGCATCCATGAAGCTCATCGGTTCGTGTCCCAGTGGCATCCACCATATAATCAATATGTGGCAATGGATAACGTCCTTAGGGCATGCTTTGTTGAGATCGGTAAAATCCACGCGCCATCGCCATTGCTTTTCTTTACCAAAACAGATTGATGACCCATCGGGATAGAGGGCTTCTGGATGAATTGATTGTCTAGCAACTTGTTAACCTCGCCTCGAGTCTTTGCTGTCTGTCGGGCCGAGCTTGCGCTTTTTTCGATAATCAAGGAAACGTTAAATCAATATTGAGGCGGTGGCACGACACTTAGGGTCAATTCGGGCATGTCCGCATGAGTCCATGCGAAGACGCCAAGATTATTTCCCAAAAACTCGATCGCTCGGTTCGATATGGTTCGGGAGATCATGACCGATCGTAGTTGGCGCTCCTCGCTTGGCCTTCCGACATTGATTGTGTCAACCTTGTTCTACTGGTTCCGCCGTCTTCTTTTCTTGCTTTGCCCCTCCTTGATTTGCGGGGGCAATTGTCTTCGGCGGCCGGCTCGTTCTCGATCACCGGCTCGCCTTCTTCCATCATTGGCTCCTTCCCGGCCGACGACCTGGATTATCCTCCCCGAACGATCACCACTTTTCGCTCGGACTCCTCCTTGGGCGGGGATCGTCTTGTGTGGTTCCACCGGTTTGTCCTCGTTCCGCCATGTTAATCTCTACCGGTCGGAGTTTAAGAGAGCATTCTCGTGACTCCCTTTGATTCCTTTATGTATAGCTTCGCCATCGGATGTTGGGAATTTTATACAAAAATGATATATTGAAACGGCCGCTTTTATATGATAAAGCAATGGCCTCCCAATGATAGCATTGTACTCCTAATCAAGATTGATTATTTTGAATGTTGTCATGACGGTCCGTTTATGCAACCCTTGTCTCATTTGGATGGGCAAATCAACTTCCCCGAGCGGACTATCCTTCCTCCTCCAAACCCTAGAATGCTATCGTTGCATGGACGGATATAACTATCGTCCACGTTCAATCTTCAAATGCTCGGACATAAATGATGATGAATAACTCGGGTGTCGATCAAAATTCGTGGACTGAATACCCAAAATCGGTGCGATTATGACCATAGGTCGAATGACGATGGACCACCTGGTCGGCATCCGCATCCGAAACACAAAGTGGCCGGGTGGGTTGGCCTTCCTTGATTTCCGCCACCCGAACTTGCCTTTCGGCGTTGGCCACCTGTCTGATATCAGCTTTCCTTTTTCTGTTGGAGCGGCTATCCTCGACTGTGTTGGTATTGATTCGATTTACACTTGACATCATGAGGATCTCCCTACCTTGGTTTTCGGGGGGTGGCGGCAGAGAGAGCTGGATTGGTTACTCGTTCCGGATTGACACCTTGAGCCGATCTTGGGGTGGGGGCGGTAGTTCATGAACGTACCTTTTGAGACCGCCCCCCGAACAACACGCATAATTTCTCGATTAGATCTCGGCACTCATCGGTATCGTGGCCTATTGATTTATGATAGGCACAATATCGACGTGAATCTAATTTTGTCGGCTCGACTTTTAAAGGCCGAGCCGGAGGTAACAAATTTAGACCACGTACTTCATTCCATATGGGCCGATGGAGTGTGGGTTAAAGTACTCCTCGGTAGCAAGCGACTTGACCTCGCCTCTTGGCGAGCCCTAAATTCGGAAATCGGGTTTTCCGAGAATGGTCTAAATCGGACCCCCGGCCCAATCTAGCCGTTCTTTCTTTCCGTCCTTTTTCACGCCCCCGGCGGTGCTCGGGTGGTTACTTGCCATGGCTTCTTCCGCACAAATATGGCGTTCCGCACGGACTAGAAATTCTTGGCGAGGTCGCCCCGATTCGTGGATGGAGTAATTAAACCAAGTCTCGGGGCCGATCCGGCCATGGTGCGATCAAAATGGCGTCATCCGACACCTGCCCCATCTCTCGAACTTGTTTGTTGAACCGAGAAATATAGCTTTTCGGGGCTCGTCCTTCCTTTGTTTGATGTTCACGAGGAGTCTTTAGGTGCGGCTCGGACTTTGGACGTTAAGAAATGCGTCGTAAAGGCGGAGGCCGATCCTCCATGCTGAATGGATCCCCGTGGTAGGGTCCTAAACCAACGGTGGGCTCGGTCGCCCAAAGTCGGGGGGCCCCGCAAAGGATGGCATCACTAGGGGGATCATGCGTTCCCATCCATGCTAAGTACTTGTGAACGTGAGTGGTCGGGTCGGTTTCCCACCGTGTAGAGACCGACACGGGGATTTTCAACTTTGGCGGTAATGGGGTCGCTTGTAGAATTCTAGGGGAAAATGGCGACATAACAAACTGGCCGGTTCATTACTTGGGGCGGTCTTGAGACTGCTTCGCCTTCCGGACCGCCTTCCAATTGCTCGTTCGGGACGACGACGCAGCGGTGTATTTCTACATCTCGTTCTCGCCATAGGCTAGGGCCTTGATCTGATTGACCCCTAAAGCCGCTCCCGCTCATCCGGAAACCGAGCCGGGAGCTTATCGATTGAGCTGGCGAAAAAGATCAACTCTCGGTCGTCCGGCGAACACCGAGTGGGCATGACGACGTCGTGTTGGCTCGATGAGCGACTACGCTTATACGACTTTGCCCTTCTTCTCATCTCCTCGCGGCCGCCTTCTCATCACGACGGACATGTTGTTCATTACTCGAATCGGCTTCTTGGCTTCGTCATGCGGAAGCCCGGAATTTGAGGATTAATGTTAACATTTAGTTGTGGGTTGAGTGGGTTAGCATTTGCAAGGAGTGGAGGAGGTGCTTGAGAGTTTGTGGTAGCGAGTTTGTGATATGAGTTGGTTCATTTCTTTGTACAAAAGTTGGGTTGGCCATTAGGTGAGCAAAAAAATAAAGTAGTGCTCCCCGCTTTTTGGAGCATATTTTGGCCATTCGTAGTCCGGCCGCTTTGGTTGTTCAAATGTTGCTCTTGATCAAACGGGCATTTCTCGGCTTGATTGACTCATTTTTGTCTATTATGAAAAGGTTAAGCGTTAAACTTTACCTGGTTTTTACTTAACTTGCTTTTGCTTGGAACTCTGACTGGACCAATACGGCCCTCCTTCTAGCGCCAATTTGTTGACGTGCGTTTTGGTCAACAAGCAAAAATATGTAAAAGGTTTGACACGTAGAAATGTAAACGTGCGTAACGTGTGTTTATTTCTGGCTAATTCTGCCTTTTTTGCATAATGCCGAGCCGGATTATTGGGGTCGGTCTTTCTTACAGTTGCCTTCCCTTTTTTTTTTTTTCTCCCCTTTTCAATCTCTCTCTATCAGCCTTTTTATACCCCTTGAGTTAGTGGGTTTACAATAGTCATCTTTGCACTAACTATTCATTAATTAATAAAATAACTAAAGAAAGACACATGTCCCTCTCTAATCACTTTGTCAACAAAACTTGCCACTTGTCGACTTCTCTTTATAATTCTCGACATGTGGCGCTTTCGATACCAATAAAGTGTTAAGCATGGACATGTGATTATTTTTATGAGTTTGTCGCGCATGCGTTTCACTGAAATTTGGGCTCGGGGCTCGGCGGCCGTCTTGTGGTTGGGCTCGGTAGTGGGCGAGCCTAATCCATGACGTGTCGCCGAAAGCACCATTGCTTGATGTCACCCGCCGATCGCTACTCGGATGTGTGTTGGATGATGATGTGGATTAATTTCCTCATTTCGGCTCGGTGTCATCACACCTAACCAGATCGGATCAAGATTACAAAAAAAGTGCAACAACCTACATTGGTATACTTAACTCTAAATTTCACTCTAGGAGATGACAATGCTATGCATACCATGTCTAGTTTGCAAACCCAAGTGTAGGTTGTCTCAAGTAATAAGTTTCTTGTGAGTCCGAGGTCGATCCACATGGAAGTTAATGGAAGTTTATAGGATAAACAGTGGGTTTTTTTTTTAGCCTTTTTGGCCAATTGAAAATCTTTTTTAGCCATCTTTTTCAAAAACATATTTTTTAGCCATTTTGGGGTGCGAAATGACATAGTCGCCTTTAGTAGTTTTACAACCATTTTTTGAGTCACAACATAACCAAACACTCAAAAGCACACAAATGACCCCCAAAAAGTCGGAACCGGACTTGGACGATGGCAAGACAATCAACGACGACACCGAATCGACCTCTATAGTTTTTTGTTAATTTCATGTTTTTTGTTGATTTATTTAGTCTATAGTTGTTTTAAGTTAGGTTTTTTGTAGTTTTTAAGAAATTCTAGGGTTTTATATGGATTTGGTATTGGTGAGTGAGCTTGGGATGTTGTTAATGGCGGCAAGTGCCTTGGGGAAGAAGACGATGTATTCACAGAATTTCGATTTTGAGTTACTTGTAACTCGCAATCCAACATGTAACTTCGATATCGTGTAATATGAAGAATCGTGAAGATAATGATATAATACGTATATCGAAGTTTTCAACAAAAAAATAGTAGGCGTTAGTCAAACCAAAGAATAACTCGATATCGAGTTCTTGTTCAATCTTCTCTCACTTATTATAACAAGTTATTTTGTTTTTCTCCAAGAAACTTTGAATTCACATAACTTTTTCGTTTAAAATCCGTTATGCATGTATAATATATCAAATGAGTCCTCTTTTCGATATCTATAATTCAACACCCATATTGCATATTTAAAAACAAAAATACATGTTCGATTTTCTAAAAAATTTGAAAGAAAGAGTAATAGGATACATAGAGATAATCGAAAGAGAGAGAAATAATCCAAATATCAAATAAATATGCTAGAAGGGTATGAATGTCATTTTACACCCCAAAATGCTAAAAAAGATGTGTCTACAAAAGATGACTATTTTTCATCTTTACATTTTTAAATGACTATTTTGTACCATTTCCACTAAATCTTATTTAAACGATGCGTAAATGGAATTTAAACTAATAAGAATATTTTTTGTGTTAAAAGAAATTTAAGTAATAGAAATGTTGAGGATTAGAGATTCACTCTTGATTTCAGATAAATGGATGATTATATTTTCTTGCCTCTTAGATTGCCACTATTGGAATCCATACACAAACGAAGGTTCCAATGAGAAGACATTATAAATATAAATCATACAATGAGGTAAACTTGTTGTATCACCAATTAGAATTTATCTTATAACACCAATAATTTTTTATGGGATCAAGTTTTTATGCATTCTCTTGTCTACAACAAATCAAGGTATCCACATTAGTAGTCGTTGAAATAAAGCCGGACATTTAACTAAATGGAACCAAGTATTTATTGTATCAATAGATATACATAAATCAAGAAACACCACCAAATAAAAAGGGTATAAGCTAAAATTGATGATACAAAACAATGAAATTTAATATGAATCTATTACCATTCCTTTTCCTTCATCAAGAGTTTCACCTTATTTTCTCAAAGAAATAAACTTGGAAATTAAAGACATGAAGGTAGTAGAGAAAACAAAAGATTGAAGAAAAACTAAAGAAAATATTTTATAAAATATTAGAAAACTTACTATAGTTTAGAAAAAACAACAAAGAAAATTTCTTTTGAACCTATAACTCTAACTTTCTTCATACAAAACTTGCTATTGGCTGATGCTAATATCCTCTATTTATAGCCAACAAAAATCAATTTAGAATTATTTTATTATTTATTTTTATTACAAGAAAATCAATTTCTACACCAAATCGCCACCATATTTGATGACCATCTTGACCATGATTTCAGTTGAATTTGTACAATTTTCTTTCACATGTCAATTGTCACATTTGTTAGCTTCAATTTCAACTGGTTTTATTGAATTCCAAAACCATGATCCAAGATATGATTGAATCATTGAGATATAGTTGGCCTACGGGATTGATCACTGCAAAGAACTTGTAGGATTTTTCATAATTCACCATGTCCGAATCTGACTTTGTGGTCATGAGCAATATTGTAGCCCTATGAGTTGTGAATACCCAGTTAAAATTTCAGCTCCATTAGGCTTGTGGTTTCTGAGTTATGCACACAATACCAAAGTTGGCCAAGTCCGAAACTAAATGAGTAACATTTCAAGCTTCAAGTTGTGATGAATCTTTTATCCAAGAAAATATCATTCCAAACTTTGATTTTGATTCCAATATCTCTGAAAACTTGTAAATGAATGGATTGTAAATCGATCCATATCTTCAATAATCGTCCCAAAATCATGTCGAAAATGAAAGTTATCTTTGGTTGACCAACTCCGCACTAAAAATGCTTCCAAATACAATTTTATGTTGATTTCTATTTTATTCCTAACATATTAATAATATTATAAATTTATATTATTAATAATAATAAGGTAAAATAATAATATAAACAAAAAATAATTATGTATTTTTAACGTTCACAACACCCTCCAACCACTTATTACTAGTCCCTAGTAATTAAAGCATACAAAATACAAAAGAAATTTGATGAATATGGCACGTTGATCATTATGTTTAAAGAAACTTGTGAAATAGTCTAACAATCAAAAAGCTTATTGTCACCATCATAGATGCTATCACGAATAAATATAATATTTTTTATTTAATTTTTTTAGAAAGAAATATCGTGTATATATCGAAAACCACCTTTGCATTCCGCAAACCATGATACATAAATCGCAAATATGATCATGAAAACGTCTCAACTTCATATCCTCACGGGTTAGTGTTTGTCATGTAAATTGGCGAGGTGTTCACTCTTGGAGTTGGAAAACAAAAAACCTCAAGGAAATGGCCAAAATTGAGTATAAGATATGTAGTTAGAAATTTGAAACACCTAATTTTTTCGTACAAAATTATGTCTTGAAATTTCATTGGTTTAGAATTGCAAACAAAATGATAATACTTTTTTTTTTATATTTTTTTCTGTTTTCCATATTTTTTTCTTGATTCTTTTGTTCTTTTTTTTTCTTTTTTTCTTTATTTTTTTACAACATGACTAACAATGAATACTTAAATGATAACATAACAACGAAGAATACTCATAACAAATTATATAATGGAGTATTTTTAACGAAATTGAAAATGTCAAGGTGTTAACCAAATCGTTTATCCAAATGTTAGGTAGAATATTTAAGTATTTCAAATCACAACATAATCATTTCAAACGGCTAATTAAAGTTCGAATGCTTTTTTTATTAAATTCACCACTTATTCTCAAAAGATGTGTGAATATTGAAAATAAAACACTTTATCATGATTAAACTTTTGGTTATATGTATCACAACCTATCTTTCTACAAAGCTTAGAATGTCCACAAAATAATTTCTTCTTTTATTTTTTATTTTTTTCATTTTTTTATATTTTGAATTTAATCAAGATAGCATCATTGAATTCAACAATAAGACTATTTTCATGTTTTGACAATTCACAATATTGTTTTTAAAAAAAAATCACAACATGCCATGTTTTGAAAAATGAATTACTACAAAAACAACATCAATAATGATAATAATAGAGATGCGTCTCAAGAATATTAAAATGACATTCTTTACTCTCGCCATCGCTTTTATTTTATTTTCAAAATCACACATTGCAAACTAGAAAAAGAATACGTTTACCAAAAATAATAATATCCCTTCCCCAATTTATCTAAAACATTGTCCTCAATGTCAAATATAAATAGGAACGTAAGGTTTAGAAGATATCACCGATGTATGTCTTATTGAAATGAAGTCAAACAACACAATAATAGTTATACCCATGAAGGATAAATCTCATGACGCCAGAGACAAATCCAATTTGTGTTTTTGACTTCTATCATCGACCAAACAACATGAGCCAATTTTGGATCGGGTTCGAACAAATGCTTGGAGTTGATCGATCGATTCGATTGGTGTTGTTGGATAAATTATGATTCATCTATAGACTTTTGGTGAATGTTGAGTTGTGCTCGAAGACCAATTGGAATAACTCCTCTAGTGTACCAAAACCACCAGGTAGGGTGATAAAGACATTTGCATTATGCATCGATTCACCATTCTATCTTGCATGTTTGATACTCTTAACTCATCTCCAATGGTTTGACCGGTGATTTGTCGAATACCTAAAGGTTTTGGGATAACTCCTAAGACTCGACTACTCCCAAATAGGCGAACCGAAACACGCCCCATTAACCCCAAACTACCTCCCCGTATACTAAGTTAATGTGCTTTTCTCGCTAGAACCTTACCGAGATTATCACCTGCGTCAAAGAAACAACCATCTTTTCCAGGACTTGAACCACACAATACAAAGAATACGATTAAATATATGCGAAGAAGATCCCTCCATTCTCTCTCTCTCTCTCTCTCTCTCTCTCTCTCTCTCTCTCTCTCTCTCTCTCTCTCTCTCTCTTCTTTCCGATATAAATGGAATGGTGTAAGAAAAGAGTGAATGCAACGCTATTTATTGAGCTATGAACATGGAATGCAAGAACAAATGTAATTTTTCGAACTCGTTTCTTTATCAACAAATTTGAAAATAATGACAAAAAAGTAAAAAAAAATGCTAACATATGAAAGAACAGAAGGTAGTTGTGATTATGACTCACATCTTCCTCTCGCTTTTACATCCGAAACGACTTAAATGCCCTATATAGGTTTTTTAACGCCGATTCCCAAGACTATGTTCACATTCATTTCAAACTGGTTCCATAAATAGAAAATGTTACGGTGCACAAATCCACAAGGATGCGTATATCAAGAGTCAATAGAATGTTATCTATAGACTCCTTACTCATCCATCCTTTATGAATTGAATTTTATCTTCTCGATTTCAAGAAACCATACCTATAGAATGACACCTTGTGTCATAAGTCCATCGAGCTTATTTCAAAAAACTTGCAATCTTTTGGACCTTGATTTTTGAATATGAACTTTTACCTACATCGGGCATGCATTTGGTTGGAAAATTGAAAACTCACCTACTAATCTTACATTTGCTTCTATGATCCAACATATATCCTATTGAATATTTTTGTGCATAAGCATTCTTAACCTTTCAAGCCTAGCTTCATATATTTCAAAATTTCATTTTTAGGAAGAAAATAAAATCGCTTTTTGAGAGTAGTGGGAATGCTTTTATCCATTTTGAGAGAAATCTAATGAGAGAAAATAAAAACAATATTTTATGTACAAATTTCATTTTGTGGGAAACTCGATGAGTTCTTCAATAGTCACGAGTATCTTGTTATCCGCCATTTAATCGGGAAAATAAATAAAGAAACCCTACAAAACAAATAAATTTACATAAAACAAATATGTATACTAATTATAACGTGGATTAGAAAGAAAAAGAACTTCCTCCTCCCAAGAAATTGATTTTCTAGAAACAGTTAAGTCTTTGTCCATTAACTTGAAAATATTGCCATTTCTAGGATTCTCAATGTCAATCGCCCCATGAGGATATACATTTTTTACAATAAAAGAACCACTCCACCTTGATCTCAACTTTCCAGGTAATAAATGCAATCAAGAATTATAAAGCAAAACCTTTTGGCCAATCTCAAATGTTTTTCTTGCAATTTTTCCATCATGAAATTCTTTGATTCTTCGTTTATGAATTTTTGAATTCTCATATGCATCATTTCTCAATTCTTCAAGTTCATTGATTTTCAAGTTTTGCAATTTCAAAGCATCACCAAGGTTAAAGTGAAATATTTTGATTGCCCAATAAGCTTTATGTTAAGTTCCACGGGTAAATGGCAAGATTTTCCATAAACTATTCTATAAGGAGACATTCCTAATGATGTTTTCAAAGTAGTTTTGTACGCCTAAGTGTATCGATAAGTCTAAGAGACCAATCTTTACGATTTGAGTTAACTGTTTTTTCTCCAAAATTTATTTTATCTCCCTATTGCAAGTTCAACTGTCCATTTGTCTGTGGGTGATAAGGGGTTGCAACTTTTTGTGCGATTCTATATTTTCTCATTAAAGTTGCAAAACTTTGTAACAAAAATGTATTCCCCATCACTAATAATGACTCGAGGAATTCCAAATCGACTCAAAATATTTTTCTTTAGAACTTTTACCACAATTTTATGATCATTGTTTTGATAAGGAATTACCTCAATCAATTTTGAAACATAATCTATCGTAACTAAAACGTAAACAAAACCAAATGATACTGAAATGGCCCAATAAAATCAATATCCCAACACTCAAAGATTTCAATCACCAAAATAGGATTCAATGTTTCGTTTTGAAATTGATCCTAACTTTTGACATTTCACAACTTTTGCAAAGAGTGTAAGTATCTTTAAAAGATTTGGCCAATAAAATCCACACTTCAAGATTTTTGCCCTGGTTTTCTTTTTCAAAAGTGATCGCCACATGCTTCGAGAATGACAAAATTTGATAATGCTACCTACCTCATTGGCGGGTACACATTTACGGAAGATTTGATCTGGGACAATATTTGAAAAGGATGGGCTCATCCCAATAAAACCTTTTACTTCAATCGAAACTTCCTTTTGTCTTGTGAATTCCAATTTGATGGCATCATTCCTGTCACAAGAAAATTGACAATATCCGCAAACCAAGGCACCACTGTAACATTGAACAATTGTTCATCACGAAAAGTGTCATTGATAGGTGGAGTTTTTAAATGAATCATCACAAATAAGTCTTGATAAATGATCGGCTACAACATTCTCTACTCCTTTCTTTCATGAATGGTAATATTGAACTTTTTTGCGTAAGAGAATCCACCTAATCAATCTCGGTTTGGAATCCTTTTTGATAAAAGATATTTCAAGGTCGCATGATCACTCGAAACGACAATTGGTGAACCAACAAGATAAGATCGAATTCCAATGCAAATACCACAACAAGTAATTCTTTTTCGGTGGTTGAATAATTGATTTGAACACTATTTAAAGTTTACTTGCGTAGTAAATGACATATGGTTTCTTTTCTTTTCTTTGCCCTAAAGCGACTCTAACGACATAGTCACTAGCATCACACATTATTCAAAGGCAAAGTCCAATCAGGAGATTGGATTATTAGGGCGGATGTAAGCATGCGTTTAAGTTTGACAAAAGCATTTTCACAATTTTTGATCCATTCAAAACAAACATCTTTTGTTAGAAGATTACACAAAGGTTTAGAGATTATACCAAAATCGTTGATAAATCTTCTATAAAAGCCAAAGATGCCCTAAAAATGATCTTACCTCCTTCACATATTTTGGTACTTTGGTAGATTCGCAATTAATTCCACTTTGGATTTGCATACCTCAATACCATTTATCAAAATAAGGTGTCCAAGAACAATACCGCTTGTTACCATAAAATAACATTTTTCCTAATTAATTACAAAGTTCTTTTTTTACACTGATCAAAACTTTATCTCGGTTTAACAAACAATCTTCAAATGATTCACCAAAAACTGAAAAATCGTCCTTGAAAACTTCAAGAAAACGTTCTACCATGTCACTAAAAATGCTAAGCATGCATCTTTGAAATGTAGTTTTGTGCTATACATAATCCAAAAGGCATCATTATATATGCAAATGTACCAAAAGGACATGTAAAAGTTGTATTCTCTTGATCTTCAAGTGCAATTTCAATTTGATTATACCTAGAATATTCATCTAAGAAAAATAGAATTTATGACCTGCAACTCTTTCTAAGATTCGATCCATAAAAGGTAATGAAAAATGATCCTTTCAAGGCAGAATCGAGTTAAGTTTCCTGTAGTCAATGCACAAACGCCAACCAATAATAGTTCTAGTTGGAATTAACTCATTATTTTCATTTTTGACTACAAGAACACTAGACTTCTTTGGCATAACATGAATGGGAATTACTCATTTACTATCAAAAATAGGATAAATGATCTCATTATCTAAGAGTTTAATGATTTCATTTTTCACTACTTCTTCCATATTATGATTTAGTCTCCGCTACATTTCTCTAGAGGGTTTTGCATTTTCCTCAAAGTAAATGTTATGTGTGCAAATCGAGGACTAATACTTTTTATGTCAAAAATGGTCCATCCTTAGGCATTTTTATCCATTTTCAAAGTCTCGATCGCTTACCTTCCCGAGATGCATCAATCCTCGGAGAAATTATTACAAGAAAAGACTTATTCTCACCCGAGAAAAGAGTATTTCAAATCGATGGTAAGGGTTTCAAAATGCATTTTGGAGCTTTCATGCTTGAAGGAACATGTTGCACTTTTGATGATGACAATTCTTCAAATTTCGCTTTCCAAAAATGATTTTCCAGTTGTAAAAATTCGGTGGGAACACGAACATTTCTTATCACAAATACCCTCACTTTCAAAACATGTTTCAACAGATTCGGAAGAATCGGTGAAATTTTCATGAACAAGTTCTTCAATGGAATCCACTTCATGTAATTCAAATCATCGGTAGGTTGTTTTCAACATTAAACACATTCAATTCCAAAGTCATATTTCCAAAAGATAACTTCAAAATACCATTCCTACAATTTATCAAAGCATCCGAAGTTGCAAGAAATGGACGACCTAAAATGTCGGTATTTGTGTCTTTGTATTTACAAATCGGCCGAGTATCAAAAATAATGAAATCAATAGGAAAGTAAAATTTGTCAATTTGTACCAAAACATCTTCTACTATTCCTTTTGGAACTTTAATCGACCGATCACTAGTTGGAGTACAATTGGAGTTTCTTTAAGTTCACCCAAACCTAGTTGTTCATAGACTCGAGATTGGTAGAAGATTTACACTAGCACCTAGATCAATCAAAGCACGTTCTATTCTAGTGTCTCCTATGATGCATGAAATTGTGGGAGAACCCGAATCTTTATACTTAGGGGAGCAAATTGTTGGATAATTGAACTCACATTTTCGATTAAAAATGTTATTTTCTTCACATGATGTTTTCTTTTGATCGTGCACAAATCTTTCAAATATTTGGCATAAGGTGGGACTCGTTTGATTGCATCCAACAAAGGGATATTAATTTTGACTTGTTTAAACAGTTCAAAAATCTCGAGAATTTGAGTTCAATTTCTCGAGTTGGTTGTAATCTTTGAGGAAAAAGCGGCAGGAAGTGAATATGTTTCATCGTTTTCAAACTTACCTCCATTCAACTTACCTTCTTCATCATCGTTATTTTCATTCATTTCAAGATGAACTAATAACTTTCTTGGGATGAATTTTTTTGTCAACAACTTTCACACTTCAAATGTTGTGACCGAATTAGCCTCATTGATTTTTCACCTAAAGTAGAAACACAAAACTGTGTGGAAGGATTAGGTTGAGGTTGAAAGCAGAAACTTACCATTTTCTTGAGTCCGCAAAGAAGTTGTGAGTGTTGAAAGTGAATTCTTGATTTCATTGATGGCCTGAGAAGTTTTATTATTGATGCTTGTTTTCTCGTGCATAAATTCTTGCAAAGTCTCCTTAAGTGATTTTACATGTGGGGCTGGATATGAAGGAAAATTCGGTGGCTTTTACGAATTCATTGGTTGAGCTTGATTATTATCACGCCAACTAAAATTTGGATGATTTCTTCATTGTGGATTGTGAGTTTGAATATGGAGATTGAAAAGGTTTTCTGAATCCATTCATGACATTTACTTCAACAGGAAGATGAGGACAATCGTTATGGAGTGTTCTTTATGTCCACAAATGTCACAATTTTTTTTTCTATCTTGTATAGATTTGATTTCTTTTACTTTCTTAACTTCCATATCATCGATTATTTTAGCCAAAAGTGTGAGCTTGGCACTTGATCTATCATCTTGATAAACGTGGAGTTTTCCTTTATTTTCATCAACACTATGCCAAAATTGAGAATTTTTTGCCAAATAGTCAAGATATTCAAGCGCTTTATCGGGTTCTTTATCGAAAATCGACCGCTTACACATTGATTCAATAAGTTGCTTTGTTTCAGAGTTAAACTTTCATAAAAGAAACAGATGATACGCCAATTTTCAAAACCATGATGTGGGCGAATTCAACAACTCTTTAAACTTTTCCCAACACTCAAAGAAAACGTCTTTAGGATTTTGAGAAATTTTTGAATTTGTCTTTTCAAAGTATTAGTTTTATGAGTTGGTAAGAGCTTTTTGAGAAATTCAGGTTTGCATTTCTTGACAAGTACCAATTGATCTAGGTTTCAAAGAGCTAAGCCAAGTATTTGCCTTATCTTTTAAAGAAAAAAATAATAATTTGGGCTTAACAATTTCATTCGTGTAATTTTGATCATCAAATGTGGCACATACTTCTTCAAACTCCTTTAAATATAAATATGGGCTTTCAAAAGATCCACACCATGAAAATTATGAAGTAAAGGAATCATCCTTAGCTTAAATCAAAAGTTTTTGCATTTATTGGAAAAATGAAACACGAAGGAGTAGAATTTCGAGAGGGTTGCAAGTAGTAATGCATGTTACGCACATCTTGATTTTCCGCTTGTTGAATCTCATCATGGACAACTTTATCTTCAGCCATAATTGGTGAGTGTGGAGGTGAATCAAAATTTTCTATCAAGTTTTCTGAATTATTTCTAACTAAACGCCGAGAATTTGGACTATGACACCATGTAACCAAACACACAATATTTACATTTAAAAATATTCACAAACCTAGAAACTTAATTTGCCTTCCCGGTAACGAATTCCAAAAAGCTTGCTACAACTTTAAGGTTGCAAACCCAAATGAAGGTTGTCTCAAGTAATAAGTTTCTCGTGAGTCTAAGATTGATCCATAGGGAAGTTAATGGAAGTTTACATGATAGATCTTATTTAAACAATGAGTAAATGGATTTTAAACTAATAAGAATATTTTTCGTGTTACAAGAAATTTAAGTAATAAAAATGTTGAGGATTAGGGATTCACTCTTGATTTCAGATAAAGGAATAATTATATTTTCTTACCTCTTAGATTTCCACTATTGGAATCCATACACAACGAAGGTCCAATGGGAAGATATTATAAATATAAATAATGCAATGAGGTGAACATGTTGTATCACCAATTAGAATGAATCTTATAACACCAATACTTGTTTATGGAATCAAATATTTATACATTTTCTTGTTCACAACAAATTAAGGTATCCATATCAAAAAGGTAGTCGGTTGGAATAAACCGACATTTAACTAAATGAAACCAAGTATTTGTTGTGTCAATAGTTATACATAAATCAAGAAATATTACCAAACAAAAAGGATATACGCTAAAAACAAATTTATGGTACAAAATAATAAAATTTGATGTGAATCTACAATCATTTATTTTCCTTCATCCAGCGTTTCACCTTATTTCCTTAACAAAATAATCTTAGAAAGACATGAATATAGTAGAGAAAACAAAAGATTGAAGAAAAACTAAAGAAAATATTTTATATAATACTAGAACTTATTATAGTTCAGAAAAAAACAACAAAGAAAATTTCTTTTGAACCTCTAACTCTAACATTCTTCATACAAAACCCGCTCTTGGTGATGCTAATGTCCTCTATTTATATCCAACAAAAATCAATTTGGAATTATTTTCTTTATTTTTATTACAAGAAAATCTGAAATTCTACACCTAATTTTCCACCTTATTTGATGACCATTTTGTCCATGATTTCACCGGATTTGCACAATTTTCTTCCACAAGTCAATTGTCACATGTGTTAGCTTCAATTTTCAACTGTTTCACAGAATTCCAACAACCACGGTCCAAGATATGGTTGAATCATTGAGATATAGTTGGCCTATGGGATTGATCATCGCAACAAATTGTAGGATTTTTCAAAATTCATCAAGTCCGAATCGCTTTCTCGTCTTCTCGCAATATTGTAGTTCAATGAGTTGTGAATACCGGTTAAATTTTTAGCTATAATAGACTTGTGGTATCCGAGTTATTCACACAATACCAAACTTGGCCAAGTCTTGAAAATAAGTGAGCAATCCTTTAAGCTTCAAGTTATGATGAATTTTTGATCCAAGATATCATTCCAAACTTTGATTTTGTCCAATATTTTTGAAACTTGTAAATGAATGGATTGTGAATCCATATCTTCAAAAATCATCCCAAAATCATGTCGGAAATGAAAGTTATGCTTATTGACCCTAACCTGCAATAAAAATACTTGAAAATACAATTTTATGTTGATTTCTATTTTATTCCTAACATATTAATAATACTATGAATTTATATTATTAATAATATTAATAAGGTAAAACAATAATATAAACCAAAAATAATTATTTATTTTTAACGTTCATAGTTAACTCATTAAAGTGATTGTAAGCATAGAAAACATGTAAATTAGTATAGATAGCAATATGCCTCTAGGATCATGTGAATGAATATGTTTTTGATGGGAAAAGACAAAAATCTCTATAGACACTCATGCAAATGTAGTAATCCTCGTGCAAG
This sequence comes from Rehmannia glutinosa, assembly GCA_016081115.2. Taxonomy (NCBI): domain Eukaryota; kingdom Viridiplantae; phylum Streptophyta; class Magnoliopsida; order Lamiales; family Orobanchaceae; genus Rehmannia; species Rehmannia glutinosa. The sequence goes on along the minus strand of JABTTQ020003269.1, from coordinate 37,761 downwards.
ATGATATATAGTCTAAAGAACTACTCTTGATGATATGACAATAATATCCGAAAAATTGTTCTTTGAAACATTCAAATTACCATATTCATTTTAGCTATGATAACATTCATCAAATCCATATTAAAATTGATATGAAGCCACATTTAGCAAAGACTATCTAGATATAAACCAAATTGACAACTTAAACTCAATGGAGTAGCTACACCAATAAAATTCAAGAATCCACAGCAGAAAAACACTCATATTTGTAAGCGACACAAACTCTAATAAACCGCAAAACAATAATTTATTTTCAATCGAGTTCGGAAAAACCAATTAGTAAGCAATTCAAAGCTCGAACAAAAATGACCACAACACAACAAGTCAAATAGAAAACCGACTCTGCGGAGTGGATTGATAGAGACAACACGTGCGTGTACGAGAACCTCATTACGCTTGAGATTAGGCACACTCACACTGTCTCGGAGCTCCAAGACTTCTCCGCCCGCCGAACCGCGATAGTAATACCGCTCTCTGTTTTTCAATACCAAGATCCTCTTTACCTCATCAAACCCTATTTTGGATAAAATAAATGAATTGCTTGATCCATTTCCAATAAACACCGTCCGGCTAATCCTCCGCAATAGTCGCCTCATGCTTGCATACAAATTGAACCGAATGCGAATATTACTAGTTGAGCTTCATTAGACGAAATTCTTATCTTTGATGCTTCAAATAAAAGGGCCCGAAATACCTTAAACAACCACAAACTCCACGGATAGAGTTGGAAAAGTTTTACTTATAGATCCCACGAATGCCCATCATCATCGAAGGTTTTGGACACCGGAGTTTTCGTCTTGGACCGGGGATGAATCGGGGTGGGAGATGAGTAATTAAATAGTGTGATTGAGAGGGTTTAAAATATGGTTGTCGGCGATGATGGTGGTGGGCGGACTAGGGATGCTACATTCGGTGTGAAGTTGGAATGAATTAGAAAATGATACAAGAAAATTCTAAAGTATGGGAATAAAAAATTTGAGGGAAAATTATTTTGATATTTTTTTTTTGACATAAATTGGAAAACAATGTCAAATTTTGATTATATTACTAGCTATGCACAATTCTATCAGTTCAAAAACCAACGTTATTACTGATGTTATAAACCCAAAAAGAGGTAGTCAAAGACATCCATTCGAAAACGATGTCTAATAGCGGAAAAATGCAGAATGCACATCGCTCCATTTAAAAAATGATGTTAAATATTAAAAGACATCACAAAAGCTTGAAACCGATGACATTTAACTGATGTCTATTACCAATTTTCTTGTAATGTGGCATTTCGTAATTGTCAAAAGGACAACATGAATAAAATGGATGAAAACAGCTTCTCAACTTTGCGAAACAACTCGATTGAACTCACTCGCGTTACTCATTCGATGAAGATTCTACAACCCGGATGAAGCTAGACTTCATTCTCGAAACCATCCACCTTTTTCTCATGCCGATGCCAAAAATGGAGAAGAAATAGTAGATCCTCCCGCAACATTTGTGAAGAGCAAGGCACAATAGAGTCCTCTATTTTGGCTCAAATTCATGCTTCTCCCCTATAGATGGAAAAGTTGAACTTGCAATGAAGAAGTCCAGGGAAGAATACGAGGCACTTGAAAAACAATAGCAGATAGATAGAATCGGTGCTCTCGGGGATAAATTTGGTGGGCCGTCATCGGGTTTACTTCCTAAAGAACAAGATAGATCAAATGACGAGTTTGACACTCTTCTATCGTAAGGGGAATGAACAACTATCTTTGGGAAAAGAGCTTGGAAGACATTGAGAAGACTAAAGATCAACCAACTAATGGTCGAAAACTAAGGGCATAATTCATCTTCTAGTCATTAGCGAGTTCAAGCGAACAAACTCCCAAAGAAGGACAAACGAGTTGGAGCTAGAGGAAGAGATAAAGGTGACCGAGTCTTCGGTGGGAGAGGAAGAGCTCAAAGTCAACTAAGAAGAAGGCTCTCCACCATGAACAGAAGAAGTGTGATGTCTATAAACCCCTTAAAGGAGATGCTCCTTATGCTCCTTATTGGCTTGGTCTCTATGAAGCTCGGAGAAGAGAAGATGAAAGAAGATAAGTTTAGTGGAAGAGACAAGTCTAAAGAGAGGAAGAATATCAAAGAAGATAGGGAAAACATCAAAATTGTTGTAACTTTACAATTCTTTGTAAATACACAATATAATGTAAATATCGAGTTCATATGAATAAAATTGCAATATTCTTTTTCAATTATTTAAATTCAAGGCACGAGATGTTGATTAAAGTTTTGGCATCATCAAAAAGGGAAAATTGTTAGGAAATTTATTGTATAGATTTTGATGATGCTTATAAAACTTTGTATTAGGAAGTTGGCACCCTATTTTCTATGTAATATTTACTTTGTAATAGAAAGGATGTAAGCTAAATTAAAAAGCGAAAAGTAGAATTGTAGAAGACTTGTCAAGAAATCACAAGAAGACTTCATTTGTTGAATAATGAGAAGAACCATCTTACTTATAGGCCGAGTTAACATCGGAAGGCTCTCGGCCAAGTATGACATCCAAGTTTTTAGAAGATCGACATCGAGTCTATCGAGAAGAAGATGTCGAAGACTCAAGTCAAGTCAAGGGGATAAAGCGAGTTGAAGGACTAAGTTATCTCGAAGAAGTCCTGCTTCACCAAGTCCAAGGAAGTTACTTATTTTAGTAACAATGAGATGTCCGAAACCTTAAAGTGATCAAGCCGAAAGGATGGGAAAGGAAGGAGCAAATGGGAAGAAAGAGCGGCGCTGACACCTTTTCAAAAAACGTCGATGAAAGGTCGAGAACAAGGTTGGGTCAACATCTAAAGCTATAAGACAAGACAAGCTAACGTACACAAAATAGAGTTTGATTTTTTGGTTATCTCTTCTAGGGACAAAATTCAAACTCCTACTACAAAAGTTGAGGAATTTTTCGGAGAGAAGACACAAGAGACATACAAGACAATCGAGAAATATCTGCAAGCAAGTCAAGCAAGAAATTTTCAAATACTTTCTCTCTCTCAAGCTTAACGCAAATCCTCAAGCTTATTTGATGACACTTTATCCAACACATTTGGTGAAAGATTGAAGTTCTTCAACAGCTTGAAGAGAAGCTTTTGTGAAAAGAAAAAGGGTCTGACTACCAAGAATTGAAGGAAATACAAGTATGGTTCAAGGTCGAACTAGATTGTGAATCCAAGGAGGGTTGTGTGATCAAATCTATAAGATTCAAAGAGTCAAGTATCTAGGCAACGCTTGGAGAAGAGTGAGTACCATAAGATATCTTTGTGATCAAGGTTTTTGGAATATACTTTTGCAAATAAAGTCACCTGTTACAATAGTGAATTCCTCGTGGAGTAGGAGAAGAGTGGAGTAGAGGAATTACCCATCTTCGAACCCTATAAGTTATGTGTTCTTTATTTTACTTGCCTTTACATTTTTGCATTTCATGACATTGCTTTATATTTGCTATCCAACAATCATATAACTCTCTAAATGTACGAGTGGATAAAAAAAAACATAAAAATGGTATACGACTTCTACCGATTAAGTAAAATAACTGATTTCATAAATAGTTGATTTTCATCGGTTGAGTTACCCTATCAATAGCTCTTTTAGAGAATTGTTGAGTGGTTAATTCTCCCGCCAATCTCAATACAACCTGTCTTAAGGAATTATTAGCTTTTTTCTTAACCACTCGATTTTAAAGGCACAAAAATATGTAAGATATATTCACCCCCTTTTAGACTTTATTTGACACCCTTGGGACCCACAACATGACACATTTATGTAAGGTTGTCGATTCTTTGCATTGATGTATATATATCAATTTATATGACCTTACCTATCAATAAAGTTAAGAGATTTATTATACTAACATATAAAGGTGATTGATTATCCTGTCTTGGCAACACATGAATACAGAGTGAAATCAATATTGAAACCAAGGAGTTTAGCATGCCTCGCCACCACAAGGGACTTAAAGTCTCTTGTGGGGTGGAGGCGAGGGTTAAAAATCCCACTTCATCAAAATTGCTAACCGGGGATATGCGAGTGGTAATTTGATGGAGCTCATCTTGAATAACATCCGTATTGGTTCGATTCGGGAGAGATCAACTATTATTAGATATGTGAGGTCGAGCATAATTGTTCTCTTTACTTGGGAGGATCCGGTTGTACGTCAAAAAACCTACCATAATAACACCGGCCTTGTGTGCATATCCTTGAAGCCGAATTATAGAAACAAATCGTGATACTTTCAAATCAATACAAAAATTAATGTGATAAAGTACCATAATTTGTTCATTGATAAAGTTACTTTTTTCAAACACGACACACTTTTAATAAACCTAATACTAATATTTAGTTAATTTATTATTTCCATTTTTTGATTTAATTTATTATTTCCATTAACTCAATACAAATATATAATTTTTATGAATATTTTTATTGAGAATTGTTTCACATACTCTTCTTTTATAAAATAAGTAATCTTCTACTCATATGTTCACTTATTATAATAAGAAATTGTATTATATAATTGGGATTTTATAAAATTATTTTAACTAAAAATTATGTTAATTATTTTCGCCATATAAAAATTTTAAGATCTAAGAAACTATTGCAAAATTTAAAATTTGTTAGTACACATGTAGGGGAAAAATCGGTGCTATCCACTTGGGGTCTACCCAACTTCACCCATCAATTGGCAAGTATATTGTTTAACAACAAATTTTATCCAACAATATAAATTTAATTTGATTTAATTTTTGAGAAAAATAATACACATGTCGGATGGAGTTTGGTAGAACCCAAAGTAGGTAGCATCAAATCTCCCGAGTTAGGCACACCTCTTCCCTAAAATGGCAAAACCCATGTCAACCAAGAATTAAGTCTTCTTTTGGTTTTAAAAACCCGATCAACGACGAGCTCGCACGTTGTTAATCCAATGAAAAGAGCACAAAAAAGAAAACGGAAACTAGAAATGGAAGTGATGCTACTTAAATCAAAAATACTCCTAGTCAAGATTCGTGATTAAAAGTCCAACTTCTTTTCCAATATGATACTTCTTGAGATGAGAATTTGCCTGTGACAATTCAACAAAGATTAGAAGCAATGACGAAGGCACATGAGGGCCAAGGGGGCACTAGGCCCCCTCAAATTTTGAAAAAAATAGGGGTATTTTGGTCCTTTCACTTTTCAATCTTAAAATAAATAAATAAAATATAAAAATAGGAAAAAAATTTTCAATTATCTTAGTATTCGTCTTTCCTGTTTTGATTTGTGAATGTTAAAAATATGAGTATTGGTTATTTTTTCTATTTTTTTAAAAAAATGTACATTTTTAAGCTCCGCCATAAACTTTAACTTGAATTTTTGCATTGCTCTATTATGTATGTATTTGTTCCTTTTGGTATATTGATGTAATGGTATTTTGTTATTTATTTTTAATATTAAGATGTGATTGAATTAATACATTGACTTAATCAAAATTTCTACTTATTTTAAATTTGATGTATTGTTTTTAATTTTTACATGTGGTAATGGACAAATTGTCCACTTATGTTTTGTAAAAATGAAAAATATTCATATTTTTTGAAAATATATTTTTAGCCATTTTGACACTCACACCACACTTTCTATTCTCCGATAAATTACTTGGTTATATATCGGAAAATTGATCATAGATTTTTTGGTATTCTGGTCGTGGACCGTCCTAGAAAGGAAAAAGACAAAGTGGAAATTTGAACTCAAAATGGCTAAGAAAACATGGTTAAAACTATTTTTTATTATAGAGAAGTGGCCAAAAATCCCACGGACTTTTTTATATTAATATTAGTTGGGCCCTCTACCCGAGATTCCCGGCCGTCACTAATTAGAAGGGCCCTGGGTTGTCGCATAGAGACCATTCCGACACTCAAGTCGATCACAATTTGGAGAGAAAATCGAACAAAAGAAACAATAATTAAGAACAATTAACTAATAATACTTACAAATAATGATGAATGCGCTTTTTATACATGGTGATGGTCGCGTGACGGCCTGTAGGAGTGGGTGCATGAGCACGATTATTATATGTGTGATACAATAGTAATTAATAATCTGGATAATTAATTAAGTAATTTCAGAATTAAATAATATGTAAAATAATTAAAATACAAATAATTGGCCAATATAATTATTCGCATTTTAATACCGAAGGAGCGTGTTTATTCCATATTCGCAGATCGGCAAATTCAGTGGCGCATGCACTTGCTTCTTTTTCTTTTTCACTTCCCCACTTTCTTTGGGAATGTTGAATCTTTCCTACATGGCTTGAGGATCTTGTAATTAGGGATTTTCCTAATCAATAAAATTATAAGTTCTTCTGTCAAGAAAAATACGAATAATTGGAATTTGGAAAAAATCAAATTTGCGCAAAACAGGACGGAAATCCCTAATTCCCATTTCCTTTATCTTGCTTCATTGTTCCGTAGTCCACATTGCTAACAAAAAGCCCTAGTTCATTTGTGGGGATAAATAATTACCTAAACCTTGCAATTGGGGCAATGCGGTAACCATATCGGGATGCAATTCTGGAAGCAGCTCTGCCTGGATCAGTAGCACGGCATCAGCTAAAAGAGCATTCTCGAAGACTTTGCCATCCAGGTTCACCTCTCTCTCTCTCTCTCTCTCTCTCTCTCTCTCTCTCCCCTCCTTCAACTCTGTTGTATCTCATGCATTGAAGTTTGTATTCGTCGTGGTTCTATGTTCATTATGCAATTGGAGGAGGATTACTTTTTTCTTTTCTTCATTTTTGGTAAGACTAACAATTATTGTCCGTCACTTGTTGGAAGTTAATGCGTGATATTTATTGAAATATTTCACCGAATATACCTGCATAGATATACAAAGTCGCATCTCTAGAAATTGATATTTCAGTCAGCAATCGATGTTAGTATAATATACTAAAAATCATACCCTCATTCTCGAATAAGCGAAGATCACAGTAAGCCACATGTGTGACATGTCTCGTACAAAATACTATTATAGCCACCTTCTCTCGCTAATCGACAAACACCAGAACTGTCTCGGGGCCATTTGACAAATCCATTCTCATTTGTAGTCCTGACCATTGAACATATTGGCGTACTTGCTCTTTGAAACTCCATACTTGAGCAATATTCACTGAGTGCATTCCCACAACATGTCGTCTTTCTCTTCATATATCTTAGAATTAAACCAATCTAATCCGATGTCCTTTGGCAGTTTTACATACTCGTATCTCATAAAAGCCCATGCTAATTTGAAATGAGCCGATGTAGGAAACTAGCTCTACTGTTTAAGCACTAAATTGGGGTTTGATTATCATGTTCGCATGCAACTGCACTAGTGAATATGTATATAGACTGCGGGTCTTTGGTTGAGGCAAAAATGTGTTCGACGAAATGTCCAAGAAAAATTCGGTGATGTTGAATGTTTTGATTACAGGGTTTCTTAAGTGTGGTGAGATTGAATTGCAAGGACTGTTTTTGATGTGATGCGACCGGAGAAGAATGTGATTTCATGGACTGGACTATTAGATGGGTATACTCGTATGAAATGGTTTCACGGCGTTGTCCTTATTCTGGGAAATGGTTGTATATTGTTAGGAATTTTATTGTTTAGATTTTGATGAATGCCATGTAAAACTTAGAATAGAAAGTTGGCACCCCAATTCTTGTTGTAAAATGCATTGTAATAAATAGAGTCCGCCAAGCCGAGTTAAGTCACTACGCCCTAACATGCAAGAAGACAATCAAGATCGGAAGGAAAACTCTGCTGCGAGACACCGAGTATGGCAAAGAAGAGTAGACGGGAACTCTATCTTGAAGAAGCGGTGAGATGCACTGAGTGGAGCATCGATCAAGTCAACTCAAGAAAAGCCAGTCTCGAGTTGAGTAGTGATGAAGAGTCATCCATGATTGGAAGTCGACTCTAAGTCACCTGGGAAAGCAAGGAAATGCGGTCAAGTCGAGATAATCAGAAAAGAACCGTTGCCTGACAAATCAAGAGATTTACTTAAACAAGTAATATCTCCATACCACCTTTTTGGAGTGCTCAGTCCCGAAGCGTGCAAAAGGAATGAACCAATGGGAAGCACTACACCGTGTCGAACTCGAAAAGGTGAAAGAACAATTCATACGAGGAAACGGCAATTCCAAGAACTCGCAAGCCAACGATCGCAAAGTGACTTTCAAAAATAAGCTATCTCTTTCAACGGGCAAATTTTTGAAAGTTCACTATAAAAGGCCGAGGAGTTTGTTTGAGATATAAGGATGACACACACGTGAGATACACAAGCATATTAGAAAAACTCAAACATTCTCAATCCTCGAGCTGCATTACGAAGTACATCAATCCAACACTCACCTGTGAAGGAAAGAGAACTTCAATCAGGTTGAAGAGGAAAATATCGAAAACAAGCGGGTCTACATTCCGGGAAGGATTGTAGAAAGGTTCAAGGTTGAACCAAGTCTTGAGCTTTTGGAGGGCTTCGTGATCAAATCCAAAGAGCTTGAGCAAGTGAGTCAGTAAAAGTAAGCGCAAATTTGCCTGTGAAGAAGCCGAGTCGTCGAGAAGCCACCGAGTGATCAAGGCGTCTCCCAGATCGAGTCCCTGAGATCAAGTCGGCATTGTTGTGATCAAGACTTGTATCTGGACTTACCACTTTGTAAACCGATCATTACTTAGTGGATTCCTCCGGGAGTTGGAGAAGAGAGGAGTAGAAGAATTACCCCATCTCTTGAACCTCTATAAAAACTTTCTTTGTCATTTACATTTCAAAGATTTAAATTCCCGCACTTTTAATCGCTTATATCTCACGATAAATTTGCTATCCATTTGATAATTTATAAGTACTAAATCAAGATCTAAAATCTTGCTTAATCAAACTTAAGGGTGTTAAGTCTTCCATAAAATAAAACCACAATTGAGTCAAATTATAGCCAACAGTGAGTTACTCCATCAACACTCAAATTTGAGTCATTGAGAGATTAACTCTACCGAGTGACTAATTCGATCGTCCATCAAGGACACAAATGTAGAATCAACTCTGAGATTTAAAAGGACTAAATCGAAAAGTTGGTAAGGTTTATTCAACCCCCTTCTAAACCTTACACTTACACCCCTTGGGACCTACATATATGAAGGGATTAAACCCATAGAAGTGCCGCTTCCGGTAGTTTTTCCATCAATATGGAATATAGGGTGTCTTAAGCTTTGCATTCATGCTTATTGAGAGATAAGTGGACTCAATATGATAGATGTTTGTGTTATGAACTGTCTCATTGATGCATATGCCAGAAGTGGGAGTATAGAAAGTGCTTGGACATAATCAACGGAGAAGGAACTTGTTTTCATGGATGTCCATTATATCCGGATTTGCAACGCATGGATTGGCTACTGAAGCATTGGATCGTTATAGAAGAATGGAAAATAAGGGTGTGAAGCCTAACTATTGATTGGTAGACCAAGGGCTTGGTTTTTTACAGAAAAAATGGTCGATGACTGTGGGGATTGCACCAGAAATTAAGCATTACAGAATTTTAATAGACACGTTGGGAAGGGTAGGGAGATTGAAAGAAGCAGAGAAGTTAACTTTAGGCATCCGTAGTGAAATTAGTAATGTTGTGGTGTGGAGAACACTTTTAGGTGCTTTTAGTTTCCATGGTAATGTTGAGATAGGTGAGGGAGTGACAAGAAAAGTTATGGAGTTGGAGAGGCAATTCGGCGGTGGATATGTGCTTCTAGTGCTTCTCAAGTACCAGTTGGAGAGACATGGTTATTATCCATTCATATCCTATTCTTATTTTCAATCTCATTCCACTTTATATCCATCAATAATCCCTAGAAGATTGGATCTTTCAGGATAAATTTGTTTTAATACTTGCACTATTTTCAGTTCCTCATTATTTACATATAAAATACACAAAGATAAAGGTAGTTAAAATTTGATGGGCCAACCTGGCCCAATCCACCTGACCACTTCAATCCACTACCAAATGGTCCAACCCAATTTGATCCACACAAAAGTAAGAAAACCTCTTCAAACAGTTGAAGGGAAATTTCTTGAAAACCAGACAAAGGCTATATAGCTCACAATGAAATGAGATACAAATTAGATTTCCCAGACTCAATAAAGAATACAAACTTACAAATCTGAATCAAATCAAATGACACAAGCAACAATATGTATAGTTACGTGGCCTTGGAATTAGAGAATTCCAAAGCACATATCAACATAATTATTGATAAACAAAATTACACAACCACCGAAAAATCACACAAGTATAATAATTTTTCAGCATAGATCCTTGATATCTCACATTTCAAACTCCTTCTTCATCATTTGCATCCACATTTTCTTGGGATGCCTCTTCCAGGACTTACCCTTGGGCTCAGGCACGGCAAACGTGCATAACATCCCAATTGCATTGATAACTCCAAGAACAATTAGAGAATTCTTGATACCAATGCCCGGGGGATAACCAGCATCTGTTTTTGTTTTGTCTGTGCTTTGCGCAGCATAAAGAAACCCGTAAGCTCCAACAATGGCCCCTGCTTTTCCAGTGGCAGCCGATATTCCATGGCAGGTAGACCTTAAACGAGCCGGGAAAATTTCTGCTGGCACAACAAATGTGGTGGCATTAGGCCCGAAATTGGCGAAGAAAAATGTAAGGCCATACATCACCACAAACCCGATATGAGAGTTGTCTCTCCAGTGGTTGTAAGGAATGGCAATAGCAAACATGAACACTGTCATGAAAAAGAATCCCATTAGTTGGATTGCGAATCTTCCCATTCTATCGATAAACGCCACCGTGAACCAGTAGCCTGGCACCGTGCCGCAAAGTGCAATCAGGGTTTGAGCCCTGGCAATTTTATAAACTTCGTGAATTGCATTCATTGTTTTGGCTGGTGGGATCCATCCAATGGCGGAGAACACATCTTTCTGGAAGAGATTCTGGCTGTAAAAAGCAATGTCTAGAAGAAACCAGGTGGATGTGGTCCCGAATAAATGTAAACCGTGACGCCGGACAAATTCCTTGGAAAATAAGCCAAAGTTGTTTGATTTATGCTGGCCGATTTTCTCCACTTTATCTTCTTCGGCTTCTAGCTCCACGTTCAAAACTTTAGCCATATCTTGTGCCGCCTGTTTCGCATTTTTCGCGACGAGCGCCGTGTAACGGGCGGTTTCAGGCATTTTCATACGCCAGTAGTAAGTGACAGCGGCGGGGAAAGCGCCAAACATCAAGATAATGCGCCACACATAGTCGGCTTCAGGCACGGTGGACGCCGCCGCATTTTCCTCGTATGTCGGCGCTTTGAACTTACTATCAAAAGCAGCTGCGACAATCAGAGACAGAATCCCACTAAACAAGATCCCGAAACCCTGCATGGCGAAAACTGCTGCAATAAAAGCACCACGAGTCTTTTTGTTAGCGTATTCGGACATGATCGTGGCAGAGAGAGGATAATCTCCGCCAATGCCAAAGCCGAGCCAAAATCTAAAGAAACAGAGAGTTGCCATGACACCCTTTGGGCTCTGCCCGAAGGAAAGACCAGAGGCAATTGAGCAAACAACCATGAGGATGAGGGTTATTCCGTAGACTTTTTTCCGGCCCATTTTGTCACCGAGCCACCCGAAGAAGAGCTGGCCGGCGAGGGTTCCGACGAGGGCGACACCCGTGACGGAGGATGAAACAGTCGGGGGTAGAGTACCGGGCTTGGGTGCACCAGGCTTGGTGTAGTAGAGGCGGCCCAATAGCTTGGTGACTAATGAAATACTGAAGAGATCGTAGGCATCGGTGAAAAAGCCCATTCCAGCTATAACGATGGTTGTGAAATGGTAAAGTTGGGTTTTGGCGACATCAAGTGCGTCAAGCACTTGTAATTGATCACGGGCCATGGTTCGATTTTGGTTCTGATTCTTCCTCCTGTCTCTCCAACTTTTCTCTGCAATATTTGGAAAAATTAAGGATGTCATTGAATATTATTCAGACCTCCAAGAACATATCATGTATAAATTGAGGAACGTAAAGTTAAAGTAATATACACTTTTAGTAAAACTAGTTTCAATGATGCTACTAATTTATTACCTTAGATAATCATAATCTTATAATATATATAATCTTTAGATTGATTAATCAGAACAATTTCTGCGGTTTTTCAGATAGTAATTACTATTTTAAACGAATAATAATTACCACTTTCAATCTAAATCATGGATCAGACAACCTACCTCGCAAGAAAACTAATTGATATGATAGTTAGCTTATAACAACTATTGCTCACAGGCATGCCTATTAGTTAATAAAATTCAAACCAGAAAAAGCGAAAAGTACTCTAAGAAAATCTACTATATAATAAAGTTTTCTTTTTAAATTCTCTTAGGGGTAAAATAGGGAGAAACACATATTTATATATATGATCAAACTCGGGCCAATTGCGTCATCATCAATCTGCACCTTATCCCACTATGTGGGGTTGGTGGTACTGGCCAATTGCAGTACTTGAAAAAAAAATCGAGCCAATTACCCTGAAGGCAAAGTTTCTACTATCAAGTACAAGATTGATATCCGTGACTTTCAAAGTTAAAACATTTAGTTAAAGTCAAACTGACCATCGTACATTAGTCAATTAATTACAAAATTTCGTGACTGATCAAGAGGTTTCATTTCATAACATCGAAAATTTGAGAAAGATATATTTGTCGTACCTGATGCTAAATTCAACAATGATCTTGAAAAGGAAATGTTGGAGGAGGAGAGTAAGGTGGTACGATTAGAAAATGGATAATGGCGACTATATAAAGGTCACCTGCCCTGAGTGATTTGAATAAACAGTCCAGAATAATATCCGGCATCTAATGGCATATACCCTAACAATGTCAACTCTTTCTTTCCTAATTAAATCTTTGCTTCTGCTATTACATTATCAGACATTATATATACAATTTCACAATATTTTAACTAAGTAAACTATGTCTGTTTTCTTTGAAACAATCCAATGTAGGCTGGCAATTATGGCAAACATGTGTTTCACTACTACTATCTATAGTTTTTTGTTTTCAATAACAAAAGAGGATATTTATAATTTGTTCTATGTTTCTTCTTTAGGTGATTCAGTAGATTGTAGGTGCAGGATGCTTACCAATAATAACTGTAAGTTGACTCATCTTTGTTTCACAACTACTGACTCATTTATCTTTATGTTTTACGGTTTAGAACTTTGGTGAAATGTGAGAAAATCTAATTGTTATTTAGTGTCATGCAATTATAATTGCTCGCAATGATTTTTGTGTTTTTAAATAGGGGAGATACTTTATTTTAGATTAATGCTGATAATTATTTTTATGAGATTGTGTACGCGAAGCATAGTTACATCAAGTTGTGATATTTATTTTAGTTTCAATAATGACTCGGGCCTAAATAGATAAGAGGGTCAGTAATGGTGGATTATGTAATCAATCAAGGATATATTTTTAAGTATAAGGGACTGTTTCCACATTACTCTATCTCTGGTGCTCAACCATGTTAAATATAACTGTTAAAGTTACTTCTGTACGTTTTCGTTTGGACTTAGCTTGTTAATGTCCACTAGTTGTTTTCAAACTATTACTACGTCTTTTCTCATTGAATATCAATCAATATGATCATTACGTATAGCACTATAGCAGCAAACGCCTCTTATTGTTTTGACTTATGATAAATGCTTAAATAATTTCTAGTGGCTCGATTGACTTTGGGGTTTTTTAATTATAAAAAAAAGTCAAACGGATTGATGAATTTTTTTCATTAATTGGAGATGGAGTTGATGAATCTCTTATTTAATTTATTTTGAAAATATTTCATTTTTTGTTAATAAGAATAGCAAGTAAAACTAGAAAATATCATCACCCAAAGCGTGCACTTATTATGTTTATGTTTTGGAAATATACTACGGGTTCTAAGGGAAAAAAAAAAAAAAAGAAAGAATTGCAAGAAATAATCAAATCATGTAATAGATGAAAGAAACTAGGGTCCCAAATATTAGGTCAATGCATTAATTGGGTGGCACCACCAAATTAAGAATATGTTTTTCATCTAGTCTTTGGAATAGCAATATCTCTCCGTACATGTATGTCAAACAATCATACAGAATGAAAACAAAGTAGGAGATAGGGAGTCTAGAGTTGTCAAAATTAGTCCCCACCCGATTGGCACAATGTTAAAATCGGATTGGGCTGCAATTTTGTAGGCTATTAAAGAATTGGGGCTATTTGGCCTGAATTACTGGGTTGGCCCGAAATTGATTTTTAAAATTTTTAAAAGAGAAATTATATTTGTAAGTTTATTAAATCTCTGGAAAATTTTCATTTAGTTTAGATTTGGAATTTGAAAAAAAAAAGTTGGGCCTAATCTTCTAGTTAGTCTGCGTTGAGGACTAAAAACTATTTTTCCCTTCTTTTAGAATGTTTACATATTAGTTGGCCGGTTACCACTACTTGCTACTGGCGGTGACCGGACAAAAAGTTCAAAAAAAAAGTTACTAAAGGGATGAAATGTCAAAATAGAAAAAATGAAGATAAAATTTCCGAAAAAGTCTACTTAGAGGAATAGAAAACAATTTTGCCGTATAAAAAAGCAGATAAAGAGCGGCTTGCATGTCCAACCAAATAACTGCTCTCATCCTGTGTCTGTCAGTCTGCACATGGGTCGCATGAACAACTTATCAACTTATCAAGCATACATATTTATTTCTAGATGAAAGATGTGACAGAATATATATATATATATATATATATATATATAAATAGTTGTAGGCATAGTTTTGCTGTATGGTCAACTATATCTGGAGAAATACTATAATGAGATGACATAATTTATAAAAATGTCAATTCCTCAAGCTAAAGATATGCCAATTTGGGTTCCACTTTGCATATTTGGTGCAACACTTGCTAATATTTATCCACAAACAGAAGTATTTCTCCCATTTTCTTTTTATTATTATTTTGCACTATCTGGGTCCACAATTTAACGTGTAATTCAAAAGAAGAGAAATTCCCACAATTATCAAATTACATCATATATATAGAAATATTGTAAAGTCGGCCCCATACCAAAAATAGAATGTTTTGCATTATCTTGTCTTTTCATTGAGAATTGCAAATATCTTAGCTTATATTTTATACTTGCTCTTGTTAGGAGATGTGGTACTTGATGTGACCTATTAGAGGTGAAGTCAATGATTCCATTGTTCAAACCTTATCTCTCTTGTCCATCTCATTGTAATGATTTGAATTTGCATTAAAAAAGAAAAAAAATCTTAGCTTATGTTTTTATTTTTAAATTTGTATATTATTGTATTTTTATCCATTCCTCCAAGTATAATTGTGTTTTTCACAAAAAAAAAATGTAGAAAATACAAATTTTAATGAAAATGCAAAAAATGAGAATTCTCATTGGAATAAAAACAAATAAAGCCTACGAGGGTATTTTGCTGAGCTTTTAAGATCCTCAAAACATCTTATAAGCTGTCTAAGTACTTATAAGCTCTCAACATTTGTTTGGTAAATATTTCTAAAAGAGCTTATAAGATAAAATAAAAGTTGTCTAACATCTTATAAGCTCTAAAAAAAAAGGCTCACCCAAACACATCCTTAGTAACTTCATAAGCTCCTTATTTTTAACACCGGAATGATAAAAACATCCTCAGTAATTTTATAACATTCCATTTATATCCTTCCCCGCCCTACGTTAATTCCCAAAACACAGAGTTTTCATCTTCTTCAAGACTCCCTAATTTTCCGAATCTTGTTGATTGAGTTCATCCTCTTCATTGCCACTCTTCACTTCAAGTCTTTCTCTTCATCAATTCTAAACTACGTAATAGGTAAATTCTGTTTTCTTATTCAATTGTTTAAAAATATATTGTTATTTGATCTAACGTCATATGTTTTCATTCATGTGAATCTACTTGCTCTATTCTTATAAGCTCGCTAAAAGTGTTTGATAATTTTTTTATAAGAGATCATGTAAACACTTTATTTCTAAAAGAAGATCTAACATATTATAAGCTCTTAAAAGAATCTTTTAAATGTAGAACTTAGAAGATATTTTTAAATAAACTTAACCAAACACAGAAGTTTAAAACAAAAAACACTCCTATATTAAATCCAGGATAATTTGAGCTACTACCTAAAGTTTACCTAATTTTTGCTTTTAGTACCCCATGTTCTCAACTCATCGAATATGGTACCCAACATTACACTTTTTATCGGTGTCTCTCATCGGCCATTAGTTGATCACAACTATGACAGAAAACTTGTTATAACAGTAAACATAGGTAAAAAAGTTGGTAATTTCCCTTGTTTCCACATTTTCACTTTTGTCTTCATTTCTAAAGCCTCAAATCCTCAAGGTGGTGTGAATTATTGAAAATAACATAAATTATACTTTTAATTTGTAAATTAATATATTAAATTCAAGTAATACTTTTGATTAATATAAATATGAAATATATCAGATTTAGGGAGAACAAATCAAAATTAATTGTTTCAAAAATTAAATAAAAAAAATAATATGCGATGCCCAACGAATAATGAGTGATTTATTGAGAATAATATAAATTATACTTTTAATTCATAATTAATATATTAAAATTGTATTAAAATATTTAATTAATATAAGTATGTAATAAATTAAACTTAGAGATCAATTTAAAATTAATTATTTCAAAAATTAAATTTAAAAAACAATAGCCAGGAGGTGTGACACCCATCGAAGAATGTATGAACATACAATTTCTTATTTTTTTATTCTAGTTTCCACAATTTTATTTTGGGTTGTTCATTTTTCACTCATCATTTTTCATTTTCCATCAATTCTTTCTTTTAACCATTGAAATTTCATGCAATGTATTCCCCAATACCACAAAAGAAAAAAAAAAAAAAAAACAAAGGTGGATGCAACATTAAAATTTTATTTCTAAAAACAAATCTTGATGCAACACTAAAATTTTGTTCCTAACTGAAATTGTAACCTTAGTTTTATCACGCAAAGGGCTTTTTTTTATATTAATTACTAGCCTTAGTCACACACACACACACACACATATATATATATATATATATATTCTAGATAAAAAAAACAAAACTAAGAACATATATCTCAAACCCTATAGTAATTAATTTTGATTTCTCCCTAAATTTTATATATTCATAATTATAATAATCAAAAGCATTATTATAATTTAATATATTAATTAAAACTAAAAGTATAATTTTTATTATTCTCAATAATTCACACCTTCTTGAAGATTTGGGGCTTTAGATATGAAGACAAAAGTGAAAATTGAGGGGGAAAAAAAGGAAATTACTAGCTTTTTTACTTATATTTACCTGTTATAACATGTTTCCAGGTCATAGTTGACGGTCAACTAACGGCCATTAGTGACGCTGATGAAAAAGTGTAACGTCGAGTACTACATTTGATGAGTTGGAAACATGGGGTATTAAAAGAAAAAAGTAGTAAACTTGGGGTACCAATTCTAAAATTATCCCATAAATCCACAATACAAATTCATCAAATTATTTAGTATACTTTTAAATTGTTATGAATTTAAATTCTTTCTTATAAGTTACTTGGTTCATCTCACTCCTAAATTTCAAAGAACTCTCTCTCTCTCAGTTTTCCGATGAGATCACGCGAAATTTTAAGTCAATACAAAAAAAAGAATATGATACAAAATATATAAAAGGACAAAAAATGAATATGAACCAACAAAAATTACACAATAATTGAAAAGGCACACGAACATAATAATTCATATTGCAGCATCCTTGAATATGTATCTCACACTTCAAACTCCTTCAGCTTCATCAGTTGCATCCACATTTTCTTGGGATGCCTCTTCCAGGGATTTACCCTTGGGCTCAGGCACGGCAAAGGTGCAAAGCATGCCAATTGCATTGATAACTCCAAGAACAATAAGAGAATTCTTGATACCGATGCCCGGGGGATAACCAGCATCAGTCTTCGTTCTGTCTGTGCTTTGTGCAGCATATAGAAACCCGTAAGCTCCAACAATGGCCCCTGCTTTCCCAGTAGCAGCCGATATTCCATGGCAGGTAGACCTTAAACGGGCTGGGAAAATCTCAGCCGGCACCACAAATGTGGTGGCATTAGGCCCAAAATTGGCGAAGAAAAATGTAAGGCCATACATCACCACAAACCCGATATGGGAGTTATCTCTCCAGTGGTTGTAAGGAATGGCTATAGCAAACATGAACACTGTCATGAAAAAGAATCCCATTAGTTGGATCGCGAATCTTCCCATTCTATCGATAAACGCCACCGTGAACCAGTAGCCTGGCACCGTGCCGCAAAGTGCAATCAGGGTTTGAGCTCTGGCAATCTTATAAACTTCATGGATCGCATTCATGGTTTTGGCAGGTGGGATCCAACCAATGGCAGAGAACACGTCTTTTGGAAGAGATTTTGGCTGTAAAAGGCAATGTCTAGAAGAAACCAGGTGGATGTGGTCCCGAACAAGTGTAAACCGTGGCGTCGGACAAATTCCCTAGAAAATAAGCCGAAGTTGTTAGATTTATGTCGCCCTATCTTCTCCAGTTTGTCCTCTTCGGCTTCTAGCTCCACGTTCAAAACTTTAGCCATGTCTTGTGCCGCCTGTTTCGCGTTTTTATAAACGAGTGCTGTGTAACGAGCGGTTTCAGGCATTTTCATACGCCAATAGTAAGTGACGGCAGCTGGGAAAGCGCCAAACATCAAGATAATGCGCCACACGTAGTCGGCTTCCGGCACAGTGGATGCGGCCGCGTTTTCCTCGAAAGTAGGCGCTTTGAACTTACTATCAAATGCAGCCGCGACAATCAGAGACAGAACCCCACTAAATAAGATCCCGAAACCCTGCATGGCGAAAACAGCCGCAATAAAAGCACCACGTGTCTTTTTGTTAGCGTATTCGACATGATCGTGGCGGAGAGGGGATAATCTCCACCAATGCCGAAGCCGAGCCAAAATCTGAAGAAACAGAGAGTTGCCATGACACCCTTTGGGCTTTGCCCGAAGGAAAGGCCGGAGGCGACTGAGCAAACGACCATGAGGACGAGGGTTATTCCGTAGACTTTTTTCCGGCCCATTTTGTCACCGAGCCACCCAAAGAAGAGCTGGCCGGCGAGGGTTCCGACTAGGGCGACACCGTGACGGAGGAGGAAACGGTTGGGGGTAGAGTACCGGGCTTAAGTGCGCGGGCTTGGTGTAGTAGAGGCGGCCCAATAGCTTGGTGACTAATGAAATACTGAAGAGATCGTAGGCATCAGTGAAAAAGCCCATTCCAGCAATGACAATTGCTGTGAAATGGTAAAGTTGAGTTTTATGACATCAAGTGCATTAAGCACTTGTAATTGATCCCCGCGGGCCATGCCTGGATTTTGGTCTCTCCAACACTTGTCTGCAATATTTGGAAAATGAAATGTTGGAGGAGGAGATAAATTAAGGTGGTACGATTAGCAATGGATAATGGGGATTATATATGGGTCATTTCCTTGAGTGATTTGGAGAATTAGCTAGCGGTCCAGACAGAATAATCTCCGGCATCTAATGGCATATACCCTATATATGTCAACGCTTTCTTGCCTAATTTAATCTTTGCTTCTGCCATCTACATATATTACAACATTATATATACAATTAATTTCACAATATTTTAACAATGTCAACAATGTCTGATTTCTTTGAAACAATCCAATGTAGGCTGGCAACTATGGAAAACATGTGTTACCCTAATACTAATCTTTATTATTTTTATTTTTTTTTGTTTCTTGTAATTTACAAAAAGATGATTTTTACTGGTTCCGTGTTTCTCCTTAGAGCGACTCAAATCCATACCAACGAGTTTCGTATTGTTGGAAATTTGGTTTTGTAAAATGGTCGATGACTCGACTTTGACCAATTTTTCCGGTGGCCAAATTTTTAATTCTGAAGAAATTAAATGATATATTACTAATAATCTCGGTTCTAAGTAGATGATCGTAGTATGTTTAAGGTCTCAAAATCGAATTTAGTGAGTTATAAATTAATACATGAATTTGGTAAATACAATGCGAATGGGCGTTATGTAAAAGGAGTTAAAGATTTAAATCTTATGCCACATGTAGATGACCACTAGTGGGCCACATGCCCGCACAAGCATACCCGCCCCACAGATTTATGTAAAGTCATGAGTTACAACTGTGAAAAGGAATGCTCATGTCATTTGTAACACCTGGGTAGTTATGCCATTCAATGCCCCACTATGTCGGATTTTAATCCCTAAGGTATTTGAGTTAGTGCTTATATATAGTGGGTTCGGCCTTGGTTGGAAGAGTGAACATAGGGATTGTGGTTGTTCAGATTGGTGCGAGTCGGGAATTGTAACTCTCCTAAACAGGAAAGATCATATGTAACAGTTGGGCAGTTATGTCATTCATGCCTGGCGTTAGAGTTAGTACTGCAACAGTGGAGATATGGGGTCATACCGGGCTCCGACCCCTTTTTATTTTATTAACTTATTTTAAAGAAATTTTAAAAAATAAAAACTTAAGTTATAGTTTCATCCCACTTTGTGTGTCGGCTCATCTTACTTTTGTGGGTTGGTAACACCATTGAGTTAGTGCCTATATGTGTGTGCGCGTCACTTAGCTGCAGATGTCGGTTACACATTTTACTGCATTATAAAGTTCCTCGGTAAAATTCATCTACATATTTTTAAATCAAGCAACCAGTCTTTACATGTTCTAGTTCGAAAGAGTTTTATGTTAGTGGTGCTACTACATAAACAAATTGTTTTATCTTTTGGGAACATTACACCAATCCGTAAACACTAGTAGGCGTATCTATCTTGTAGAAAAAGGCCTTCCTCGACTCGGTTGTTTTGTCAAGTTTTCCAGTTTCAGAAGTTGCATACCAGAACATTGTAATAGTTATGTACTGAATTAACACTAGTTTGACTCTTTATTTCACAACTGCTAATTCCTTTCTTTTATTTTGATGGTTTAGGACTTTGGTGTAATGGGATAAAATCGATTTATTATTTAATTTCTTGGGAAATAAGAAATTGTCGGGATTCAAATGTAGCCCATGTGGTTAAATAGCATGTTATCGGGCAAACAGATTGTTGCATACCAAATTAAAAGAGTAGGAAGAAACGTGTAATGAGAAATGCACATTTACAAATGGAATAGCAACTTTATTAGTGTAACACAACTTACAAGTTAGAAATTAATTTTTGTTAGCTAGAAGTTAGTTACGAAAGTTGGGTTTGAAACTGATTACCTGAAGCTCTGTATATATACATTCAGTAATGAATAAACAGAATATGAGTGTTAAGCCAAATGTTGTGTTGTTCCTTTCTTCTCTCTAAGGTCTGGTTTCTGTAAAACTTAGAAATTCACTTCCAGGACTGATTCTAAGCCTCAGTCCTCAAGTAATTTCTGTAATTCATTACCATATTCAAGTTTGGTGCTTATTACAGATCCAGGTTCGAATCACATATATCCCCTCCCTCCTAGACATCCCATTTCCCCTTCCTCCCCAAAAAAAAAAAAAAAAGAGTAAACAATTGCCCATGATATGGTACCCTTTTTTAAAAAAAAAAAAAAAAAATAAGAAAAGAAACTAGGAGGCATGTATCTGATTGATGCTAGCTGATAAAAGATTTACGTCAAGGGTGATTAAGCTAGTTTTGACTATGGGTTTATTTTTTTAATTTGAAGAATGGGTCGGGCCTAAAGAGACAATTAAGACAATCATTAATATTGATGGAACATTTAATCAATCACGGTTATAAATCATTAGTTTAATGAAAAGTCAGACGATGGAGACAATTTGGATATGTTTGATAAGGGTCTGTTACTATCTGGATTTCCGAACACATGTTTTATATAACTAAGACGTAAAATCTAAGGGAATGATAGAAAACATTTTGGGTGATTTGGGAAAAAGGATTTTGAGAATGAGATGGATGGGAATAATATTTGATTTTTACTTTGGGGCAGATAATTACTGTAGAAGATGTTTTGTAAACTTTGTTGTTAAATTATTTGTATTTCCATAATAATATTATAATTGAATAATCTAATGATATCGAGATGTATATATGTATATTTTTTTAATAAGTTGGGAATAGTGGTTGAAGATGACGGATAAATTTCAAAGAAATTGAAAGATAAATGGTTGAACCTCGATCAACACTCTTATAAAGGGTGAGAACAATACCACTTTGCTAAGCTAATAAGTTCGCTAATCAGTGTATATATGTACTTGATATATATATATATATATATATAATTGATCCGATATTGTTATTGGAAAAGAATAAATTTGCTTTGCGGAAGAATGTGTCTAATCCAACCATAGGGGATTGGAGATAGTTCTCACATAATGAAAACAAACATTGTTTTGAATTCCTTTAATACAATTTCCATTTGAATTTAGCTTTTTTTTTTTTTTTTTTTTTTTGAAAGCAAATTTAGCTTGTTATTATCCACTTGACATCAAAGTACTCTTATCTTTTATAAAATATCCATCAATGATCACTAGTAGCAACCTCAAATGCCTCTAATTGTTTGACTTACTATAAATGGTTATATAATTTCTTGTGACGATTGACATTGTATTTTTTTCTCTCTAATAAAAGTCGAACGTACGGATTGATGTACTCATGTACTCTTTTGCATTGATTGGAGTTACTTTAATTTATCTTTTCTTTTAGGCTCCATTTTGGATGAAAGGATTTGAGCTATGAATTTCAAATTCATAATAACAAATCCATTGAGGTTGTTTGGATGAAGTCATTTTATAATGGATTTCAAATCCTTGGAAACTATTTTTGGAGTCATTTTGGAGGATTTTAAATCCTTCTTATTTGGAGTTATTTGAAATTCTTCCTTAAATCCTCTCCCCAAATCCAAATTCTCCCATCCAAATGCAACCTTATTTTGTTCATATATTCACAAGAATAGTAAGTAAATTAGAACATAAAAATTCTGCATTCGTGATTCTATATTGGAAATATACTAAAAGAAAAAGTTTAGTGGACCTAATCATATCATGTAAAATATGATAGAACCTACGGTCCTAAATATTGAATCCAACCATAGGGTGACTCCATCAAGTTATAATAGGTTATCGTACAAAGCAAAGTACAAAGTACAAACCAAAATGTGTAAGGTTTTTATAAATTAAAGATGAACAAGAAAGTTTTGTGATTGTATATTATTGGGGACAAAAATGGTATTTAATAAATTAAATATATATCGTTTTATGTATGTTTATTTAATATTAATTGTCAGTGGGCTCTTAATAGATAAATCGCCCAAATGAGTCGGGATTTGGCCCATCGGCCGATTTAGCCTCGTGGGCAGCTCATAAGCCAAATTCTCATACACGGCCCATTTAGGCCATCTCTCGAATATAAAAAGATCTCTCCTATTATCCAAGTAAATTAATTCGGTATTCTCGTCGCATTATTTTAAAGTATTCGTTCACCGTATTCTCTCGTTTCAGGCCGACTTGAGCGTTGGAGGGCCTCTATGGGACAATCCCCGGGCCCTCTAACATTTGCTGTGCTGTGTGCGCAAGTTCCCGATCAAAGGATTCTCCAGCCAATGAGAAGAAGGCGAGAAGACTTCCCCTTAGGAAGAGGAAGAAGAAAGATTTCCCCGCTTGGGAAGAGGAGCGTGAAGACTTCCCTATCGGGAAGAGGATTTTGATCAACCCCGTAACTTGGAGTGACACTGCCTATTCGTGTGAAATATAGAATTAGATGATACAAGAAAATAAATTGAACCATAGTTAAAAAAAAAAAAAAAAAAACTTGGAGTGACTGCCTTTAAAAAGCAAGATCATTTATGTTTTCCTTCCGTCTACTTTCATTTTCTTAGTGAATAGTGATGAAATTGTTTTAAAAAGTGAAAGTTGGATGTGTAGAGAAAAAATAATTATTGTGTTGATGTGATGGAGAATCTTTTAGAGATTGGTGATTGTTTGTGCAACTTTTTGTGGAAATAACAATGTAAAATATAATGCAAGAAAATTAAACAAAAAAAACTAAACTAAAAATAGACAATATGGATATCATTTTATACCTGTTATTATCACGATTAAGAGAAAAATAATAATATTGTTGAAAAATTATAGAAATTACCTAATTTTTTATGTGAATAAAATAAAGAGAGAGAAATAAATAGTATTGTTGGGTACTGAAAAATGTGAAAATGAAAGAGAAGAGTGAGTTAAATTTTGTAAAAAAAATGAGTTTTTTTTTTTTAAAAAAATCATTTTTCAAAAATGAAAATTATGGAAATGAGAATACAAACAAGCACAACCTTAACATCGAAAAGTGTTATTTATTTGTTACTTGGAACGAACATCTATTTGGACACTTATCAGCTTCATCTTTTCGTTATATTAATTTCGCCCCATCTATTTTTCACAAGTTCACTATTTTATAGTTAAGTTTTCTAATTAAGTGATGGTGACACATTATATCTATTTTTGGACATCCACTCATGTGATAGTGCTTGTGCACCTATCAGAAAAATTGTGCATATCATTAATCAGAATACCAAGATCAGATTTGGAGAAATTTCAATATATACATAATATATATAGGGAGGGTTATATAAGATAATTGTCCCAGGTAAGTAAGTAGGGACAGATCTACACCACAGATCAACTTTTTTCAATGACATGTATTAAACAAGTCAAAAATATTAAATTCAAATTATCATAGAATAAGGGTAAATTATTCCAAATCAAATCATTCATCCCATGAAAATAGTGACAATTATAATGATATGTTTAGAAGATATTTCACATGATCACATACCATCTACAACAAATTCAACCCATGAAAAATTGGGGCAAAAAATACAGAATCATCGTTTTCTCCAACATTTTTATTTTCTTAGAATGAAATTATGTGAATATAACGATCATATATAATAAACTAAATACAAAAACAATTTATGTCATTTTACAGTTGGTTTAGTTTAAATTAGTTCTCTTATATTATAGTTAAAAACAAAATTTTGAAAATCTGATATTCACCTTCGATGTTTCTTCTATACATGTATTAAAAATAAAGGGGATAAAGTGTATATCTTAAAAATAAAGGAGAATTTGAACTAAAAGATAAATTAAGTAGACTGGAAATATATAGAATCCCGTCAAGTCAATTGATAAATCTTGAAATGAGATATGCCCTGCAATAATCAAAGGAACTAGATGGAATTAGTTTCTTAAATAAAGGGGATAAAATGTATATATTCATAATTTGAGGAGCAAAGTGACGCGAAACAAACAATAAGAGGGGCTGTTTTGAAATTCATCCTCAATATAAATAATGCTAAATTAATTGAGCAGCTTGCATGTCAACCAAATAACTGCTGTCATCCTGTACGTCTGTCTACATGGGAACATGAACACCATGTTAAATTGGGTCCTTTTTATTTATCTTTTGAAAATGGAATTATTAATTAATTTTCTCCGGCATATAATATGTATAGATTAATTTATCGAATTAAATGATGTGTCAGAAGATATTTATAAAAAAAATATATATTGTAGGCGTAGTTGGCTGTGCAGTCAACTATATCTGCAGAAATAGAATAATGAGATAAAATTGTTTATAAAATGTCAATTCTTCAAGTTGAAATGATATATCCCCATTTGGGCTCTGATGATTTTCTTGCTTAGTTCACTTGGCTGCACGACTTGCTAATTGCAAGACTGGTCAGCTTAATTTATATATTTCAACAATAGCATCTGGCGAGCTACATTTCTTTTCTACTTTTATCTTTTTTTTATTTTATTTTATTTTATTCTTATTTATCCACTATCAGATATTATTGAGAATATTGAGAATCATTACTTACCTAATGCAATTAGTCATCTTACCTTACAAGTTAGAGTACGAATTGGAATTCTAAGGAAACTAGTAAACCTATTGCTTGGAGGTTAAGTCTTACTCTTGTATAAATATTTGTTTGTACGAATTGGCTGATTAATGAAAAACCATGATTATGGTTCATAAACAATTTTACATGGTATCGAGGCCAAGAGATCTAGGTCTAGAGTCCTAAACATATCCTACAAACACAAACCAATTTTTTTTTTTTTCATCATGGTAAGGCGACAATAATATGAAGAAGGTCGATCCCACTTCTCCGTATTTTCTCGGATCTCAAGACAATCCGGAAACATAATCACTCACGTCAATTGCGTGGGGATAATTTCGAGGAATGGCAACGGGCTATTAGGCGCACTTCGAGCTCGTAGGAAGCTTGGTTTGTTGACGGGCGATCAAGAAACCAATCAAGCGGACAAATTAGATGATTGGCTTACCCGTCCATTCGATGGTGGTATCCTGGCTTATGGACAATAGAGCCGAGTCTCAAATCTTCCATCTCATACTATGAAGATCGCAATCTACGTGGGAGGATCTTGCGGAAAGATTAGCATGGTGAATGGACCACGTATTCACCAACTCAAGGCGCCATAGTTGATTGCCAAGCAGACAAAACCATGCCCGTTTGTGACATATTATGGAAAACTAAAGGTACTTTGGGGCGGGTTGGCGAGTTATCAACCGATCCCCGGTTGTAAGTGTGGAAAGTGCACGTGCAATATTGGCAAGAGAATTGGAAGTGCAACGTGAAGATGAACGCTTACATCAATTTTTGATGGGACTTTATGATGAGTATTATGGTTCGTAAGGTCTAACTTGCTTTCTTTGGATCCTTTACCAACCTTAAACAGGCCTATCAAACTCTTATTCAAGAAAAAAGCGTGTCGTGGGATCTCTCGTGGTAAGAGGTTAACGATGCCCATGATACTATGACGTTCGCGATTCGTCGATGGAAGAGGGCATGGGCGAGTTGAAAGTAGATCGCTCTGGTCTTTATTGCACACCGCAACCGAACCGCCATGATGATGCGAGTTGTTTCATTCTTGTGGGCTACCCCGACTGGGGCGATAGACCACGTGGTCGGGGTGCGGGCGAGGTGTTGGGCGCGGTCTTGGGAAAATAATAGCGTCGAGGGTGCGGCTTGTGGCAATACCCGACAACAACGCCTCATTGGTTCATCTCGATACAACGACAATTTTGTCGGTTTAACTCAAGAACAAAGTTAAATCACTTCTTGATGTTTTTGCTAATAAAAAGAACAAAGATCGGATGATTGGTAAGCTACTCGTCATCCTTGGATAGTGGATCACAGTGCTTCAAATCATGTTACAGGGGCTTTGGATCTTTTGAGAGAAGTGCGAATGTTGAATTGCCCCGTCGGACTTCCCGATGGGCGTAAAAAAGCAACAAAAAGCGTTGCAATCTCAAGGGGATTAAGATTGACTAATGTTCTTTTACGTCCCTAAATTAGATTGCAATTTGATTTGATTTATGCAATTGATTGATGAACAAAACTGCTTTTGTCCAATTTACTAATAATTTGTGTAATTAAGACCAAACTTCGAGGAAGCCCGATTGGAGCGGTGGACGACGGATGGACTCTACTATTTTCGGGTATACCTACAAAGGATCGCAATGAAGGTGGATATCAAGTCGTTGTCGGAATCAGGCACAAATGATTAGGTCATCCTTCTCAGAGAAAGTATTGAAATTGCTACCCCAAGTTAGTAATAGTGATATTAGTCGATTAATAAAGCTTGTGATATTTGTCATCATGCAAAGCAAACTCGGGATAAGTTTCCTATTAGTGAGAATAAAGCTAGTAGAATATTTGAAACAATTCATTGAGCGATTTATGGGGATCTTATCTTTATCCTCTTGTGGTGCTCATTATTTTTGACAATAGTAGACGACTTTTCCCTTTGGCGCTTTGGATTTATTTACTATGTGATAAAAGAGAAGTATTTCAAATGTTCATGCATTTTTTTTTACTATGGTGGAAAGACAATTTGAACAAAAGGTCAAGATTGTCCGTAGTGATAATGAACTGAATTCCATTGCATGATACCTACTTCAATGAGAATGGCATCATTTTTCAAACTTCTTGTGTCGGAACCCCTCAACGAGAATGGAAGAGTAGAAAGAAAACATAGACATATTTTGAATGTCGCAAGGGCCTGCGTTTTCAAGGAGCACTTGCCAATTGAATTTCGGGGGAATGTGTTCTTGTGCGGGATATTTGATTAATTGAACTCCATCTCCTTACTTGATAATAAAACACCTTATGAGATTTTAGTTGGCAAACCACCTTTGTTTGACACTTTACGTTTATTCGGTGTTTATGTTATGCTACGATCAACGTCACAAGGGTGATAAATTTGCTAGTAGGGCGAAAATGTGTTTTTGTTGGCTACCCCTTTGGGAAAAAAGGTTGGAAACTTTATGATATCGAGACTCGGACTCACTTTGTTAGCGTGATGTTGTTTTCTTTGAAAATGAATTTCCTTTTTCACAAGAAAACCGATGGTTATAGAAGCCCAAAGGTATACAAATATTTTAGGGGTGATGATGATGATTTATATCTTGATGTTGAAGACTCTCATGGCTCGATTGTGTGGGGCGAATTGAGAGAGCCACGATGAGTTGAGTGGCAATCAATCACGCTCACATGTGCGCGAGACAGAGGCAACCTGTGGGTGAAGCGATTACTAACTTTGGGCGGGGACATCATCGTCGGAGTGGGGATGATGCGGTCCTTAGGTGGCGAAATTGGGGTTAGGCATACGATAGAAGCCAATAATATCGGGAGTTCGAGTGACCTTGGTAGATGAAAAAGACCAAAAATCCCCGATCAAGCTCCGTGATTATGTTACACATACAATCCGAAAATTGAGTCCATCTACGAGTTCAAATTGTGTGTCTTCCTTGGTAAGCCTTATCCTATTGCACATAATGTAAATTGTGATAAATTTTAAATGCGACATAGAAATTTCCTTGCAATATTACAACCCGGATATGAGCCAAAATCCTTCAAGCGGTATGCGGGATGAAGGTTGGAAAAAAGCAATGCGGAAAGAAATTCGTGCATTGGAAGATAATGGAACGTGGGTCATGGAGACTCTCCCCCGGGTAAGAAAGCTCTTGGAAGTAGGTGGGTCTACAAAATAAAATACAACTCAAATGGTAGCATTGAAAGATTGAAAGCTCGTTTGGTCGTGTTCGGACATCATCAAGTTGAAGCATTGATTATACGAAACATTTGCTCCGATTGCTAAAATGGTCACTTTGTAAGGGCATTTCTTGCGATATTAGGCTGATGAAAAATTGGGAACTCCATCAAATGGATGTTCACAATGCTTTTCTTCATAGTGATTTGGATGAAGAAGTGTTTATGAAGGTACCTCCAGGTTTTAATGTGACTAATCTAGAATGGTTTGCGAGTTTAAAAGTCCTTGTATGGTTTAAAACAGTTCCTCGATGTTGGTTTGCCAAATTGGCGCGAGGCTTTGAAGAATTATGGCTTTATGCGATCTTACGCTTGATTATTCTCTTTTACTTTGCAAAGGGCAAGTACACTTAAATGTGCTTGTGTATGTTGACGATTTGATTATTTCGGAAATGACTCTACCTCCATACAAGACTTTAGGCATATTTAAGTGTGTGCTTTCATATTAAGGATCTTGGTGTTTTAAAAATATTTTTGGGGATTGAGGTAGCTAGACACCGGGATGGTATATTTCTTTGCCGTAAGTATGCTCTTGATATTATCACCGAAAATAGGTTTATTGGGGTGTAAACCGACGAAGTTTTCTATGCCTCAAAATCATCATTTAGCCTTAGCTACCGGGCCATTACTTTCGGACCTAAATCCTACAGCCTCATTGGGCGTTTGATTTATTTGTCATGACTCGGACCAGTTTGTGTTATCTGGCAAATTCTATCTCGGTTTATCACGGTGTCTCATACCAAGAACATTGAAGCGGCAGATTCGTGTGGTTCGTTATTTGAAAGGGAGTCCGGGGACAAAGGGATTCTCTTACGATCGATAGTGAATTATCCATTGTCTAGTTGGTGTGATTCGTGACCGGGCTAGTTGTCCTCTTACAAGACGATCTTTTGTGAGGATGGTTGGTTTTTCTTGGCAACTCACTTATATCTTGGAAGACAGAAGAAGCAACACACGATTGCTCGATCTTCGGAGGCGAATACAGTGTATGGTTGCCGCAACTTGTGAATTAAAATGGTTGAAGGCTTTACTCGCTGAGTTTAGGTGTTAATCACACTCGTGCAGCGATGAATTTGTTGCGGCCCGGTCGATCTGCTCTTTATATAGCACAAAATCCGATTTTCCATGAAGCGTACGAAACATATTGAGATTATTTGTCATTTTTGTTCGGATGCTATTATCGAAGGGTTGATTAGTCCATCTTATGTTCCTCTTTTGTTGAACAACTTGCATACATTTTTACGAAGACGCTGGGCAAACATCGGTTTGATTATCTTCTACCGGCAAGTTGGGCATTTGTGATTTGCATGCTCCAACTTGAAGAGGGGTGTTGAGAATATTGAGAATCATTAGTTACCTAATGCAATTAGTCATCTTACCTTACAAGTTAGAGTACGAATTGGAATTCTAAGGAAACTAGTAAACCTATTTGCTTGGAGGTTAAGTCTTACTCTTGTATAAATATTTGTTTGTACGAATTGGCTGATTAATGAAAAACCATGATTATGGTTCATAAACAATTTTACAGATATGTCGTCTCTTTTTTCAATTTTTAGTTTACAGTATCAGGGCCCACGACATAAGATGTAACTCCAAAAAAATCCCCACAATTATTAGATTACTTCATAACAAATAAAAATGTTGCAAGTCTACTCTATCACTAACCACTACACACGTTAAAATACATATAAACTATCTTCTCAAAAAAATTACATATAAACTATCCAGATCGTTTCGACCAAATAATAGAATTTTATATTACCATGTCTTTTTCATGAAAAAATTACAAAATCTTAACCAATTTTAATTTTCAAACTTAAATATTTTTTGTCATTTTCATCAATAAATAGGCATATTTTGCAATTTCACGAAAAAGATCACCATAAAACCGTATTGACTTCAAATTTCATGTTATTGCCATCATATTAAAAGTTCCATAAATTCATATTATCCAAACACAACTTATACTTAAAATAAGATCTAGCATCTCCTAAATTTTGAAATATATGATAAGCTATGAAGTACCAACACTCTTTGCAAGTCGCGTATCCGTGTCGAGTGCGCTCTGGATACACCGATCACATCCTGGATATGTATAACATTTATCCGAGAAAGTATCTAAAATTTTTTTAAAAAAGAAAAATACGCCCCAACTCCAGTATCTAAGAAAAAAACAAGTCGTATCCTTCTAGAATACATATGGAAAAGCCGTGTCCTTCAAAATCTCATATAGATCATAAAATCTCATATAAATTTGTACATGGGAAGAATAAAATAGTAAAAAATCCTACACCACCACCACGTACTTTTTACTGATGATGGCAATAGTGGAGATGGATCAATACAGTTCTATTTGATTATGTAATTTTTATTTGGTTGTTAGTTAAATTTTTAGATTATGAAACTTATTAAAATTTTGATAGCTAAGAGACTTGCCCATATTTGAGATTTGAGTATTTATGGTATTTTAGTTTTTTCAAGTTAAACATGGATTTTTTTGATCGCTTAGTACATCTATATTAACAATAATATAAAAATATAATTATATATAAAATATATATGTCGTACACTTATCCTTAAAATTTTAAGATATGTCGTATCTTCATGTATCGTATCATACCGTGTCACGTGATCCCGTACCGTGTAACCATAGATGATAAGCATAGAAGCTAATTAAATCTTTTAAATAGATCTAGCAACTCCAGGAAAATAAGATTTTTAGTCCCGTAAGTTGGACCTTTTTGAAAATTAGCCTCTATCACCATTATTTTTAGTCCTTTAACTTTCAAATTTCTAGATATTTAGTCCTTTAAATTAGCAATTTTACTTTTTAGTCCCCAGAATCTTATGATTTCGAAATTTAGTCTTATATAAACAAGTAATTATTGATTTTAAAAGATTATGAATTATATTCACTTTCTTTGATTTGCACTATGTTTACACCACCGTTTAGTACTCACACTTCATATTCTTTTTTATAAATTGATAATTATTCACTTGAAAAAACTAGCAAATGCCCACAAAAAAATAATTAAACTTAAATTTTTGAAAAATTAAATTAAATTATAAAAGCAACTAAAAAATTATATTAATTTGATTAATAAAAAGTAAATAGAAATAGAAATTTCTAAAGCAATTAATCAATTTTAGGAAAATTGAAATGATTACGTTAAATTAGTAAATTAAGAATAATTTTTATATTTATGTAATTAACCTTTGATGAGGAAAATTATCTCCGAGAAATGGATCACGGACTGGTGTCGAGATGCATTTTATTGAGTTATTCTGAAGGTTTAAAAAATTAATGCTTGAAATATTCTTAAAAAATTAATTAAAAAATAATTAATTATTTGTATTTAAAAATTAACTGTTAATTAAAGTTATTCAATTTTAAAAAATAAAATTTAATTAAGAAATAACCTTTTAATAAATTAATTAAATTTAACTATTCTAAGTTATAGGATTGAATATTTAGAAATCATAAGGATTATAGGGCCAAAGTAAAATTGCTAAATTAAAAATTGAATCAATATATAGAAATTTGAAAGTTAAGGATAAAAACATGAAATGACAACAGAGGACTAATTCTCAAAAGGTTCAACTTGCAAAATCCCCATTGATATTACAGAAACCTTTCATTACCTTTGGTGTGAAAATCACACCAAATTTGGTGTTTTTTAATTGTAATTTTAAAAACTATCTCCAACACATCACATCAAATCTGGCACCAAATGATATTTTAATATTTTCATTTTTAAAATAACAATCTTATTTGTTTATCTTTGCAAGAATTAATTCTTGGGTTATTGAATTTTAGTCACTAGGCGATATTTGCTTTTTAGTACTGACATTTTCAAGTTACGAATTTTAAATATAATTGTTAAATTTAAAAAATAAATTAATTAAGAAATAACTTATTATTATTTAAATTAAATTATTAATTTTTTAATTGTAAAAAATAAAATAATTTTAATTAATAATTTTAAAATTTGATTAGAAAACTAAAAATTAATATATCAATAAAAAAAATTACTATGATTTTCTTATTTACTATCATAATTTTAATTTTTTAAATTATTTAATTTTCATTTTAATTTTAAAATTAGTAAACTAAACTAATTTTTCTCTTTGATTAATTAATTTTAATTTATGTTTATTAATTACTTATTTGATGTTTTACTTTTTAAAAAAATGTTAATATTTTTAGAAACTTCTTATTTTTTAATTAATTAAAATAATTAAAATTTTTAATTAATTTTATAATTTAAATAAGTGTACCAATATTCATTTTGAGTATACTTAAGTTTTCTTAGAACATTTCATTCTTAAAAGTGAATAAGTATTAATTTATAAAAAAATATGAAGTATGGGTACTAAATTGGGTTAAATGTCGGTACCAAACCATTAAAGGATGTATAAAGTGAGATACTAAAAATCAATGAACATAATTTCATATTCTTATATTTTATTAATGTAACTAAATAAAAAACTTACGTTTAAGTAATATTACATTAATTAATTATATTGCCAAAAATAAATACTACAACTAATATCACAATAATAAAAACACTAAATTGCACACCGACAATAAAAACGACAAACATAAAAACAAATATTTTAAGATAAAGAAGATTAATACATTACTAGAGTATTGAACTATCATCTACTCATAAATTATCTACTATCAGAATTTAGTTTGTTTGCTTGGTATTTTGTTTTTAAATTTCAGGTATAATCATAATGTTAGCGTTTCGTATTTTTTATGGTGAACTTTGATGTTTTTTAATTAAATTGTAATTTTGTTTCTTAATTATTGTAGTTTATAGAAAATTTTAAATTATAGATTATAATAATTTATTGGTAAATTATTAACTATTGTTAGTTATTTTAATTGTTCATCCAAATAATAACTATATGCAAAATTTAAAAAACTAAAACTATGTTACAAATGAATTATATATATCAAATGTAAGGATATAATTGGACTTTAAGTTTGAAGTAGAAGAAATTGGAGGACAAAGAGGGAATATTAGTATTCACCAAATTTGGTGTAAAGGAATAGTGTTACAACAAATTGGTGTAAGATTTGAAATGGGTTGTAGAAAGTTTTTTTACATATTTGGTGTAATGAGATGGCATATAAGTTAAAGGCCGCAAGAGCGAATGACCTGCGGGGATCACCGTGCCGCGTGCGGATATATAAAATGCAAATCAACATGTCAAATCTTAACGCGGATGTTTTCGTGTATCACACATGTAGATAGATAAATTTATTGTGATGTTCATATTTACACATTTTTTTGTGTCTAAGTGATTTTGTTTGAAATTGGATATTATGAAATTTTAATTTTTTATATTCAAAAACATTGTTATTTTAATAGTAACAAGTCTTACTAATATTTGAATAATATAAATATAATTTTACATGTATATATAAATGATACCCGTATCGTAAAATTTCAAAATATCTTCTCAATTCGTAACCGTATTATCAATTAATGTCAATTATCGTGTCAGTCTTGTGGGTTAAAGATGACCTTAACAAAAATCAGATAATCTTTGAAGTATGTTAATCTTGTTATTTTTTCAAAAAAAATCATATATTGACTTCCCTATGTGAAAATACTCTTGAAATTATACTCGTTTTGGAGTGCATTCTTTTCTTGAATAATGGCTAACGATTTTTAACATTATATTCTGGAAAAACAGTGTAACTATCAACGCCTAATGCTTGTGGCTTTTTTAGAACACTGGATAAATAAATAAATTCTTTTATTTGTATTTTGACATGTTGATTTAGGAGAAAATAAATCATATGCATTTTACCCAAGCATATTCCTGCCTTCAATATTCTTATAACCCCAGCTTAGTCAGCAGATCATAACAGCAAATACAAATCTATCTTCAACAGCAAACAACATCTACTATCACTTGTTGCTCTTTGGCTTACACACAAACTGTGAATATTTCAAACAAATCACAAGGTCAGCAAAATCAGCACCTCCTATCGTTTTCTCCAGTTCAATAATTAAGGTCACATCTTTTGTTGACAAATATATCCAGCTACACCATTAGAATGGCCCACAATTCACATTGGTTAGAAATTATTACAGCCTTTAGTTTTCTCCTAGTAAGAAATCTTATATATTCCATTTCAGCTTCTAACTTCACAAACATGATCCTCAAACTTAAATGCCCCGTTGGATACACTGCTGTCAAATGTCTCAAAACCAGTTTATCTTCTTAAGCTACTTGATCTCATCCTATTTTGCGAAGAAAACGACTCGAGATAAATGAAACAAGGCATAATGTTACTGAAGTCCAGAAAAGAGATTATGATACACACTTTCTTACATACCCAATCATATAAAATACCAAAAGAAAAGAAAGTAACAAACGGAAAAAAAATGCAGAGCAAAGTGCAAGAAACAATTACACCTTAGTGGAAAAAATTGTATCACTGTAATTTGGGTATTTAACGACTAACATGTCAAAATTTGAAGAGCAATTATATTCAAATAGAAGACAAATGTTATCCAAAAGTGAAGACTTATTAAGGATTAAGAGGAGTGTTTGGCTGAGCTTATAAGCTCTCTTTGAACTTTGAAGTAATTATAAAATACAAGACAAACGTTATCCAAAGTGGATATGTTATAAAGATTAAGATGGTGTTTGGCTGAGCTTACATAAGCTCTCAACAGTGTTTGGCTAGACTTATTTAAAAAATATCTTCTAAGCTCCAAATAAGATGTTAGGAAACTTATAGGCACTTTTAGAAAGAAAAAAAAAAGTAGAATCACCATATTTCAAAAATAAAATCTTCTTTCAATCTGCTTTTACTTTGGCCATTTTAATTACAAAAATGTTATTACTAACATCTTTATAAGCTCTTTCATCTTATTCCTCCAAACACTTCAATACTTGTTTTTAGAATAAGATTTAGCATCTTATAAGCTCAATTTATCTTATAGATGCAGAAACTTAAAAGATCTTTTTAAAGAAGCTTAGCCAAACATCCTAACTGATGCTTCGTACTCATTGAAAAATAAAATTAAAAAATTATTCCAATGCAAATAAAGAAGGTGCCTGTAATTAGTTGTGGTTTGCTATAACAGAACAGTTTCAGTCCAACTAGTTTATTTATAGCACAAATCTGCAACTAATAAGATTTGTAGCACAGATCAAACAAAATGTAGAAAAAAAAACCTGCAAACTTTGTTTTATAATAACTCAACCAGTTAAGCTTGCAATTTAATGGACAAACTTAAAAACTACTCTCATGTATTTTTATGTGGATATGCTCTCAATGTTTGGTATTAAAACAAAACGCAAGCAATAGCAGGCAATAACCAGAGTGAAAAGCGTCAATTAAATCGAGTCAATAGATGGCAGTTCACCAACTATCTATATTGTTCTCTTTTTATCTTTGGGGTCTTCGAGACTAGTGGGTTCTGTTTGGATTACTGCTAGTTGGGCCAATTGTGCTCAATCAAAACTGGGTTTCTTCCCGCAGGTACTGGCACAAGAAAGCCACTAATTCATCCACACTCGTCACGGCGCATTGCAACTCCTTAATAAATCCGGGGCCGAGAAATATTGTGACAAATTTGTCTATCAGCAAAAACTCATATCCATGTTATGCCTACAGCAAAATCTACATGTCAATTAATCACTAAAATTCCCTTACACACCTTTCAATTAGCAAGACAACATAAAAAGTTTCCAAACCTGGTGGGCCCACGACTGATAAGATCAAGATCCTGCTTTGAAATTTGGTCACCTTATCTGCTAAATATATGATACACCCTATCATTCATTTGCTGACATCTTTACTAGGATCTGACCATAATCGTACTTTTAAATAAACACGTTTCTGGTACATCAGTTGGAGCGCTATAGTTTCTGATTTGATCCAATCCATGCAGGTCGGGTGAGAGTCCTCCATGCATACTCAATATTTTCTCTTAATTAGAGCATAGCAGATGAACTGGTTAAAACAATCTGTGAATACTTTCCAGATTCTCCAGGTCAGCTTCTTTTGCACTCCTTCGTAAAAATCCATATATCAGATTGTTGATAACAATAGTGGACACCCCTTAGTAAAGAAATTTGCAGGATACTTGATCATAAGCAAGTAGGAGACAGATTGTTCTAGACTTTGCTTCGCATTGACATAATCCCCAAGAAGAATAAGTAATTAGATTTTTAGGAGTAATCCTATAGCTCAAAAAGTCTTGAAGATCAGGAATATTGTCCCACATGAATATCCCCTGCAAAAGAAAAATCTGATGTATTATCTCATACAAATTCAATAACCTATATTAAATCATTGGAGAGAGAGAGAGAGAGAGAGAGAGAGAGAGAGAGAGAGAGAGCACAAGTGCTTGAATCTTTTCAACTCT
Organism: Rehmannia glutinosa; assembly: GCA_016081115.2. Classification (NCBI taxonomy): domain Eukaryota; kingdom Viridiplantae; phylum Streptophyta; class Magnoliopsida; order Lamiales; family Orobanchaceae; genus Rehmannia; species Rehmannia glutinosa. Next base: position 126 of record JABTTQ020003269.1, on the reverse strand, counting down.
TAACTATGCGGCAAACAAACTCTAACCAAATCACCACTCCTCTCATTTCCAAAAGAAAAGAAATATTAATGCAGATTCTCCTTACAGACTACTAACGATTCTGATACAAACCCAATACGTAACTTC